>KE524984.1:1146783-1164208 GCA_000441895.2 Anopheles sinensis
AGACGTACGGATACGCACCACAACCGCTGGCTGGGGTGAAGTTTTTTTATTCCTTTTCTCTCATTGGTGGTCTTTTCACCAAAATTCAGCATTTCTTTTACCGATTCCCATGTATTCCCATAATTTTTCGGCGTCTGAAATCCAAACAACAAACAATGCAATGCCCGACAGATTGGAAGGATAACGTAATAGAGGTCCCATCATGGGGAAGAACTTTTCTCTTGTTTTTCTCTGCCAACAACTCCATATGCAGGATTTACTCGAATGATTCCAGCATAAATGCTCGGTATTGTTTCTTGAACTCCCCAAACCAACAACACAACTACATCACAAACTGGTGCGACCGTTTTTCCGAAGATTTCTCGAACAACTATAACCGAAGCGAGAGTTTTCTGATGCTTTTCGGCTGATAAAATCACGTATGTGTCCTTTGTTTTTCCCAGGCTCGGAAGAAAATACAACAAACATGTCATGGGAAAACGGTAAACGAAGAAACGTTGTTGGAAAAATATGACAAGCAGTAACAACGCAAAAAGGGATGGTGTTTGAGTAGTATTTCGACCGTAAGATGACGTTATCGTTTTCCCGTTTATTGAGCACGATCCGGGAAGGAGTATTGGTCCTATTATCAGATTGATTGTCAGTTGGAGGGCGATAAATAAGCATTCCCTATCGATAGAACTGTTTCGTGAATCTTGGAAGTAATTCAATTGCGAATAAATTTCCGCGTTAAGCACGATTTGTAAATCTTGGAAGTGATTTAATTGAGATTAAGTTTCCATGGTAAACATGAACGGGAATAAAGCCAAAGCGGTTCATTGTTCTGCAAATGAAATACTTTTGATATGGAGCTGAAACAAACACAAGTTAATCATAACTTAACATCTAAACAAGAAAAAAACACAAAATTAGTCCCATAGTCCAGATGTTGGGATTATAGTTCATAACAACTTTGAATTTGAAATTTTTGAATTTGAAAGTTTCGCCGATCCATACACACCCCAGGTGAAAAATACTTCTATAATATCGTAAGAACGATTTGAACGATGTACTTGACTGAAAACTACCGACTTTTTTACTCATCCTGTAGATGGAGTTTCAACCTTGGTCGCTAATTTATTACCGTTTTTCATTTTCATCTGGGTGACGAATATAGTGTTATCATGCATAAGAGCACGGTTTCCAAAATTCCAACTGACGGAAATCGTTGCCCAGTCACGAATCCGCGAGATCGCAATTTTTATCAACCAAAGGTTATAGACATCAACTTGAAATGAGCTTTCGCAAGTGCAAGATATGAAACAGAAAAAGGAAAGCACTGTTGGATAAATTTTCCGAAAGAATGTAATCATCCTCTAAGTGGTTACCAGTATCCCAACTTCTTTTTGTGTAAAATAGCAGAACTTTCCATCGAGGTTACAATTTTGTTTCGGCTTGATGCCAGATAATTTTGTCTGAAACTACACGTTCGCACCAAACTGCCTTCCTTTATTATTCCTTTTCTCACACTCCAAGGCAAAGGAAAATCGGCCGGAGTGTATCGGTGTAAAGTGGTATTTAAATTGTACCGCAAGCGACGACTAGCTCAGGATGTCTCTGTTGACCGAATAATGTGGGTCCATTCAGGTTGGATCATCAGGCACACCTCTTTTCGAGCCCCTTCTACATCTTCTCAAGCGTTGTCTTTGCATTACTTCGTTACGCAAACCATCTTTATCATTTTGGTCACGCTCTGGAGAAGCTGGTGCTTTGTTTTTCATTTATGTGCGTTAGTTCGCTCTTGCATTCCCACGTGGTAGCCAGTTTCTGATGATGATGATGGAGATGGTGATAGTGTTGATAAACATTATGTTTAACAAAAAGAAGCAGATGTCCTCCCAGAACGAACGATTTAAAATATTATCATCGGCTACTTCCATATCGGGAGTTTTCCTTTATTGCTCCCACGCTTCAAACGCTTGATTCAAACTGAGTGTTTGTGCAAACAATGTTTCTATGCTTTCAAATAATAAGATAGAATCGAAATAACTATCGATTTTCTCAGTTCAATTTATCATACATAACTAGTACAACAAACTTTTTGGTTTACGAAGGTCCCTATGCTCGTTAGAATTCACTTTGGGCTACAACACGATGCATCACTGTCATTTATAAACTGGCAACTGACATTAGTAGCGTGTGTAAAGACGCGAAATATTACCAAGATAAATTTCAAAATATCAATCAAGTATTAGAGTAGGGTAAAATTACACCGTTGCTGCTCCTTATGCATGAAACCAGATCCGAGGGATATTCAGCAGTTCAAACTCGCTTAGGATATAGTGCACGACGATGAGCTGCACGAAACATAAATCATTCCGAAGAATGGTGCTCGTGGAAAAGTGGGCCCAATTTGATGGCTTATTGCTACGTTAGTTTTATTAAACTTTGATAGTATATTCAATATAACGCACAGGCCACCTTATACAAAACAGAAATTTCTCCTTCGAGATTCACTATTTCTTTCCTTAATAAACTAATTTACAAACAAATTCACTGCCAAAATAAATTTCTCAGAACAATCGCTTAATTACATTTGATCCACATATGAAGGTAGAAGTAAACATTTATAACTTTACAACTGAAGCGTAAAATACCCCAGCTTGTATAAGGTAAAGCAGGAGGGTTTCTCTTTATGGGTGATAAGTTGTTGAAACATCGCAGAAGAGGTTGCATCATCGGGATGACACTTGAAGTTAATGGTTCACCATTTCGATGGTAGATCTAAATTACCGTCTTATGCCACACACTACCAATATATTTAATATAATACTATTATACCACTATAATATATTTAAACTCACACATACTTGAACGATGTACACCTTTTCCACTGGTTCTTCTCTCGACCATGTTATCCGACGACAAATAGAACCGTCACTTTGATTAATTGAGACCACCACTTAATTACTACGAGCTACCAAGCGATTACTTAGAGAGCAATAGACCGAGCGGGGCTTGTGCTGTTAGTCTGCAACTAATTGGCCGCTCTTTAGTGCATAAAGCACGGAAACACTAACGGAGTTGATCCGACTACCGGAGGAACCATAATGTGAAATGGTTTGGGAATTGGAACCTTTTTTTCCTTTCATACACTTTTTTGTTTGGCGGTTGTATTGGCTTTCTCATCAATACATTGTACTTTACTTGTTCCGCACCCATCGTGATTTACTTCGGGTTTCGCTTAGTGCCCTACTTGAACGAAAGACCTGAAGCATTGCTTCTGAATCTGAATTCTGTCAAATTGAATCAACAATAACCATCGCTGCTCAAATCTTCGGTCTCCACCTCTTGAGCAATCGGTGCATTATCTTGTATCGTACTTTTTAATTCGCTACTATCTTGAAGAAGGGTCACAACTTGCACTTGACACCGGAACATGTTTGTCAAGAGTTGAAACGATCAATCACCCGGTCAATCGTTACGTTTGCTCATAGTGAGATTTGCCATGTGATACGCACATTCAATTCTGTGTGTAGTTTTAAAGGAGAACGCTTTTTATTGAAATTCTCATCGTATGTTTATGCAGCATTAAATGCATGATTACGCTCGTACTTTATCGCAACTATCAGTTAATCAATCATTATTTTGCATAATTTTGAAGTGCTATCAAATTTCAATTGGAATAGAAACAAACTTCACAGGGCGCATTGTTGTTTTCAATTTTACATTGCGTTACTCCGGGTATTTTTTTGGTAACTTATTGTGTTTTTACTGGTACTGGGGTACTGGGCCAAACGCATCGGTCGTCAAGCGTTGTGATAGCTGGAAATCGACGGTCGTCAAAGTGTTAAGAACAGAACGCACCACCGATGATGGGTACGGAAACCAACTAACCGCCAAGCCAAGAAAAGATAAAACCATCACTATCGAAACCGGCTAAACCTCGTACCACGTATCAAATAACGTCGTTTCCAAACTTCGTTAAGGCTCGTCCTAGAATGTATCCTCTGTTGAACAAAGTGAGCGACATGCAGAAAGAGTAGAGAGAGGTGGTTCTTACAACCTATACCACTCTTGCCAGATTTTCCTGCTGCTCGCGAACTATAAATTGAACAAAATTTCCAACCGTGTCTGTTCGTCTTTCACTGATGCTTTTTGTTATTGTTATGCTCGCCATTTGACGACACCACTACATTTATGTCTTGGTAGTAGTTTCATAACGATAGATTGAGGCATGTGTGCGTCTCTCATGTATCGTTCAGAGCGTCGTATATGGAATGCTACAAAACAAAACAAGCAGAGTACGAATTGGTATCGAAATCGAAATCAAACCAACAAAACCGGGAAAACCATGTACAACTTTTTTTGTCATGCAATGAGCGTGTTCTGTTAACAGTTGGAAACGAATCTTCCACGAGCTGTCGTTTGCCACGTTTGAACAAATGGCAGAAATTGAGGGATGGGCAAGTAAAACGGAACAGCATGCATTGAAACTTAGCTCTACGGAGAATTTTCTGCCAACGCTCGTCATTTCTTTGTCCTCTTCACTTTTTTTTTTGTGAAAAATGAGAAAAATTTACAATTTATTGTTAATCGCGCCGGTTTTATTCTGCTCTCAACACACAGAAAACCAACCAACAAGAGGATCATCTCAAAGAAGGCGTGGAGAAGATACAAATCTCAAAATCAGGCACACCAGCTTGATCTTCGTTTCGATGTAAAAACTGGTAATTCCGTTCACCATCTTGGCCGTTTTTTGCATAACGGCTTCCAATGTTCTTCCAAATCAATGTTGCTGCTTTATTCAGAACGGATTGAAGGACATGTCTGCCTAAACAATAAGTTTTGGTACCATCTGGCTCTAATGGGTTCTTTCCAAAAATAAAAACGATAACTAATTTCATCGGCACAAAGAAGCTTTATTTCAAAATGATATAAAAATACACCTCATCTAACAAACCAAAATGAATGCTTCTGAATAAAAACTTGAATCAGAAATCGATTACCCTCGTTACAACTGTAAAACATTCATTATGAAGCGAACATTAACCACTAATTCCACTGCCTTTTTCCTTTCACTTACAGGTTAGTAATCAGAAAATCAATCGTCGCGCAAAATTGTTCAAATAGTCCAGAACAGTTTATACACACCAAGGCGTTACTCCATTCGTTTTCCTTTTCTTTGTTTGAAAAAAGCTTGTTGGAAAAAAAGCTTGTTGACAAAAAAAGATAGTGAATCTTCTCGCTTTTTAACATCGGCTTCCCAATCTTAGTCACTTTCACACTTTCATAAACCGAAACTGTTTCATTACGTTTCTAAAAATCAAAGCGAACGATAAGTGATAAAAGTGCTGAAAAATAGTCCTCCTATTTGATTGTATACATTCCGAGGAGCTAAAACAAGGTTTTTACACAGGTTTTTTTCTTAAATTTTCTCTCTTTTCTTTCAGTTCAGTTCACACATATTCCAGCTCAGCTTACGAACTCTCATAGGAAACTATATTCTTTTTCAACTTGTCCTCAGAGAACTGCTTCAGCATGTTGAAAAACAATTCAGGGAACTTCACTTCGGCTATCGTATCGCATTTTTAGCGATGCATTTCTCATTTGCTTTCTAAGAGAACATGAATGTTAGTTTGACTGTTTGAACACAAGCTAAAGATCTCGAGAAGAAAATTAGGCCAAGCGTGGATGCACGAAACAGCAACTTAGGGTGGGCGTTTGAACATTAAAACAAAGTACGTTATCAGGAAAGTGATCTTTTAAACAATTAAATATGTCCAAGTACTTTACAGTATATAATTAACTGTCTTATTGATTTTCTAAAAAGAGTTGTTCCTAATTCTCGTAAATTAAACCATGAAACACCAGGCGCCTCCATCACAATCGAATAAAAAGGGTTGTGTCTCTATGAAATAAACAAGCTGAAACACAATAACCATACTAATTTCTTCAAAAATGTATCTCATCATAGGGACTTAAACTCGAATAACCGTGTAAACTACATGTACACGGTTTATATGAATAGGACATACCAGATTAGGAGTTGGGTAGGAAAACCTATGAAGCCTTCAGGAGGCTTCAGATCCTACCCCATTCACAGACCATATAAATTCATAGGAGGTATGAAACACTCTGCATCCATATTTCTCAAATGATATTTTTCCGATTTTTTAGATAGAATCATGTGATGAAAATTCCATTACAACAATTTTTTTTTATGTAAGCAACATAGCGGAATTTGGGGCAAGTGTGCCATAGGGGCAAGTGAGCCAACTGGCTTTTTTTCAGTTAAAATTAAATTAAATGACAAAATGAGTATACAGATACGTTTATTCCTCTTACTAGATACACTGTACCGAATTTCAAGCGAAATAGTACATTTTTCGCATTTCTGTGATAAATTTTATGCTGCGTTTCAAAGTGGCGTGTAATCTTATAATATTTCCACCAAATTAAATAAGCTTTTAAATCACTTATAAACTAAATATCGAGTAGGCATGTGTCACTACGCATTGCTGAGTAAAAGAGGAAGTGGTTCGTGAGGTCAAGTCAAGAATATCAATAATTATTCACGGAATTATCAGAGTTTTAAGAAAAGTTAACTGTTGGGGCAAGAGTGCCGTCATTGTTTGGGGCAAGAGTGCCACACCTGTATCCGCTATTTTTCTTCCGAGTGAAGCCGCGCAAAAACTGAAAAAGTGTTTTTGAGTTCACAGTGAAGCAGGAAGGTGCGTAAATACAAGGGGATTTCGTCCCAAAGAAGTTTTCCAGCGGTCAGAATGGAAAACCGTGAAAACGCTCTCGTGAAAAGGAGACAACTCCCGTTGCCAGTTTTGGGTTAAGTTTGGATCATTATGAGACTATAAAATGTTTTTAAATGCTGCATTTAACTATCCTTGACATATACAAGCGCCACATATGCTAAGATTTTCAATTTTTTCATTAAATCATTAAATTAAACTAGGTGGCCGTCTTGCCCCATACGGGTGGCACACTTACCCCGAAGCACAAAAAAGCCCATGATTTTTTACCATTTTTAAAACAATTATAGAATGGTTGTTTTTGCATTTATATTTCTGAAACTCAACGACAAGTTAAAAAAATAGTATGAAAATGCACTAAAAATAAAGCCGTTGTTCAAAAACAAGAATTCAGCAAGTTACAGAACGAATTGCTTAACGTGGCACACTTGCACCAAATTCCGTTATGTTACTATATTTCTTGAAATGACCCACATTTTTTATAACTACACAACGTTCGTGGTAATTTTACAGTAAATTCATACGAAGGGTAACAGAAAAAATGGCTAGCGGTAAGCAAACGTAACAATGTATACTAGAGAGTAATCGGCCTGGCACCATCATGTTACATCGCGCCCGACATTGAAACATAAGGTACCATCATTTTACATCGCGTCATCCATTGAAACATAAAGGATTTTATTTTGCCGAAAAAGCAAAACGGATATTTTTTATCCTATCGATATGAAAATCCTCCAAACTGAACTTTTCGACACATTCACCAATTGAGAGTCTTAACAACCCCAAAAATTCACCACGAACCCTGAATATACCGAAAAAAAACTCAGATAAAGTCATTGGTGGGATACGTGCTTCCTCGCTATTTGAGCCGGTTTTCTTGTAGAGCGCGCTTGAACGCGAGTTGAGTTGCCTGTAGCGCACATATCACTAAACATCTGGTAAGATAGAAAGCAAGGAACAGAGTAATAATTCCCGGCATGCATAAATCGATTCTGCGCAGACCCGGCACGAATAATAACGAACTTACAAAATACAACTTGAGTCAGGGGCTGATTTGAGAGCATTTGGCGTCTCATTTTTATTTTATCTGAGCAAAGAGAAGCGATAAAAAATTCATGCAGACACTTAGAAATGCCGCTGTTTGTGCGTTAATTGTTGAGTACTATTCCCATTGTATACAGGATAACGATAACCGTTCGCGTTAGTCCACCTCGCACAGCATTCGGTCAGCCAGAATAGATGCTGGTGATGGTGAATACAACTGCTCCTAGAGAACGCTTCACCAGTATACCAGCTGGCCAGATTTAACAAGAGATTCATTACTTTCAACATGCCAATAGATGGTAGGGAGAACAGGGAAAATTTTAAAGAAAGACGATCGCTTAGGGGCTTGTCACCACGTGACAAAAATACATAAGTCCGCGACAGCCGAGCGCTAGCGCCGGTTAGAAAATCGGCCCATGACCTCGACGGCGTGAGTTCGAATCCCATCTGAGCCCGGTGCCTCCCATGTATGAGTGAATTGACTATCCGTACGCACAGGGAAAAAAGTCTTGTAACACCTTCATAGGGCAGGCATGACCGAAGACGGCCGTTACGCCTAGAAGAAGAAGTGACCAAAATAGATTTTTTCGAAGAAGTGACAAAAATAAAATATAATGTCACCAAACTCCGTTCAGAACTGTTGATTGATTTAAAAGGAGTAAGTTTTATCAATTCTAAGTACTTTAAAAGTTACCGCAAGGTCAGACAGTTGCGCTTCTTCAACGTGTCCGAGGTATCATTTGCACAAGAGTATTTTTAATGACACTATCATCAACAAACAAGTAATTACACGCATCCTAGGTTTTGCTTTTCCCTCTCCTTACCTTCGCGTTTCCACCGCGTTTAAAATACGTGTTCAATCTTTTCGTTGGTTGATTATGTCTTCATCTGGTCTCTCATCTCATTTTCCTTTGCCTTTCCCGTCTATTTTTTAGCTGGTGGTGGTGCTCAACGGAGCCACTTTTTCAGATCGTGTTTGTTGAATCGACTCTTTTTGTGCGTACGCCGTGAATAGCGATACCGAAAACGAATAATATAGAATCTATACAATCACGATCGTTCTTGCTCGCGGCAGCCCAATCTTCTTCAGACTTAAGATTTCGGCTGATGAGAGTGAGTTTTCATCAGTCCCGTGATAGCAGCGGCCCTGTGTAGACTGTTTATAAGTACAGTGGAACTTGAGTTCTGTGAATTTATTTCTGAGCGTTTTGTAAACCAGAACGATGGACGAATTTTGGCAACAGGTAGTGGAGCATAAAATACAACTGGGTTATTGCTGAATTTCGATCATTTTCACGCCGATCAACATAATATTGTGGTGAATTTGCTATGTTGCAAATTTAATTAATTTGAATTGGAATAAAATTCACAAACAATCCTTATTTTGTAAGCTTCTGCGATTTCAGGGGATTTCTCAGATTTCAGAAATCGCAGGTGATCACCGTTCGACGAACTGTGCGTTGCGAACTGCATGTTTGATTATACGAAATCTTCATAAGGGGTTTATATTACTTGCACGGTGGATTGATATTTTTTTACTATTGAATTAATGAAGAGAGCGAAGTTTATACAGTAAGCAAGTGTATGTGTCATTTTTTTAAGAAGTGTTTTTAGCTCGCCACGTTCCGTTGAAGTATTTCGCGATACGCATGAATAGATTCTACGCAGATTCTATCACATGCTAGCGAACATATAGGATACATTTAGCACTGGGGATTGTTTTGAGAGCAATGTCGTCACACCGTTATTTAATAGAGACGGTTTGAATAATTTATGATCGCGTTTAGATACGTATTTGTATGTGCGTACTCAGATTATTAAGATAATGAAGAAGAAGAAAAACAAAGCAAAACAAATTCGATCATACATGATCATACGAAACAACCTTCTTGATAAATATTAGTACCCAGTAGCATTTGTTTGCTGCCGAATAGGTGTTTGAGAAAATGAAATGACGGTGAAAGCACGTTTTATCAATATAAGTTAACACTGGTGACCTTTCACTAGAATCACTGCTTCCAACGATTTTTATTATTGTTGTAAGCCACTGTAACAGATGTAACTCAATAGTCAATACCTCCCTACTATCGAATTCAATAGAAAGGATCCTTAACCGACAGTGCATACTAATTTGAGAACTTTTACTAACATTCTTTAAAGTGTTTCGAAGAGATATCCTAACCCCTGGTCAATCTAAGAAACTAAGCATACACAATCAACAAACACAAATTGGATTAACATTGCTTTCAATCCAAAAGACTGCCTTTGCAGAGGATGCGTTACGGAGCAATGATTTATTAAACTTCCAAAAAGCCCTGAAGAATGGTGCCATGATGGACTTACGCGGTGAAGGTTCCGACTACACGATCTTTGAACTGGCATGCCAAACTTGTGGAAAACACGAGTTTATTGAGGCTTGCATCAAAGCTGCCGGACCTGAATCGAACATCGTTTTAAAGGTATGTTGTTTTCTATGACCATCAAAGACTCTCTGAGTAATCTTTTCGTTTCACCCATTTTACTTCACTAGGCAAATCCTACAACCCAAGAATATCCTATCCACCTGGCAGTGAAATCGTTGGACGAGAAAAACTTGACTGCACTGTTGTCTAGCTCCCCGCAGATGAGAAGTCAACTAGTGACCCAACAGTACGATGGAAAAACGGCACTCTTTTGTCTGTTCGAGCTGCTAAGCAGAGCCAACGAGCATAGTGGGTTTCAGTGCATGAAGGTTCTGCTGGAAAATGGAGCGGATATTAACACAACGAATCAGCATGGCGTCACAGCAATGGAGGTGCTTCTAGAAGGAAACGAAAGTTGGCGAAAATCGTTTTTGGAGTACTGCTTGTACTCCGGGAAAGTTGAACTAAATATGTCGCTATCCGAAAAGATAAAGAATACTTTTCCGACCATCCCACTACCCCACACCGATGGGACGCGATT
The DNA here is from genome assembly GCA_000441895.2 of Anopheles sinensis. Lineage (NCBI taxonomy): Eukaryota > Metazoa > Arthropoda > Insecta > Diptera > Culicidae > Anopheles > Anopheles sinensis. The sequence continues at coordinate 1,157,517 of KE524984.1, forward strand.
TGCAATATTGTCCCTTGAAATGGATTATATGACGGAGGAGGACTTTATTGCAAGATTCGAGAATGAAGCACGCAAGGGGGAAATTTCGTTGGGGGAAATAAAGTCATTGTTGACAGAGGCTATTCAATTCGGCAAGTTGAAGGTAGTTCAGAAACTGCTTGAAAAGGAAATGAACCCCAGCGAGAGACTCGAGATATTATCTGATAGCCTCAACAAGTGCTGCAAGCACGGAAACGTACCGATCTTGGAATGGTTGCTTCAGAACATCCCAAAAGATGCCATCGAGTTGGTCAACAAACAGTCATTACTGACGTCACTCACGCAACAAATCAACGTAAATGCTGACAACATGGATTGCAGATTCTTCAAGTGCATGCAAAAGCTTCTGGAAGACTCGCGGGTTGACGTTAACAAAACAGACTTCGATCGGCTTACAGCGCTGCACTACGCGGTCAAGTACGGACTGAATCACGTACAGGAGTTGTTGCTCGAAAAGGGAGCTTACCTCGGTGGCGAAGATCTCTTCGATCGAGCGCTGATCTGCAACATGAACCCAGTTCTGCTCGAACGACATCTTAATCGGTGCGTATCCGACAACGGTTCTAGCCCCGACCACAAGGACTATAGTATAAGGCTAAACTTCCACAACTTCCAATCACCGACGCACGCCGACGAAATGTCACCCATCGTGCAGTTAGCTCAACTACCCGAAAGCAGGCGTCTTCTGAAACATCCGGTGATCGCAAGCATCGTTCTGGTCAAGTGGCTTCGCATGAGCATGATCTTCTACTTCAACCTCGTTCTTTTTAGCTTGTTTTTCTTCTCTTTCTCGGCCTGCATTTATTACACCAGCTTCAAGTGGTGGTCCCTGGGTGTTGCAGTTTTAGGCCTCGTGTATATGACTCTTCGAGAGGTCGTCCAATGTGCGCTGCACCCACGTCAATACATTAAATCCGTAGAAAACTACATTGAAGTGATGCTGATCGTATCCTCCGTGATCGCATTGTCACTTCACTATACTACCGGTTTCGATGACATACGAAACGTCGCCGAAGTTTTCTCGATAATGCTGTCCGCGGTAGAGTTCACGGTCTTGCTGGCTACCATTCCCCGGCTGTCTTTCTGTACTCAGATGGTGATGCTGAAAACGGTGGCGACAAACTTTATCAGGTGCCTTGCCCTCTACTCACCGATCCTGATAGGGTTTGGGATCAGTTTCTTTATGTTATATCGCGATCAAGGCACACCAGTTTCCGACAGTGGACCGAACAACGCTACTGAAACGGGAGAAGTGAACCCTTTCAACGAGTTCACCAAGATTCGGCTGGCCCTATTGAAGACGGTGGTTATGATGGCAGGTGAGTTAAAGATACTTGCAAGAAGTTCCAAGAAAATTTGTCAAAAGCATTTATTGGTTATTTTAATCTTAACCCGCAGGGGAGCTGGAGGCCTCTAATTTAAGGCTCAATCAGTCGTGGATATGCTACGGATTATTCCTGCTGTTTCTGTTTTTTGTTCCTATCGTACTGAGCAACCTGTTGAACGGTTTGGCCGTTAATGATATAATGGTGAGTGCTCTGTGACGTAGGGATACTGTTTACTTTACTGTTTGTTATTTGTTATACGTAGACCATCCAAATGGAGTCGGAACTTTTTGCAATCCGGCAGAAAGCATTCGTCATCAATCGATCCGAACGAATGCTGTGCGGGTTACGAGAAATGTAAGTTCTGGCGAACCATCTATCTCTTACCTACCGATGTTTTAATGGTTTTAATTATCATCCATATTTAGGTGGTTGCGTTTCTTCGGTGGAAAGCCGCATAAAACGATGGAGAAGTACATTTTGATTCAACCAAATCGCGGTAACAAAATCCTGGTTCCAAAGAAGGCTACCAACCTGCGGGTGACGGTAGAGGACGCTACACGCCCGGAGCAAACCCTAAGCGCTATGGTAAAAACAATGGACCCTATGATCGTTACTGCCGCACGCGACATTTTGTGCTCGAACAAAAAGGATGAAATGCACTCTGATTTGCAGCTCCGACAGATCATTCACCACTTGTTGCAGGAGATTGCCGAGATGAACATTCTGCTTACAACTCGATTCGAGCACATCCCTCCACATTCTTCTCATTTACCTAGTTCTTTTGCACCTTCTAGTAATAGGCCTTATTAAATTAAGCAGTTTTCTTAAACTTAGATGTAGATGTCTCGTCTAAGAAAATGAAAAAGTTTTTGCCACCCTTTTGTGCAAACTAACCTCATCTTCTCAATCTCGTTCTGGCAAAGTTGAATACATAGCTCTACTTCTACTGAGTCTACCTTTTTACCAAAAAAATTTGCAGTTATTCCCATACCATCGAAGATAGCGATCGAGTTGAGAGTGTAGCATACGCTACGCACAAACTTAACCCGTCACACAATGTTATTTCCGTCATACTCAATTCAACTTAACTCAACCAAACTTCAACTTAACCTTAAGTCGCGAGATATCCTAACAAAAACACAACCTATTGGAAGAACGCAAGTTAACATAACTATGAACGCTACGCGCGTAAACGCGAAGTCAACAAACAATTACATAGGCTTGAGTCATGCGACACCTTAGCGGAAGAACCTCGCACCGGAACCAAGCGCATGACCAAGTGACCCAATTAGCAACGCGGAAGATGCATTCCGTAGAACAAGATAGGAAACTATTTTTAGTTTAATAAACAACCAAATAACCGGAACACCATCACCGTACTAACCAATCAGAAGTCAACATGATGTCAACTAACCGAATTTCACCAACCAAGTTGTTAATATAAAATAAAGATCACGACGAACGACAAGTGCTCACTCATATGAACCCAGCTCACTGATTTACGTTTAGTTCAATCGTTCAATCGTCGAATAAGCTACAACATGTAAAGTGTTTTCTTTTCCTCTCGCAACGCTTTTGGATACAGAAGTACCACAAGAGCAATCTTGATTTGATTGGAAAAATTACAAAGACAAAATATAAATCCATCAATACTTAAATAAGTGAGTATGCATTATTTTTTTGTTCTAAAGTATGTTTGGGAGAATAACGCGTATCAAATTAACGCTATAATACATTGATTTGAAAACTTGCCTGAATGCTTTTAAAGGGTCATTTTGACCCTTGTTTTTTTTAACACGCTGTAACTTTGTCAGTTTTCAAGATTTTTGAAATCCGTAAACGGCTACTTTTAAGTATATTTCTTGACTACCTTTAGACGATATAGGTTTTTTTATGCACTTTTTCACCATTCCGCAAGTTCGGCGCAAAGCAAAAAAGATCGATTTGAACCGAATTTAAATTCTTTTCAACTTTTATTTTCCCACGTAAATTTGAAAAACACCTTATGTGTTCTATCCTGCCCGCTCAGCAGAGTAGTACATAAGTTGTTTTAGGTGCATAATATAAGCAACCTTGGCATTTTTACGGCCTAATAATTTAACAACAGCTGTAATCACCTATGGGATTGAAGAGACAATCAAAACCTTCGATCGTGTTACTATGAAAATTGGCGATACTTTCGATATTTGAGGTCACTGTTCACTACAAAATAAAGGGTTAAGGTTGGTTACCACCTTAAAAAATAATGTGTAATTATTGAGATAAAAAATAGCGTCTTAACGATTTTTTGTCTTAATAATAGGGGGTTAGGGGGTGCCCATGGCGCAGCGGTAGCGCAAGAAAACACCACGCCATAGGTGTGGGATCGAATCCCGAGTCTGGCACCCCCCGGTATTACGAACGGCTGACCACCGATCTAATAATATACCGTCTATCGGTCACAGTAACTCTCTTCGGAGAGAGGCCTTGTCCCACTTGGGGATGTTGAGCCACATAAGAAGAAGAATAACACATTATTTTTCAAAAGTGGAAAACCAACCAGATAAATATCTTTTTTTTTTTCTGACGAACACTTTTTTCTTAATTCACATTTTACATTAAGATAATAAAAGATCCATTTTGATCTTCTTTGCTTTACACCGAACTATTCGTTGGAGAGGTGCATCCAAAACAAAAACGCCAATAAATAGTCAAATATGCTGAAACGCGCTACTACGGTTTTTTTTTTTATAAATCTTCACTAATGATGGAGCGTGTTCAAAAGAACGGTCTAAACGCATTCGAACATTGTAAAATGAAAAATTTGGCTATCCGAACTTCTCTTCTTATGTGGCACAACATCTCCTAGTCGGACAAGGCCTCTCTCCGTAGAGAGTTACTGTAACCGAAAGACAGTAATATCATAAAGTGTGTCCTATAGCAAATCGAAACGGATTAGACGCGCTACTGTGGCGCCCCAAGCGGGCGTAGACAAAAATCTATGACACTAGTTTTTTAAGTAATTAGTAACAAACATTTGGTGAAAGTATGAGACGTTTATCTCTTATTTTCGCAAAACTACGTGCATTTGAATTCGAACGTCTAAAATAAGCCCCTCGCAAACACCTAGTGAACCCGAGGCGGTAGGTGTCCAAGGAAGGCAATATGCTGAAGTTGCCGTGGGCAACTATAAGCCGGGAATCGAAGCCATTCGTGAAAAAAATAGTGTAGAACGCGAAAAATGCAGTGCGTGCCAAGGTGCTGCAGACCGTTGAGGCTAAAACGAACGTCAGCATCAGAGATGTGGCTAGGCGGCACAGTGCTGGCTATGAAACTGTGTGGAGCATAGATAATCTTATTAATAAACCTTAATAAGACATCATAAGTCTTGTACTTTCACGTGCCAGTATGTACTCACATCACACCTTTGACTGTCAAAACTAGTGTTTACTATCATTCAAGTTAATCAATGATAGTAAAGAAAAGTAAAGTTAATCAATGATAGTTAATAACACGTCATGTATTGAAGTCTGGTTTCTACGAAAAGATATTCGATGCGGAAGTATCATAGCAACACCAATTACAACATCGTAAAGGGTTCGAGCTCTCCGCAACGAAAGCTCCCAAAAATAACCTTGAAAGTTTCAATTCATGCTATGATCATTGAGCTTTTGCGATCGTGACACTGCCGCAAAATCCGTTTGTTAATGTGTGTTGAGCGAGCTACGCGATGCCGTTGAACACACGCATTATAAAACGCGTTTCCAGCGGTTCTCCAGACAGTTCAGTTTGCCTTCTCCGGTCGGCAACTGCTTCCTGCCTCTCGGTATTTAAGATCATAGGTTTTGTGGCTACTAAAGCAATTATTCAAGTGCCAAGGGTGAATGATATTGTGAGAAAAGCATCATCATGTGGTGGAAGAACAACGTAGCTGCCCTCCTATTTCTGGTGACCTGTGGTCAATACGCACAAACGCTTCAGCCGAAAGTTCTGTGCTATTACGATGGAGCCAATTCGCTGACCAAAGGTAAGAGTAATTTTTTTCTTAGCATAAGTCTTTGTGCCAGAGCGATAACGTTCACCTGTTTAAACACCGGGCCAAATGGGTTTCGTTTGTGGTTGCTGAAATTACCCTCGATTGATAAGCCGACTCGAGGGTTGCTCACGATGGTCAAGATAACACATATCCAAGTGATAGTGAATGAAGAATGGCTTTTGAGGATATAAGAATATCTTTTTGTGTCCATCTTACAAAGTTGGTAACTACTGCAGACTAGTTGTGTGAAACAAATCGTAAATGATTATTTACATCTTGTTCCACACATGTTTCAAATGATGTAAATGATAATTTCTACTGTCAAAAAGATCATTTTATCGAAAGCATCTAATCGTCATCCAATATCTTTTATTAGAAACGATATGCAGTACTTTAACAGGTATCAATTTTCATACATATTGCGTCAAAAGAACCAGACCTTTGACGAGACATGTATAAAAATATACTTCTCGATTCGAACACAACGTATTTATTCGATCGAAGTCCGCGTTAAAGGCGGTTAACAGCTTAATGAGTCTTAATTTATAAAAGTTGGTACGCTTCTTAATTTACGTTTTCATGTCAAACTATAATTAATTTAATGGTATAACAAAAGCTAACCCTACGTGTCATAGAAGCGTAATAAGCTTTATAAAAACTCTTCAAGGTTTTGCCTTAATAATATAAAACTCTTTACTGTGTGGCACAACAAACCGTTTGTTTGTCAAAAAACCATAACGTTGCGTGGTGGCCGCTTTCCCGTCAATTTGAATGATTTGATTGTATGTTCGCGATACATTACGGATCTTCGAAGAATGGAAAAGTGTTTATGACTATCCATGTTGCTGAGGCGGGAGAATTCAACACTTTTTTTGTATTATCCTCTTCACCAAACATTGTAATGCGTCTGATTATGCGTATTGAAAAGGGACCGACAAATTATACCCCTTTCGTCTAAGGCGATGTACACCCGAGGAAACAAGAATAGCACCACCCTGTTTTTAGCCGATATCATTTAAATGTCCATAAAATTCGAGCTTTATCCAGTTTGGAACGTTAGTTCAATCAGTTTTATAAGTTTTCAGTGGATTACGATCGTATTTATTTGGTCTATTAACGTTTACGCCAAACAATTTGTTAAAATGGCCTGGAAGTAAAAATAGCACCACTTTGGTTTTTGTTCAGCAATTGCAAAATTTTCAACAATCAACAATTTCCAGTGGACTTTAGGGATTACACTAGTTAGAATAGACCTCAAACTATAGTAATTAAGTTTTATTTGTCGTGATTTATTTGGTTTTTGAAGTCAT
>KE524984.1:1176796-1197649 GCA_000441895.2 Anopheles sinensis
CAATAGCTCTATAATGGTTTGATGTATAATATAATGAACAAGGTAGTAAACTGAAAGTTTGGAAGTTTTGTAAAAGTTTTTCCCTTAGACTTACCCGATACCACCTTGTACCGTCGTCCGTGCCTTGATCTCTGTCGTTTGCAACGGCAAATCAAAATCAAACACGATCAGAGATCATGATCTATCAAGTAATTTTTTAGTAGTAGAATCTTTTAAGTTACATTTAAGAATATTTTCCCGAAGAAAACATAACACATTCAAAACATTTGCATCGTATTTATTAAATGATTTGAAACTCATTCGGATACTTTCCAACGCGAAGTGATAAACTCGATGCGGATAATATTTTTTTCATAGACGCATTTCTTTTATTTTACTTCCAACTTATCCTATTTTCTTTTGTTTTCCATTTCTCTCTACGCATATGCTAGTTACCATTTGTGTTGGACATTCGCTTTCTCGCACTTCCCCGCGATTACCTTAAAATGTAGGGTAGTTCTTCTGTTCGGATTCGCTTCTCATCGCGCATTAAGATCGTGTGTATAAATTTTCCTGTTGTGTTTTTCGCAAACGATGCCAGTTAGAGGATCTATGCAAGTGTTTTTTTTCTATTTTTGTATTGTTTTTATTCCTACTTTCAAATGGTTTGTTCATAAAATCATAACAGGAGGAGAAAATGAAAGATGATATCAACAACAAAATGGAATACGCGTTGGTTGATGATGAAGCCTGTTCAGAAGGGGATCAATCAATGTTGAATTTTAAAGAAATATGCAAAAGCGCCGTTAATCTGATACGTTAGAAATGCAATTGCCAAAGTTCATCTTTCGCAAATAAGTCATTTTCGATAAAAATGTTTGGTATGCTGCCAAAGAAAGTCAGTCAAAATTTGAACATTTTTGTAGCTCTCAAAAAGCAAGAGCCCAGAGTACCATTTAAATTTGAATATTTTCTGCAAAAAACAAATGTGTATCAAATTTTCCTTTGAAACAGATCCTTTTCCGATAGAGAATTTTAAGTAGTTTCAAAAATTAAAAAAGCAACCGGAATAAAAAATCCTACATACTGGCCACCCCCTTGGACATACAGATACTAGTGAGGCCAAGGAAAGCGAGAAGCATGATGTGGCCAAGATGGAGGTGGAAGTTGAGAAAGGAAATGCGGATACGTATTGCCTTCCTGCTTACGGCTCTGTTTAACATCGTACACCAATAGTAACGAGATCAAATTATAACGTAACAACGGGTTCGATAGAACGTCATTATTGTATCACTAGCAAATAAGAGCATCGGTTATCAGTTACTCTTACGTTATTTATTACCAGCAAAAAGTTTAAGTTGCCTTTCCCGAACAATTGGGATCGTTCCAAATAATAATAATAATTATTATTATTACAAACGTTCAACACGTTTCCTTCTCTAATGCTCTGCCTTCCCCAAACCCTATCAAGTTATCGCTCAAGTGTTTTTACTTCAATTTTTTCTCGCTTTTTTTTCTTGTTCTGCTTCTATCTGCTTTCTTTTTGTGTTTGTTTTCTACTACATTGTCTTTTTCTTCTTCCTTCTTTCACGACAAACTTTTCTCTTTCATTTCTCTGATACCTGTTAGCTTGTTTCAACTCTCTTCCTTTAACTATCCTTATAAACTTACATGCTTGTTTGTACTCTAGTGTTTAGTTTAATGAGCCTTAACGTTATGTCTCTGCGCACAATTGAAGCAATCGGAACACACGAACGGCGTTTCTCGATCTGCCAATAAGAACTGCAACTGCACGTTCGAGTTGTTGGCCGATTCGCTGTTTCCTCGTGCATTACTTCCACTTCGGAGCCAAACGCAAACGTTAAAAAGTAGTAAACCTTAGAATGTAATTGTACAATGTTTCCTTGTTTGCCTACGGAGTTACGAATAGCAGCGTTTCCACTGCGATGCTTGCCTTATACACGATACCAACAAAGCTTCACCGGGTGGAATATTTACACCAGTACTATGCGAAAGAACGAGCTGTGCGCTACAAGCTAAGCGTACCATATGGGTTTATATAGTTATATGACTATCTCGCGTCACGATCACCGCGCGCGCATATAAGAGTATGTGATGTTTCCATTAGGTGATGGCTTCGTTTGAATGAATTTCTCGCCGTGCTCTACCCTATGATGTGCCCTACGCAAAGGAAAAGCTAACTGTTTCACACTCCCACTTCAACGCGTAAAAGCATTCACAGTATCGAAAAAGGGTGACGAGAGTGAAATAAAGCTTCACGGAACGAAGGAGAGATTTACTGTTCATCAGCCTCAGAGTCGTATTGATTTTGTATATTTTTTTCATTTTCTTCCCTTTTTTCTGTTTTATCTGAATTTTTTTTTCTTAATCGAAAGGTTGGTGTGCTACGACACAGCTTCTACCGGAAAATAGGTAAAGGATATACGAGTACAGGTTCATATATATATTGCGTATTCTAATCTATCATTAGTGTTTACAAGAAGTTGCCTTCCGCCATTCATCTCTTGCACGTCTCCCTTTACTATTCATCTCGTTTTACAAACAAGGTACGAAGACGCATTTTTCTTCTCTCACGAAGAATACGCATTACGCTACGAAAGCACGGACATTTTTTTTTCCAGCGCAAATTAACATAACTATCCACAGCTGCACGTAGATTAAATCTAGTAAAACTTATGAAATACGCCAACGGATTAAAATGTTTCTCCCTCCGTCTAAGAACCGGAACCTCTCTCTTGGGCCCGAACACTGGTCCAAACAGATCCGAACGGAACATGGTACAGGAAATGAAGAGTGACGTGGGGTGTTCGCAAACAAATTCGAGTGTCATATTGCGTCACAAAAAAGAAAGAACGTTTACACTACCCAAAGGAAAAACAAATGCAAAAAAAAAATTAAGCTGCATTCCTAATACTCTGCTGCAATCTAAGGTTTTAGTTGTACGCTCGAACGGAAAATTAAAAGAAACATGCAGCTCTTGCCCTCCCCGCAATGCGATGACGGATCACAAAGGGGTTCGAGAGAAGACATGGGAACTCGCGGATCGTTCCTACAAACGCTCGAAATTTAACTTATTTACCACAGCCATATAATTTTGTGTGTTGTGTGCTCTACAATAACAGCAACGCTGGACGAACACTACCGGCTTCCAGCGGTACCCGAGAACCGGTGCTACTTTTAAATGTTCCTATCACACTAATCTTATGCTTCCCGTTGCGGAACAAAACGAAAGCCATACGTCACGAAAAAAAAAGAAGAGAGAGAGTGTGTGTGAGAGTTTACCCCATACGGACGCGATATTATGGCCGACTGCGCTTACACTGAGTTCTGTCCTGTTCCTTTGCTGGGCTCGTCCTACAGCCTCCAAATGGCATATCGAATATGAACGTACGTTTGGCGTTAAGCTTTGTTCCCAAACGAGGATTTTTTCTCCCTTTTATCCGTTCTCTTAAAGATGTAAAATATAGTAAACTAATTATGTTATTTTTTCAGTAATCTACAATCGTTTCCAAGATGAAAGGTAAAACTATATCAAATAGGATGGGTGGAGCGCAACACTTGAAAATGAATTTCATTTTAAATTTCTTAAACTAAAAACGTACCATCCTGACAAGTAGCGAAGAGTTTTATAAACTCAAAATGTATCTGGTTTTGGAAGTCAGTATTGCATGTACGATAGGCGATTTTCCCCAAGCGACTCGCTTCTCGTTCTCACATTCTAGCGATCACCTAACCCCACAGAGAGGACCAGAATGAAGTGGGAAAAGATCGTTTGCCTGCATTAGCGTCCAAACCGCACCACTCGCCAAACACTTATCACCATGACGCCTTATCCTAGCTCTCTACACGATATAATATTGTACATACACTGATGGTCGAACTATACACATCGATTTTACTTCTATAGGTGGCGGGTAATACATATTATAAAGCAGTGTTTTGTTTTATACAATATCATTTTTCTGTGGTGCCCACTGGAGGCGGTGTGTTTCGAAGCTTTTGCGTGTCGCTGCCGACAACAAAAAGGGAAAGCAAAGCGATCCGGAGGAGAGAGAGAGGCACATACCTAAACGGAACACGGAAACTGGGATTGGCGATCGACACATTTTTCCTACGAACAACCGACAAATACGATGTGTAGAAGTGAGTCTCTTAGTACGATGGTTACAATTTCGGGAAATCTGCAATCTCATTTCACCGGGACTCCTAACGACTGAGAGTAATGTGCCTCGCGGCCACATCAGAGAGGTGCATGAGCATCTTGTGTGTGTGTGCCTGTGTATGTGTGCTTTCTTCCTTTTCCCCTCTCCCGTTTCCTAGACGCAAATCTATACCTTATATTTGTACGTTGTACAGTGCGGTGCGGTGTGCAGTGTGCGCTCGGGTGGGGAGTTTGCAAATAGGGATATATTTGTGTATTTAGGGGGGTGGACGTGTGTTTTGTTGTTGTTGTTGTTGTTGTTGTGGGGGTGGACGAAAGGAAGCGAAAGAAAGTGCGTGCGCGCGTGCTTTCAAAGATGCGTCGATTCACCTGGAAAATAGGATTCAAATAAACACACATGTTATGAAAGAAACACAGAGAGAAAAAGAGAGAAAGAACAGGTTCATCGAAAAGAAAGGATAAGAGTATGCGAAAGAAACGAAGAGAAGTGGAAAGTTGGAAGAAAAGGTGAAAAAGAAAGACAACGGATTGCAATAAACACAACATACAAATCAAAATAAAATCAAACAACTAACCACATGAACACAAGAGTGTAAACAAAATGATCAAACTTTTTTTTGGGAAAGTAACGTCATGATACACGAGTGAGTTTCTGTGTTTCTGTGGATGTGTGTGTGTGTGGGCGTGTGTACGTTTGTACGGTAGGGAAGAGGTAAGCAAAAGTAAGCTGTGTGGAAAATATATAAAAAGATAAGTAGAACAAACAATAAGATATAGGCAGTTTTTTGTTGATAGATGTTAGTTCCTACTTTGTTCCCAGTGTTAGTATTAGCGCGTATGAGTAATTTCTACCGTTAAAGTATTCACTTCTGTGTAATTTTTAATGACCAGCGATTTGCCTTTTCCTATTGCTCGAAATCGTATCGGCTTGACCTGGTTCGGGGGTGATTCTTAAAGCGTATGAATCCTGTGGTCTGATTGTGTCCTTGTTGTCAATGCAATTGTTTTAACAGTTCGTCCTGGACGGCTTTTACGTACATCGAAACCGAGAAGTTCGGGATCGGGAGAACTCGCTTTCGAGTTCCTTCTATTCAGTTTTCGTTTTTCTTTTACGTCACTTCTAGAAGTGTTTTTGCGTCGGTAGATACCCTACACGTCGTCCATATCCAGTGGCGTTATCGTGGACTTTCTGCCACCATTGATGGCCACTCCACCACCACCACCACCTGACGGTTGGGCCAACGCGATCGAGGAGCTGGACCGGGTGCTGCTGCTTCCACCGTTGTTCTCGTTGCCGGACGGTGATCCCGACATGGAGCTGCTGCTCGCATCGGACGAGTTTGCCGTGGAGCTTCGAGTGGCGGGCGGATGGTCATGGTGATGATGATGATGATGATGATGATGGTTGTGATCCTGTCCGGACTCTCCGGATGCACAGAGCAGCGGTGGTGAGGACGACGAGCCGACCACGGCCTTCGCATTGTTCGTGCCCGACAGAAGGCTCGCAATTTCCGGCTCCGAAAGAAGCCGGTATCGCACCAGACTTTCCGGCGATTCTACTGATTGTTTGTCATTCGAGTCGGGAAACGATGCATTTTTTTTTTTTTCAATAAAATGCAACATGTTAGCGGTCATGTGTTAGTAGTAGCGCAGGATTAGTTTCATAGCAGCACAAGAAGCGTTGGCATTCCCAGCACACCAGAAGGTTAGTAGAGTGGCGTTTCCGTTTGAAACATCGATTAGATCCCGAAAGAAAAGTGAGCATTAAGGCGGCATGTAAGAGGAGATAAGAAAAATTGATTGATTAGTAAACATTGCACACATACATGCACCAAGAAGAAGGACGCAGTCTCATAGCATAGATACGACAATCAACATTCAACAGTACAACAATCGGGAGGATGAAAAGAGTGTGGAAGGAAAACTGGTGTGGTGAAGGTGAGAAATACGTTCTGTAAAGTGTTACATAAATGTCCCTAATGTTTTTTCTCTTTTTTCTCTTTTGAACCGTCAGGCACATTTCGCAGCACTTTCTTCGCCGAATTAAAATATTTCTTCAAACATCATATAACTCCTGGCAAGTGTTATGTGCCCAATACGTACGACACCAATTTATCGACTGTTTTGAATTATTTTAAATGGATCTTATCTTTTAAATCAACCTATCTTTTAGGACCTCAATTAATATACTAATGTATCCATTTGTGTGTGTTAAAGTTATTCATATATATATTTGCAATAACGCTAAACTACATCCTCGTACGAAACTGATTTGTTTCGCTAAGAATTTCCCTGCAGTTTACATAAGGCGTCACAGGGGACGGAAACACACCGGCTTCCGTCGGATAGTCGTTTTAGTAAATCTAAGTTATCATCCGCTTGTAAAGCACATCATTCTACGCAAATAGTTTAAAATGAACAAAACACTGCGAACCGATAAATAAACACTATCATCTGGTTTGATACCTAAAGAGCTAAATGAATTTCCACACGACAATGAAATGAACATGTTTAGACCTTGTCCGTATTGATTGCTTAAAAATTGTGTATGTGTAACTCACAGTATTGTTGTGCTAAACATACATGTCACACAGCCATGCTTCGTTTGCATTAAAAAATACTAATTTCATCATTCATTACGCCACGTAAACCAAACATACATAGCACAATAATCGGTGCACAAACTACGCCACTACAAGGAGCGTAGCACCGTTCGACAGAGAATAGTTTGCATTTCATGACCTGGAAATATTGTACCGTATCCGTTCCCCCAAGCTACTTCAGGAGAGACGAAAACAAAAACACATGAAAAATAAGCTAGACACGCTTACGGGAAACGCACACCGTTCGACTCAATCGAAGGGCGTGTTTCCAGCGTATAAATAAAGTACAATACACAATGCGTCGATGCGTAACAATTTGGTGGAATACGTTTTTCCTTTCTTAACGGTGGGACTTTTCTTTAGTGTCTTGTTCAAGGAGGCTGATCGCAGCCCTGTGTATGTTTGAGCGTATTTAGTAGTGTGGACCTTGCATGGAAATCACTATCATCACTGGTTCGGTAAGGTAATCTTGTTCTCATCTCTCTCACTCTCTCTCTTTCCCTAGCACTACCTAACTTTCTCTCTTTCGCTAGTAATTTACTGCCTAAACAGGGCCCCATTTCGATTGCCACGCGGGAATGGAAATGACCCGTTCGGTCGTGGCGCGCCTGGTGCCAGCGCTGCTTCGAATACGCTGCCATTGGTTTCGGTGCTGCTGCGACCGCTGTCGGTGAGCGGAACGGTGAAATCTGGCGCCGGTACGACCTCTCCCAGCCGCCCGACCCACTGAAGCTGCTGGCGTTGCTGCTGCTGCTCGGTGATGCCATGCTCGAGCGAAAGGGTTGCCGAATCGATCGAACGAGCGCGCGGGGGTCGCCGCACACGACGGGCCAGAGCGCCACTATCGTTGGTGCCACGCGAAAGCACCGACCGGGCGGACGAGTTAGCGCTCGACGATGCCATCGCAAGGGAAGTGATGGACGCCGACACCGAGTCGAACCCGGGCGCATACGCCTGCAGCGCGCCGGCGGTCGAAAACGATCGCTCGATCGGTAGCAGCAGCTCCCGAAGTTCTTCCTGCTGTCCACCCGGCCGACGGGGACGGGAATGGTCGACCCCGACCGACACGGTGGTGGCTTCATCGTGGCGTTCCGTGCCATCCGTGGCCGCCTCCGAGGACACACGCAACACGCTGGCCGTGTGAGGAGCCGACCGTCTGCCCACAAGATCGACCACGTGCGAAGTGAACTTCCACAAATTGCACACGAAGCGAGACATTAGTTTCGATGGCTTACCGGAGTTTCCTCCACCGATGTGGCAGGATTCTCTCGGATGGAAATCCAGACGGAAAGGAACACTCGGCGGGTCCCCCCGCCGGGACGTTGAAGGACGACAAGCGACATTTCCTCCCCCGGCAGCAGCACCTGTTGGAGGAAGGGGGTAGGCATTGGGGTGGTTGGTAAATTATCGGTTCACTGCTGCGGGACAAGCGAAAGAGAAACAGCCTATTGCTGCTAATGGTGGAGGTGGTTGTGGTTAGCTGCTGCTGCATTACTATTTTCATCAGCCTCAGATCAGAACCTTATTTCCGGCGAAATGCTGAAATGTCCATCGTATGATGTTTTGGTTAATTTGGAAAGGATGTCCTGGAAAGTGGGGAATTCAAGGGAATGCAAGTAGTGCGCATGGGATGAAACATCGTCGGTTAAATAAGAAAAGCTCCCCCACCATTCCCTTACCACATCCTTCCTTTTCTTCCTGCAGTGCATGCTGAATCAGTTTGCATTCCCCCCAAAGTAGGATGAAAGGCTCCCCCGAAATCTGTTATCTTCCCACCATATGACCTGTTTGTTAATAGAAATGATCGAGCCATGGAGCATACATGATAACTTGCATTCGGTATCGAAAAACCCTTCACCGACCACGCGATAGGGGGAAAGGTGGAACGATTTAAATGACAATAAACAACAAACAACAGAGAAAAAAACATATGCGGTGCAAATACACAACAAAGAAACAGGCAAAGAAAGATGCCAAATGGATAATGTTTGGAGGATTAAAGTGGTGAAACAACAACAGAAAACATCCATTTCAACCAACGGCGAAAAGTTTGATCCATGAATATGCAACTCCTCAAGGTGCAAAAGGAGCTGCATACGAATTAATATTATTTTTCTGGAGAGGACATTTTTGGTGCAGTGCTTGTAGATGTCTGTGTGTAGTGTGTGACCCTAAGTGTGTCGTTTTTTGTGTGCTTTCGTGCAATGTTATTAGATAATGAGTGCACTTTTTTACAAACCGAAATCACTTCCACCGGAAGCTAGTGGCAAACCTCAAAAAAACCCTGCGATACTAATTGTCTGTTTAACACGTTCCGTACTGTGCCATTTAAATATGGGTGAGGCGATACGTTTCCAGGGACTTGCGTCACCCAAATATGGGTGACGGGAATGCTTAATGGACATTTCGTACAGTGTTTTTAATATTTTCTCTGATTTGTACACGTTCTGCAATTTAACGCCTTTTTCTGTTGCACATAACACATATTCTGAATTTTTCTGGATCGTTAAGATAAGCTTTGATAAGCTTGAATTACTTTTGTTGTTGAGGTCGGGTGCACATTTACCTTCATTCAACCAATCTTTCAAGAAAATTACTCTTAAAGTTCTTGTATTTAATTGAAGGTTTAGTAGCTTCGCGAAAAACTATAATTGCATTCATGAAGGTTATTGCTAATAAGAAATACAACGCTAACTTTTGGTACTATTTTATGCTTATTTTGTTTTATGCCACATTTTTTTTGCAGAGGCTAAAGTCGGAATAAAAGACCAAGCAATATATAGTACCTCACCGTTGGAAAACACATAATCAAGATTACCCTGTCTGATTCGCTCCAGCGTAGTCAATATTCTATTCCAAAGCCTCTCAGTCGTTTCGGTTTCACGCATGTGGTATGTTATTATTGTCTCTGGAACGTTTTGCGATTTTTGAACCCACAGGAAACTATACCGATTGGACGCTGCATACGGAACGTGTTAACACAAGCACAAAACCCTTTAATTATTCCTTCTTTACAATTATGCCATTTCTTTTGCTAGCAAACATTTGTTAGGGGTTACAAGTTGCAACTATACAGCAACTGATCCTTATGCCGACGACCGAGCTAAACTACTTCTCCTCTACAACGAAAAGCCCTCGTTCCCTGGATGGTAGGTGCATGCTAGTAGCAAAGATATTAATTTTCCTCCACGAGACAGACAGCGATTTTACCGTGCGCATACGTGAATATGGGATGAATCAAGAGTGTCTTAGCAACGTTTGCCGCGAGCATGATGGTAGAAAGGTGCAGCCTAGTGGTGGTCAGTGTTCCAAAAGAGGCGGTGCAGCTGGAAGTACCGGACGCAATATGGCGTGCGCAGTGCGTAGTGAACAGCGCGAGACGTGTGAGCGTACATTGAAAGGATTATTGTATACACTAAACGACCGCCAACCATGAAAACGATTATGCCAATGGATATAGCTCTAGCTTGCCGAGTGTTAACAGTAACAGTGATGATTACATGGAATTAATGTACATAAAACGATCATACGATCTATTCAATCAATTTCTCAACTTCTTCCAGGGGAAAATCTCGCAAGACGGGAAAGACATGGCGTTCTCGGGGGGGAAAAACCAAATATGTAGAACATAAAATTACTCGACTTTAGGTTGGATCATTATCTAATGTATATAAATCCTCAGAGTATCCGGTCGCTTGTAAACGTAAAATACCACGGCATCGTGGAATGTTTAATAAAATATCGGAAACATATTTGATTATGTGTTGAAAATAAATTTAACCGAATTTTTATAGAAAATGCTATTTAAAATTAAATTACAATCAAGACAGCTCAAAGTTACCAATTAATAAGTTTTGCAGGCGTATATCAAATTATTCCTTCGGACCATGCAAAGAAACCGTGAACGTAATTGAAGAGACGGGAAGAGTAATAACATAACCATCATATTACTTGATAAAATATTAAGTAAAGGCTCTAAAATTAATGTAATATGACTGTTAGTGTCGCATGTACTCAAATTACTGCACCGGAAGATTTTGATTTCTCTCTAACAGGGTAAAAATGGCTAAAGGAAAATCCACTTTACACAACCGCATGTCTTTCCCAATCTTGCTCGACTGTAATGCTCCCGAAGCTCACACACGAAACGGAACAAAATTAAAGGACAATCGGCGGGTTTATCGTTTTGCCAAATCGCTCTTTCATTACGTGTTTCATCCATCGATTATAATTACTTTGTATCGCAAGTGGTTTACGCTGCTAAAGATTCCAAAGATAGTCTAAACGATTAACAGAGAAGGGGGGAAGGGGGCTGGCAGCTGCTCAATTAAAAAGAAATTAACAACAAAAACGAACAAACAAAATTGCAAGCTCACTACTAAATAACGGTAAACATTATTATTACTACATTTTGTGGTTTCTTCTTGAACGAACAAATTAACCTTTTCATGTTTGGCTGCCGGAAAGAAGTTGAATAATTATAAAACGTGGCTGCTGCCCCTTTGGTTGGGCCATTGTCTGATTTTTCGCTTGTTCTCTAATCGGGGAAGCGTTTACCCTCTCGTCCTTGCATTGTTAAACGCGGTTTTTACCGACTATTATCAAATAAACTGACCTATCTACTAGAGCTAGCTAATGCGCGAACAATTTGTATTTACCTTCCGATTACGACGGGGAATCCTAGGCTACCTCTACGTGGATATAAACTGCCATTGCCACGAGTCATACAGTATAATCGTTTACGACAGAACTCTGCTACAAAACTAAAAAGCTGCTAACGCCAAGGGATGACCGATGAAAATGGATGCTGGCTCACTTTCTCTAGCTGTTTCTACTTTGCTCATCGTATCTTGCACTGCATTGTCGTCCTTAAGTAAATCGTATCTTTCATACACGTGCTCCCTTCTTCTTATCATCCGTATAATTAACAAGAGGTTTATCGAATCACAGCAATGCTTGCTAGAAAAATCTGTTTGTATGTGTGTTTGTGTGTGTGTGCAGGTGTGTTTGGGTGTGTTCGTTTGTAGTCGAAGACCCCTCTCGATTGTAAACAGGCACGGTTGTTGCCACTACAAGCTGGTGCAGTTCTTGGATACTTGCACTTCCGGTTTGTGTTTAGACTTCCATCCACAGCCTTATGCTACTTTTTGTGTGTGTATACTTGTGGATGAGTGTATGAGTATGTTTGTGATGTGTGTAGAAGCACGTTCATGTAGCGTACAACGCTTTTTTTTTTTTTTTTAAAAAAGTATCATGTTGCCTTTGTGTCCTGAGAAGATATGATTGGGTACTTGTGTGATGCATGTAACCTAACGTGGGTGTGTGTGTGTGTGTTTTTGGTGCAAAGTAGGGTCAAAAGGAGAACAAGAGAGGGAGAGGGGTGGACTACTCCATTACTTCGATCTCTTCGACCGATCCTCTCCCAGCAGCTGCCGATCGGATTGCGATCGATTAAGTGTACGGTGGAAGGGTTGGTGGATCGTACGAGTATTGTGGTCGGTGGTGGTGGCGGTGGTGGTAGTAGCGGTTGTGGTGGCGGAAGTGTTTGGCCTCGTAGTGGTAGTCGTGTCTAGACTTTGTACTGCAACCGGTGCACTGAGGGTACGTTCGATCGAGCGCCCGGCGATCGTACAGTCGCCGCCACCACCAACGTTCGAGAACGATGACGACGAGGACGAAGAAGACGGGCCGGGGGTGGTGGTGGCACTCGAGGCCGTTTGGGAGAAGGGTGCGCGTTTCGGAATTTTCATGGCCGCCCGTAGCTCTTGGCTCAGCTCTCGGAATGAAAACGGAGCACAGCGGTTGCTGCGGGCAAGGATCGGACTGCACGATCGGGGATCGGTGGCAGGGGCGGGCGGTTTGGTCGGCGTCCCCGGAAGGGACGTAGATGTTGCGGCACTCGAGGATGGACGACGATCGAGAATGATTTTGGTGGACGCCGCTTCATCGACGTCCGCTTTGCTGTTGTGTTGCCGATGTTCCAATATACTCGTACCTAGCTCGTTTCCGGGAGCGGCCACAAGTTCACCTTTTCGTCCACCACTCCCAACCGAGCTAACGATGTGATGGAGCAGTTTGTTGCAAAACCGATTTCCTCCACCTCCAACAGCCGATGGGTTCTCCTTGATCGCCGTCGAAACCGTCATCGCGTCACACTTGTCGATTATTTCGAACGAACTCTCTATGGACGTTAAGTTGTCCGCATCGTCGGATCCCACCTGGTGGGATACCTTTTCCGCCACCGGAGACTGCGGGACGGGGCTAACATCGAAACCAATCCGTACATTGCTTGCCCTCGGTTTCACCACACTACAGCCCCCCTCGGTTTCACACCCCCCGGACACCACAGTGGTGGTGGCGGTGGTCAGGGGCTGCTGCAATAGAACCTCCTCGATCGTGGACGGACGTCGCGTCGCTCGAGGAAGCTCGAGCCGCATCAGATGGCCAGGACTCTTGCTCGGCGACTCGTAGCTCAGCTGGTTATCACAAAGAAATGAGTAGTAATCGTTGTCTCGTGTCGTTCCGACTTTACCCTCCGCCGCCGCCGTTCGCTCCGCACGTCCCTCATCCTCGAAGATACCAACGAAACATGTTTTATCAACGGTAGGACTCTTCGGTATCATGACACCACCACCGCCGCTAGCCTTACCAGGGCCTCCTGTTTGATCGAAGGCACTAGCGAACCCGCCCGTCGCTGTAACCGACCGCAGCTGGACACTTTTGGCAAGCGTCTCCTTAAGGTTCGGATCGCTGCGCATGTTTCTCAGCCAGCGAAACTTCATTTTGCTTTTTCCACTGGAAATTATGCTCCCCCCACTAGCCTTCGAACCACTGCCCACGGACACGCCCGAAAGATTGCTAGCACAGGAACCGTACAGAGCCGCCGCTCCACTTACTGCCGTCGTGCTGGCGTTACCGGTGGTGACCGAATGTTTCAGCTTCAGCGAACGCTTCTTCTTGCGCTGCATCGCCATCCCGAACCGCCGGAATGGGGAGGAAGATATAAACTTACTTTTACCACCAGCGTCATCACCACGCGGTACGACACTGCTGTTGGGCGCTCGATCTTCTATGATACCACCACCACTACTGCTACTACTTCCAACCGCCGTACCGATCGGAGCGACGCCCGATCCCTTGGGCGAACGCCGCACCAGCGGGAAAGGGAAACCACCACTACCACCTTTCGAAGGTGATGGGGAAGTTGGTGGTACGCGTTGTTCCGGCACGACCGGAACAAGCCCTCGCGGTTCGTACACCATCAAAGCGAGCGAGGAATCTCCCGCTTTTGTTGCTCCTGGAGCACGTGCTGGTAATTCCCCGGCACCAGCAAGGATATACGCGGGGGAGGAGGAGGAAGAGACAGTGCAATACTCGACCGGAACAAGCTCACTGCTGGCGGGTTTATGGTGTTGGTGGTGATGGTGGTTAGGGGTACTATTATCTCGGCCAGCGACAGGATGCTGGTGATCGCTACTACTTTTACTACTGTTACTATTACTGATAAGGTAGCTACTACTGCGTGTGAGAAGATAGTTCTCGTCGCTGACAAGACAACGGCGCGGGGAAGAGAAAGGAAGGATGCTGGACTGTTTGGTGGTGGTGGTGGTGGGGGACATGGTGGTCGTAGCTGTCGTCGAGGACACGGCAGCAGCAGTGATGGCGGCCTCGGGCGTTCCTGCCGGTAGTGGTTGTGGCGGTGGTAGTGGTTCGACAGAGCTACTACTACTACAACTACTACTACTGCTACTACCGCTACATTGTTGGTTGGATTTGGTATTGGTTGTGGTGGATAGTGGTGGTGGTGTTGTTGTACTTGAGGAGGTTGTCGTCGTGGCGGTTGTTGTTGTTGTTGTGCTTGAATTCACGGTTGTCGTTGTTGTTGTTGTCGTCGTAGTTGTTCTTGATTTGCACATTGTTTGCGATACTACTGTTTGACACTCACCGGACTCCCATCCTTCCTCCTCTTCCTCCTCTTCCTCTTCATCATCCTCTTCCTTCTCATCGGCTTCCTCGTAATCGTCCTCCTCGACCGAGTCGGTGCCGGAGATTTCCTCCGACGAGCCACCGGAATGGTTCAGCTGTTGGTGCGCCGTCGCCACCGTCGTCGCCGTCGATTGCAGTTGTGTTGGCGGCGGTTTTGGCTGCTGCTTCTTGTAGTTCACCTTGGACGAGGGCGAGTTTGAGGCGGAGGAGGCCACATCGAACGGCTGGTTTCCGATGTTCCCATAAATGCCACTATCACTGTTCTGTTGCTGCTGCCGCTGTTGCTGTTGCTGGTTGTTGTCCAGCGACGATCGATTGTTGTTCGCCACGCCACGGTGGTGAAAGTTGTGCACGGATTCGTTGTTGAAATTGGCATTGCTGGAAAGCTGCAGCTGCTGCTGCTGCTGCTGTTGCTTGGAGGCGTCCACCAGGGCAAGATGGTGTTGTTGTTGTTGCTGTAGATGGTGGTGATGATGATGATGATGCCGGTACAGGTGATGGTTGTTGGTCGTGCCGTAGGTCTGATTTCCGTCGACCAGGGGCTGCGGTTGCGCCGGCATCAGCTTCCGATTGGTCGCCATGTTTTCCGAGTACTTACCGCTGGCAGGTACCGGTTTGAAAAACACTTGCACCTGGAAATGAAAAGCGAAATTATCAGTACGAAAACCCCTGGAAACCAACACAAGCCAAGTCTTGTAGTTGTAGGAAATAATTTAAAAAATCGACATACCTGTTCTGGGCACTTTTTGGTGTTACCTTTATGGGCGTCATCGATCTCCATCCTATCTAGCGTCAGAACTAACCTTCCCTGGGAATCATCTGTTGAGAAATGGTGATAGAAAATAAGCAATAACAATTTAATTATTGCACATATTTATGTAGCATATATTTTTAATCATGCTCAAACCCTTTGGTAGGTTCCGTGCAATTGTTCTTGTGAAGTATTTCGGAAGTAATTTTTGAGTTCACAATACTGTTTTTCAGTAAATTATTTCTCAAGTATGCGTAACAAAATTAATAAATTTGACTCCACTTGAAAGATTGTTGTGTTTGGTACAAGAAAAAATAATAACGAAGTTGAAAAGCGACGTTGTCGAAACACTCTTGTCTTCAGCCAGCCACCGTTATTTTATTTTGCGTCGAACCAAGAGAAATGGAATTTGTTTAGCCGGTGAAAGTGTCGGAAAGATCAGTGCAAAAGGTTTTTAATGGATAGACGAGACTTAAATTAGTCGAGTTCCCCTTTAAAAGTCGAAACGAATCGTTTAAACTTAAATAAGTCGAGTTCTCCTTTAAAAATCGAAAAGAATTGGGGTACTTTTAAGCTCATCAAGGCGTCGTTAAACATCGATACCGAGTCTTTAAACATCGATAGGGTGTTTTGAAACTTCATCAGTGGATTATCAGATTGAAGACAGTCTAATAGCGATAAAAGATAACCGATCACTGAAAGCTTTTTTTACCGATTTTGTTCGATACTCTGATAAATTAAACGGTACTTGGATATGATTTAATGACTAGTTTTCGAAGTTCATGGGTGCGCTACTGATACCGAATATAATAACCTTTCCATTAGTGACAAATTTATTTGAACAGAGTTACGCAAGCATGAGAGATAATTTTCATAACTTTACTGCAAAAATGTGACACACATCCTGGTTTCTAACGTGGAACTACATATTGATGGTGAGTAATGTAGATATTCAAATTAAAAAAATGTTGCCTTTCGATTAAACATTTAAGTATTTTCGAAAGCTACTAGTAGTGTATTCAACGCTTGTTTTGAATTTATACTTACAGTTCCCCGTCTGCTTCACGAAAAACGTATTGATCCAAAAGTGCCACCGTTTCTCCTTCAGGTTTCGAACCCGCGCAAATTCAACCTTTACGTCGCCGGTCAGCGGCATGCACGCGTCCAGCACCACCGTCACGCACTCATCCGAGCGCTGAAAGTCCGTCAGCGGAGGCGACTCCTTGCTTCCCTTAACCTTAATCGTACCGAACTTGAGCGGCACGTCGGCGGGAATGATGCGCAGTTCGCAGATCTATTAAAGAGGCGGAAAAGGCGCGATCAGAATGCAAAATTGCATAGGACGCTGGTTTCGAACCCGTCGGTTGAGTTTGGCAAATACTTACGTAGAGTGTCACATTCTCGTAGGTGAGCTGCTTTCGTAACAGCTGCTCGTAGTACTGCACGTACCGCCGCTGGGAGGGAATGGTGACCCCTTTATGATCCCAAGTTCGCTTTTCGGCGTAAAACTTCAGCGCCTGGTCGGCCGTCTGGCAGGCTTTGCTGTACAGCAGGTAGCAGCAAATCATGGTACCTAGAATCGATGGTCAAGGATTAGTAAAAACAATGTACAACATTAAAATTTCCATCTTGTAAGAGCACATCTCATCATTTTTCTAAACACCTGGGACACAACATGGCAACAGAATAATCTATTTATAATTCCATCTAGCTCACTTTCAAGTTTATGATTATGCAAGCGAAATTAAACTATCAACTTTAAACCTTTACTATATCGGACAGGGCATCGGACATTCCTAGCGAATGAATATGAATAACTTTAAAAGAGCAGGAGGTTAGTGGCACGAGGCAACAACGACGGAACATTCCTCGCCAAATCGTTGCATAATAAATAGTAAACACATCAATCGCTACACGCGCATCAAACAAAGATCTCAACCCGGGAAGAAGAAAGGGAAAAAAGCTCGATCTCTCCAATAGATAATCTTCCTCGGTGTGAACGTTACATACACGAGCTAGTGTTTGTTCTAATGATTGATTACATTTACCTAATTGCGTGCGGGTTAACGATCGATTAGCAAGATCGCAGTGGATAAAGAATGGGGATCTCATAGAGAGGAGGGCGTTCTCTAATAACCGGCCAAGATCGATGGCAAACCAATGCCGTGCACGATCAGACAATCATATAAGCACGAGCTTGTGAAAGATGCATTAAATATTCGCAACGAAAAATTCTACTAAATGTTCTTACTATCCAATTCCGAAGGGAACAAGGAAAGTTTCAGTGGTGACCATTATTGTAACAAACCATAACATTGTAGTAACAAAGGGAATATTTTCACAACCTTTATCATAGTTAAATTAGAGCCTTTTAATAGTTGGTCTATTGTCCTACATCTCTATCATATATCACCATATTTAAATTCCATAACTGACAGTCACAGGTTGAAGCAATATGCAGCATAAACTCTAAGGAACTTACCCGTACGACCTTTTCCAGCCTTACAGTGGATCGCCACAACGTGTTTGGGATCTTCACACAAAAACCGATGCACATCCTCGCAGAACTTGTTGATCAACTCAATGTCCGGTGGGTTGTGGTCTTCGAAGGGATACTCATTGTAGTGCTGAGGAGAGAAATAAAAATTATTAGTTATTGCTTTTCACCACATGGCACTGGTTAGCCAAAGTCAATTTCCGTAGATCTTATATTCCCATTCAAATATTGACGAAAAAAAATAAACAACGTAAAGCAGGGCCCGCCTGACCTAAAGATAAGGCCACAAACAGTAGGTAATGAAACAACTTGAAATTGCATGACATAACCTCCACCTCTTCCACACGGATAGTCAAGTAACACCTGCGTTAATTGGGACGATCGATCACTTTTCGAATGATTGAAGGTGAAGGGAACAACCATTATGAACTGCAAAGTGAATAAAATGCAATCACTTGCAACAAAGATTAGTGCAAATGAAAGGTTCTTCTTATACCACTTGGACTTTATCTGTCCTCTTTGCCTTTCCGATTAGTGTCTAATCGCGTTTGGCAGAAACATTCCTTCCTCATTTGGCAGAAACATGCCCGACTTCTTTTAACTGTGGTCCGGAAGTTATGAGTTAAAGTGCCAATTTGTTTACTTTTCGCTTTGTTAGCTGAAACTAATTCTGTTTTGTTACTCTACGTAGAAAAATACGCTATAGTCATGAATGAAAATGATTGAATAACTGCAAAAACACATTTGGTAGATCTTTACGTTATTATTCGAGCGGGCGGAAGTTATACACTGTGTCCAGTTTCTATAGAGCCACCTAGTAAAATCAGAAAATGAATTGTAAAAACTACCCAATGATAAAACAGCTAGTTTTTACAATTGAAAGATATTTATTTTAAACCAGAAAATGGATTAAACATATAATCAGTGAGATTAAATTTGATTTTATGTAATCAAGTGACATTTTCAATGTCCAGTTAGGATAGAGCCAATAGAGATTTGGGCATTTTTCATTCAAATCTCGGGAAACAAGGACAACATGCCAAAGATAAAAGTTCTTATAGAGGAGAAATAAGGTAAAATAATAGCTTCATTGAAAAATTCGGAGGTATATGGGCGTTGACCTTACTTTTAGGTCATTTGTAGCATGTGACCCTACTTTTCTTAAAAATTCCCTAATCGTTATAGCAAAACTAAAAAACAAAACATGCAAATCGAAGATTTTTGATCAATTTGAACGGAAAATAGTGACAACTATATAAAATAACCAGAAATATGTTTGAAATATAAAGCGAAAGATTAACTAAGCCGTCTGGAAAGAGATTTTTTTTGTCGAATTTTAGCACATACCGCACAAATTTAGTGATCTAGTATGATAAAAGCTTCAAATCTCACTTATTTATACCCGTATAACTAGACATGTGACATTTGCAAAATCTGTTATGAATTAGCAATATGAGCTGCAACGTTGCTGGTAAGATAATTTTCTTAAACTTGTATATTGTAGTTTAAAGACAATTTTGCAATTGGGTGCTTTGATAGGTTTTTCTATTGCTAGAAGACCTTCAGTGATAACAACTTGGTTAATTTAGATAACCGAGACAAATTTGAAGGCTATTGAAGAGATTTGCGGAAACAGTATTATACAATTAGCAACTTTGGTTATGAATCTTGTATCGCTTAGGCTGTACTCTGTGCTTCAGGGCAGCTGGAGCTAGCACGCACGTCATGCCAAATGAAAAGAAAGAAATACATAAAGGATCTAGAAACACGTCAAAGGACTTTTATTCGCATGTTTCATACGAAAAAATTATCTTTTCAACAAGATTATGCGGCAAACCGTGCCCTTTACCATCGTCAATCAATCCCTTGGACTGGTCAATTGTTTCACTGGCATGAGGGAGTCTAATACCCAGCTTCGAATTTTCGGCCACCGCTCGGATCTCTCGCTCTAATTTTAGCATTCGCTCCTGCTTCCACTGTAACGTGGATAGACAACTCGTGCTGAGAGTGTGTGCGTCCTACGACGAGCTGAGAGTGTGTGTGTTTTCTTCGCGTAGAACTTGCACCGCGCTCCTCACACATGTTGCGTCCCCTCCCACCGCGTCCATAAGCGGCTGTTGTTTTCTTTTCCATCGTTCTGAGTTGAGTTTTCCGCTCTAAATTGTTAACTTTTTTGCAAGTCGCTTCCACGCTGTTGAATCATGTATTCAACGCAATACAAATATATTCACTAATTAGCGCTGAACTTGAATTTGTTTAACAGCGTTCAATTTTAATTCATCCACCAAAATGTGAGTCAGTAATTTTTATGCTGGTCGATGATCGAAAATTCAATGATGAACATTTTTATTTTCGAGTGGATTCAGGGGGGAAAGAAGGAAGCCATGCTGTACAAGTTAAAAAATTGCGTATTATTATGGACTAACCGCAATACACTATCTGCTACCATTTTATTGTAGGATCCTAAAACCATACTCCTACAGAGTCTCAGATGAGCCATCGTCATCAGAAAGTTCCGAGTTGATGCGCAAACGGTTTCAAGAATAAAAATGTTTTGGTAAAAAAAGCAATGTTCACGAAATAATTTACAACCCTCACTTCATAGTGTTCAAAATACACTACCAAACGTTCTTCTTAATACGTTCACCAAGCGAACGGCTCATCAAAAACCAACGATTAATGTTTGGTATATAACGTGCCCGTTTTTTAAGTACGCAATAGCACAGATGGTACCGACTATTTCCTTTTCAGATGGACACCCAGGCATGGCATCGAGACTCGAGTCGAGCAATTGGAACCACCGGCGCACCTTAACCGCAATGCATGGATTCACGAGCCGAAGAAGAGCACGTCT
>KE524984.1:1197669-1275336 GCA_000441895.2 Anopheles sinensis
GAGTCAAGACTATACACGCGACACACACGAAAGGCGAGCGAGACACACGTAAAAGCGGCAACGTTGCAAGGTGGATCCATTTTTTGGCTTCTTATAAGACATTTTTTAAAGGGACCCGCCGAACCCATTGAATTTCGACAAGCTTTTCGGCCGGGTTCGAATAAAATTTCGGCCGCCGAGTTTTTATTCAAACCCGGCCGAAAAGCATATCGAAAAAGCACGTGTTCGGGAGACTGGGTATGTCACATTTATACAGAATAACGGCAATTACTAGCCATAAATGAACTGAGCAGGGTTGTTTTTTTGGTGCTTGGGGAAATATCAAATAATCTGCAGCTTATTAAAAGTATCCCAAACCGAATTTTTTCAAACCTCAAACAGAAAAGGTAGAGCATCCAATTGCTCAAATGTTGTAATATGAACTAAAATAGTTATTAAAAACAGTAATATAGAGCAGAAATTTTGAAAAAAACGAAACGAAAAGAAAAAAATCACTAAACGAAGATAATATTACAGATATCCCTGAAAAAACAACTCAAAGTTACTTAAAAACTAAGCAGATAACCTATTAATTCCAGAAAAATGGGGGTAGCTCTATAGAAACTGGACACAGTGTACGTTAAACGCCCTGCCAGAGCCGATTTTGGCAGTTAAAGTGCGGGCAATGATGACAGATAAAGTCCCCGTCTAATATGCCTATTAAAGGCGGTTAACTTCTTCTGTGTCAAGATTGAAATATATAAGCATAATTCTTTTAACTCATAAGCCAATGCTCCCTCTCGGTCTGAAAATAATTGAGTAAAAAAAAGTATAAGACTTTCTGGAAGGAAATTTTAGAATTACATTACATCTTCGAGCAGTGCTTTCCGTACAGTAAACTTCACAGTTCACATAGAAATACTTTCCTTTCTCTAACTGTCCCTAGGACTGCTTGTTCGTTCAATAATGTGGTGGGATATGGGACTGCAGGATGATTATTTTCCATTCGATATGACTAAATACACACCGTTTGAAGCAACGTTTAACAGACTATAACGTTACTCCTCCATCGATCAACGATAATGCTGTTACCTGAACTACTGTTTGACTTAAGTGCAATTTAAATTGCTCACAAACACATGGATTGGTTAGCCAAACGCAATCAACTCTGTAGGTCTCCTTGGAGAAGGAAAAAAAGTAAACCCCAGCATAAGCCCGGTTACTTCTCCTTCAACAATCACCGTCGTGTGGGCGGTCCTCAGTCCTCGGCTATAACATGTTATAATCACATCAACGCGACAATAAGCGCGACGACACGAGGCAAGCAGCAAAACGCGTGAGCAGCAATCAGCTGAACGTCATCCAAACCGGCCCTCCAGTGCCACCGGTTTGTGGGAGGGAGGAGAAGGCAGAGGAAATGGTTGAAACAACCGGCAGCATCTCGTTCTGCTCCATCGTGCACACTTGCATTGCATTCGTCACACAAGCACACCATAGTTGCATTCATGACAAGTGATTTTAAAAGGAAAAAATAGTTCCCCCTTTCAGAAAGTGGAAGGAGGAGGGCAAGATCCAAGCCGAACACACTTGCACATGGTTCGATTCTCCCACCCACTCCCCGGCGTCCCAACGCTTGTTACGCTTTACTCAATCACTACCGCAATCTCGGTCCGTTAAAGATCGAGCAAATTTGCATAGTGCAGCACACGCTTGTGATCGCTTGCATAATGCGCTGATGCACATTCTTCCTCGTCGCTTCCAGTTCCAAGTGTCCATGGTCGTGTTAAGGTGGGGGATGTATGAAGATCAGACGCATCGAAGAATGATTTATCCTCAAAGCAAACGAACAGAAATTATGGTAAGCGAATTTAAGATGCTGCTAACAGCAAAACCAGAAAAGTGCTGAACTATACTCCCCTTCTGCAATACCGCAAAAGGTGATCAATGTTAAACAATTTATTGCATTCCCTACATCGACTCTGATGGTTGACATAGGACACTCGTGCAGTGGCCCGTGCCGCTCTAGCCTATCAAGATGAGACTCTTTGTTCTAAGAAGCTGTCGACTATCAGCCCTCGCGGCCTTCTCCACGCTGCTTTCGTCTTTGTGCGAACCAAACCATCAGGCATCAGAAACACCCAAGGGCAGAACCACCCCTTGCTCTTATGGGGAGAGGATTTATCTGACGAAGCCGGGGCAAGTGCTGATAACGCATTATGCAATGATGCAGCTCACTGACTGCACGATAGTAATATTACTGTCATCGTGTCGTGAGTGAGTTCAGTGTAAACATATTTTTTAAACAAATAACTCAAGATCCTCGACAAGTAACGCTTGTCCAACATAAACAGTGTATGAACCAACTCCTTTTCCAACTCGCTGCCCAAAACAAACCCATCTGCCAATCGATACGCCGTTAAAATCGCAACACGGCTGCGGAGAAAAACAAACCAAGGTTTCCAAGGATAAACGATCAATATTTGAAACTGAATTGTTAATTGCTCGGCGTTGTTTTCCCTTCTTCCGCTTCGTTCACTTCGGTTCAGTGAAGAGGCAGCAGCAGCTGGGAGAGAAGAGCAAGTAATTATCCGCGCAGCATGTCCTGTCTGCTTCCTTTTTCTGTGTTTTTGCTTTCGTTCGAGTTGGAAGGAAATACAAGGGGGCACCTACGCGTCATGGAGCCGATGAGGATTTTTCCGCGCTTCGAAGAACAATGACGAGCGATGAAAAATCACGACCGAGCGACACGGCGACACCACGTCGTTGGCAACATCAACGACGAGGAAAGCTTTAGTTTAGCGACGCAAACCAACCGAAACCACCGGTTCGTGGAAAGGCGTGGCGGTAGGAAAATTCCTTCACCCCGTTTGGGTCGAGAGCAAGGGGTTCTGGGAAATCGTAAGTTGATGTGATCACATGTGCGTTACAATATTCATTATTCCACACGAGGACACGAAATGGATAAAAAAGGATTCCAAGTTACAAACACATTAAAGCAACCAAAACAATGTGCAGCCAAGCAATAAATATGCAAATGTATCGAAGGTATTAATTCAGCCAAAAATGGTAACAATCAAACAATAAAAACGACACTCTCGAAAAACCACCCTGTGCAAACACACATACAAACGAGAGCAAAAGAGTTGTGAAGCAAGTGGTTGAGTGATCGATCGGCCAAAGATCATCACTCACTGATAGCGCAGGGCGATCGTTGCGGAGAATGGAGAAGAAACTGCTTCCTATTTCAACCAACACCACCAATCCCCGCCATTCTCTTCTTCCCGAAATCGGTCGATTGTTAAATCATCTCTTTATTGCGATAATTGAATGAATTCTACAAGACGCTGGCGACGCGCAAAGTGCACCCATTAGCAACAGCCGGGGGCGTTGTTTTTGCTGCGTTGCGCCGTGAGCTATCGAGAGGCGTGAATCTGGCAGGCTGCCTTTTAAGCGATACAACTCCATCTTCATCGTTTGTGCAGCCGTTCTCAACCCACCCGCGCCCTCAGCACCACCCATCAAGGCACGACGACGCTCGGCTCGTCTAAGTGTTACTAGACGCCTTTTTAATGCATTATGTCTACCTATCGTCCGGTTGTTGCCCCTCGCGGTGATGCAAGGTAATTTCCATTCCTTAAATCAGTGGTCGGCAAAGTCCAGCCTGCTAGCTCAATTTATCTGGCCCGTAAGAAAATTTAGTGCTACATACGCAAACCCCATCTTAAAAATTTATCGTAATTGTTCACGCTATAACGATTGGAAAAAAATAAAGATTGCAATTTTTGAACGCGTTTCAATACCAAGTGAAATCCTCGTATACTTTTTGTTAGACTTTTTTCTATTGTATTTGCATTGCTACTGATCGCTCTAAAATTTCGTAGTCTTGTAGTGTATCATCCAAAATCCGGCGTCAATAATAATCATAGAGAGTACGCCAGTAAAACCACGTTATTATATTACAATAATTTGACTAGAGGATACATTTCGTGTTCAATTGAAAAAAAAAATCAACAGTGCAAGAAATTAAAATGTATATGTTGAAAATTTGAAAAAAGGATGAACGTGTTTAAAACAGTTTAACGATAAAATTTAAAATATATTTTATCTTATGGCATTTTTAGATAACTTTACTGTTCATTAAATTCATACTTCATTCAAACGGGTTTAATATTACTTTGAAAACAATAAACCGTCGATTGAGATATCTGGCCCGCAGTTTTCGAGTTGTTTTTCATGCTCTGACCCTTTTAAAGAAATTTATAACGACCCCTGGCTTAGATCAAACATTTCCATAATAAATACAACGCGGTGCAAGATTCTCCTCCGGGTAGAGTAGAAACCGTCAGGCCATTTAGCAGTAAGATTAATCATTTAATTAATCCATCCAATAAACCTGTTTGCAAATAGAGAAAAGGTGCCATTACAAGATGACATCACGGGACTGTCGTCTGCCAAATGGTGCGATATTCCTTTGCGGGGTATTTAAAAAATCAGCTGAACTCTCCTGATCCTCGACGGAAAAAAGGTACTCACGAACAATTTCCTCCGACCACCACCAACACATACACTTCCCACCCCCACCAACACGCAACACACGGCGTATAATTTGCAACTTTTGTGATTGCGGGAAACTGTTGCTAACTGGCCACGCGAAATTAATCATCAGGTAGGGTTTAATTGGCATGATTGGCACGGGATGGCGCAGGCGCTAAAAGCCACAGTACAAGACAGCCGTTGGCTGATGATGTATCGTTTCAGAACGTCAATTGACGGTCATAAGATTGTTTTCTATGGTGGGTTTTGATTTAATAAATGGAAGCCTAGAAAAATGTTTAAACGATTCGAAACTTACCGGAAACGGTGTCGCGTCGTACGTCTTTTCTTTGCACAGGTTGTACACCTTGTAGTTCTCCGGGTGCTTCTCGTTTAGGAACTTGATGACCTCTTCCCGATTGTTGCGATAGACGGACTCCATCCGGTCCGCCGGGTAGCCCATGGCAATGATGTTATGCTTAATGTCTGCAATGGGGAGAGATGAAAATAAAAATACATTAAAATGGCATTTATCACAGGCAGTCATTTAAGTAGAGCTTTTATTGGAATTTTATTGAAAAACAGAACAGTTGAATTTAATATCAAAAGAATACATTTGGATCGGGCAATGCATCTTGATCACACATCGATCGCCTGGCGGAACTAACCCCCGAAGGATAAAATGTGTATTATTGCGTGATCAACAAGCACCGATGTCCGATGTAATCAACTTCGCAGCATGATTTCCAAGCGCTGCTTGTTCACCAGAAAATGCTATATTGGGCAAAAAACAGAAGAAATAGAGAGCATAGAGAATGGAAATTAATACCATCCCCCAGGGTTGATATAATAATGGGAACAATCTGAAATCTTCGCCGTTGCCCATCGGTCAAACACAAAAAAACATGAACTAAAAAGTGCACAAAAGTGCAACAGAAATGCAACGGTAGCACTACACTTTGCATCACAATTTAAATTGCATCTTTTCGCGTTCCCCTTTGTCGCCCATTTTCGTTCTTTCCGTCGTCCGCCTGGGTTTGCAGTTCTCAAAACTGCATAATGCACAGTAGCACAAAGGAGAAGATATAATTTGCATACTTAATTACCGCTGATTAGCACATAAATGCATACTTTCACACACCCGACCATGAGTGTGTGCATGTGTGGTGGAACTTGGTGATTTATGGAGGTGCTTCAAAAGTAGGTTGGGTTTTTTTAAGAACATGCATTAAAAAGTATTACAAAAAAACATAACCTAAACAAGGTGCCATTCTCCCCACACCTTCATGGACCAACACACGCACACCATCTCCCTCGCTCTCTCTCTCCCTCCCGCAACCCCTTGGGTTCCGATGGTGTTGGTGCTCATGTCCGGATAGAACGCAAATCGTGAACATGATTTATGATCATGTTGCATTACATGATACCGAAATGCTACCTTTCCGAAGCGGGTCTTCCCCACTACGTACCCACCATTCCGCCTGACCCGAACCACCTGATTTAGGATATGCAAAATTATGTCTTTGGCGAACGAGCCGCATGAGAAGGCTAATCAAAAAGGGGTGGAAACGCTAATTTGCTTAACTCGAACACACAGAGTCAACGACGACGGCTCCACGACTGTTTCCCCCCCGGTGGTGCCGAATCACACAGGTGCAATATATTTCCATCTCCATGCAAACGAGATGGTGGTGAGTGCAGGTCCACTTCCACCCTCCCACTCGTCTCCTATCTACTCAACAAGGGGGAAGAAATGCATTTGAAATGCAGATTTGACCTTGCTTGTTTTTTTACGCCTGATCTACTCATTCAGTTGCTGCGCTGTTCCTCTCGCCTGCAATGTGTTCGAGTTGGTTTGCTCCAGAGATTGATTGTGCTTTAAATTGGTTTGCCTTTTAGGTGAGCCACGATAAATACAATTTCTGAATGGGTAGCACCACTGTGTTCCCTCTTTCCAGGACTGTTTTGATAACGCTATCGTAACCGAAGCAAAAAAAGGAAACCGAAAGGCATGAATGAGTTAATCGAAGAACAGCTTATCATGGCATACGAAAGTAATGGTTTGGAGCAAAAGATAAATATGCCAACCGAAACTACGAAACCGAACTATAAATATAAAATCGTCCATTACACTCGACCGCTTGAAAAAGAATACTTTTTACGATCGACGAGCGAGGTTCGAGGTAAACTTGCACGATGAACCGCAATGACAGCTTCAGCAAAAGACTGCTCGCGCTCGACCGATCTATCATCTACACAACCGACACATCATGCTCAATTAGCGCTAATTAGAAGAAGGCGCCTCTTCCCTTGATGCGACTACATTCGCCGCCCAGCTGCTGTATAAGTAAGCGGGCTAGAGCGCTAGACATATGGCTGACCGGTTACCAACCGGGTGAAAAAAGGGGACGCAAACGTGCAAGTAGCTTGAACGGGAGTTTGTTCCATCCAGTCAGCTTGGACGTGGATCAGCCACAGCTGACCAAAAACGATGGCCATGAACGAAACATGATCGGATTAACAATTCAGTGGGGACATTCACGACCTCTTCAAGGGCCTAAATCTAATCTACTTTTTTGGTTGAATTTTCAATGCAATTATGGTTGTACTATTTTTATATTTTGTTAAAGTACGTTTTATGCTTCATCTCTTTTCTTTACGACTATGTCCGAGAGGAGCAGGCAAAAAGTAATCGAAATGAAAAATGATGCCCTAAGCACACTTGCGAGATCACCGGAAACACAAGCGCTTGAAACGCGACCAGTGTTAGGGGTTTTAAAACCGGCTTCGGCGTACGATCGCATAGGAATGAAATAAAAAGTATTTTAAAAAAAGCGTGAGCAACGATGAAGAAGGGAATGGACCGGTGGAGGTGGGGACGACCGATGCCACGCGCGCGCACGCTAGCGCGCGTGTGTGTGTCCTTTGGTGCGGAATGATAGAGTAACAGGTTTGGCGCAACACATAAACGGTTGCCGTAGTTCGTCCGATTGCAAACACAACCGCTGCTTGCGAAGGCCTGGCCTTTGCGAATGCATAAAAGACGCCCCGTTGTGGTGCCGACTTCAAATGATTTGATAAGTTTCTGGCATCCGAGGAATAGTTGTTGGTCCAACGCAGCTGATTCTTTGGCATTGTTAACCACCATTTTTGTTCTTATATAGTTATTTTCTATTTGCTATAAAACCAACTTCATCGGCTTACTACTTCGAAAAATTTAATTATGATTTTACTTCCTGTTATTTTAGAAGCCTATCGACAGTTTTTGATTGATGTTTTAAATTACGAGTCATTTTTTAAAGTACTCTGTCTCAACTTATGAGGGTTTATATTTATATAACAAGTTACGATTAACCTTCCCTAATGGTTAATGCTACAACCAATCATAAACGTACAAAACAATATTTTAAAATACTGTATCATGCAGCAAATACACCGTTTACGAATCCATCTAAACTACTGCCACTGTCTTCGAAGCAACCGCCAACCGTAAGTAAACATTTGACGTTCAACTGAATTCGTGGGACCGTACTAAATATATGCCAATCGTTTCTGAACATTTGCCACCTTCAATCTGCAACGTTTATAAATGCAGAGTTGATTATGTTTTGCCCATTTCGTTTCGAGATGTTTTTTTTGCATATTTTGCATTTGTATATGATCAAGTAAATTTTGCTACTAGGGTAACTGTTATAATAGTGGTGCACTTAGTCGTGTTACGAACAATTTGATGCAATTTTCAAGTGTCTATTACAGAATATTTAACAAATTTATACCAATTATGATCTTAACACCATTATTCTTCAGAAAAACATCTATTTTTACAGTTTATCGTGTAAAATACATGCAAAAAAGTGTATTTTTTCCCAGCTGGTTGTTCCTGTAATGGTGGTATGGTTCCTATAGTGGTGGTATCGTGTTCCTACAGTGGTGGATGTGCTTGGAAAACTTGGAAAATACAGAATAAATTTTTACTGTAATTTGTTTTTGAAGCATATTACAAACAGAAAGGCCAAATAACTCAGACCAATGCATTGTCTTGGCCATAGACCAACGCATTCCTTCATATAGAACAATACTTTTTGCGGAGATTTATAGCCTTAAGGAAATCATGGCACTCCTGATAAATTCTACCTGTTAGGTACAACCTGTTTCGAAAATATGAATTTTGGAGCTTTAATATATTACGGAGTGGCAAGTTTATCTTTTCAACACTCCGTAAAAGGGCGGTTGCTTCGAAGACAGTGGCAGTAGTTTAGATGGAGTCGAAAAGGATGTAAGTCATTGGCTTATTTCTTTCAATTTATCTTCTATTATTTACTTCCATGAACTTATCGCACCTCAAATCGAACGTGCCTTACTCGAGTTGAAGCTCAACTTTCGGGCCTATCTTGGGGCACAATCGCGGCTGGCGGCAAGCGGTGGAAGCAGTCGAGTCGGAGGCGAATAAGACGTTGTGTCGTTCGCATCAAGGGCAGCAACAACATCAAACACAATAACGATCGATCCACGCCAGGCAATAGGAGGGGTTGCGATCAAATGCTCGCCCCGAAACTGACCTCACTGAGTGTCCATCGTTTGGCCCCCAGAGTGCGGGGTGAGAGGGGGCGGATAGAGGAGAGAAGGAGAAGGATGGCGCTAGAGAGTACACAACTACGGTAGTCGTCGACGGGTCAGGTCTATGACCGATCCTCCCGGTGGCATTGGGGCAGAAAACCGTGGAGGGCAAACGGCCGCTGAGAAATCTTGTACGGGAGGGGATGGCATAATATGCTCACCTCTTATGCTACCTGTTATGTGAACCTTTAATAGTGGTTTGCAGGGCAGTTACAAATCAATCTATAGTAGTTTTCCTAAACCAAATTTAAGAAAATAAAAACAATTCGTGGGTCAAAAACAACATAATCTTAATACGCATATTTAGCTAATGTTGCTCAATGAAACAAAACAAACGTAAATGTCAAAAACTGTTATGAATGAAAACAAACAAATTATCAAACGAAACGCAGTTAACATTGCGCCGGAACATAGCCATATCAACATGACAAAAAATCCCCCCTTTTAATCTGAACCACCTCGAGGCAAAAATAAACCTCGCATATACTTCATGCAAGAAGCCTTCCTATCGGAACCCAACTGTGTGCCACATTAGACGCTACATGATGCGCACAACATTGTTGAAGCAAATAAACGGACCTCTGACGACGTCCGTAGTACTACAAGCAGGAACCGAACGCGTCATACTATCTGCCAAAGGCACGGCGCCGTATCACTCCTGGTGGTGCTTCTTCAGTGAAAATGCAAAAACGTAAACATATGGACATAGGCCACCGCCATTACCCGCGAACCGCTACGCTGATCTCGCACGTTTCGCCCGATTTTGCAACATTGTTGCAAGCGCAATCAGCCACCGGAAACGAAATCAGCGCTTCGCAAACGGCATACAAGGCAATGCTGGTGAGGTATTTGAAAAACAAAACATAAGAATTGACACATGAAGGAGAGATTGGCAATTTATCAAAGAGTAGGTCAAAACAAACATCAGTTAACAGTTTCCAATGTCGTAATGATGCATGCTCGTATAACTACTGATTAAGTAAGCAAAGGTGGAAATAGAAAATCGTGATGTAAACACTTTAAATCCAACTATATCCGAGCACAGAACCTAATCGACATGTTTATATTGTACACAGAAAACTACTGTAGTTTCACTAACAAATCCTTCAGAATCCCTGACGACTTATGGTAATAAAACATCAACCATGTTAGTCTGCATATTTTTTGCGTAGCACCATTCCTAATTGGAAGGGCCGAAGCAAACCGAACAAATCCAGTCTCGTTCTTTGCTCAGAGAGGGAAGAGATTATCAAATGACTGACCCCCGGGTATCAAGTCGGACCCGTATCAACGATGATTTATTGGAGGTCAATCAAAAATTCTTTTTCTTCGTTATTGGCTCAACATCCGCAAGTGGGACTAGGCCACCCTCCGTAGAGAGTTACTGTAACCGAAAGACGGCAAGTTAAAGATCGGTGGTGTTTTCTAGCGCTAACGCTGCGCCATGGGCACCCCCAATCAAGATCGCATAGAAGTAAAAACAATCAATACTGCCGGCTCACATAATCTAAGAACTTCACTTTCACTTCCCATTTCAAGTTTATGCTTCATTTTATCACCGCATTAAATCAGGCAAAATTCGTTGCTATATTTGGTGCAGAGCGTGCAATTTTAAAAACACATAACGAAGAACAGGAGACAGAAAGACTGAATCAAACCAACACACTCGTTATTAGCTTTCAAAATGCATTTTTACTGCCTATCGCGCTGTTGATGCTTGTGTTTTTTTTCTTTCTTCTTTTTGTAATATTCTCATGAGGCGGCAACTTTGCACGTTTCGTGCTACTTCTTGGGCTAAATATAGCACCGCGTGTATGGATGTGGGTAAGTGTACGAGCACAACAGATGTGCGAAGGTCACTACGAAATGCTAATAGAAAATAAAAAAATGCCTCAGCCTATGGGGAGGCAATAAAGGGACGATGCCAGAATAAAAAAACCAACTCACAACCGATCCATTTGATTCTCGCCCTGTTCGACGCATTCTTGCAAGACGAGTTGAGACGAGGGAGGCGAAGGCTAAACTAAACACAAGAACATTGGTCTTGAAAGTCGATCCGTCCGATAATTTGTTAAATGTCCAATTCCTTCCAATGAGCATAACGGCACGAGCGGTTCCTTCAAATATGCCCTTCCTTTTCGCACACAATTCCATCCCCCCTCTGGTGTTCTAGCTCAAGGATATTTGCATCTGAAATGCAAATGAATTACAAACACACATGCGCATGACGCACACCCTGCACACATGTTTCATCCGCGTGGGTTGCGTTAGGTTGATGTGATGCTATTTTTTCAAATGCATGCAACAACCATTTACAGCCGAGCAACGGGAAGACGAGGGTCAGGGTCAATGACCTCCTCAGGGGGTAAAGTAACAACTGTACGATTGTTTTAACGAGCAATTGACTGCGGTACTCATTTGTTACGTCCTTTTCTTTAATTATTGTGAATCATCTCACGAGAAAAAGACAACTCGGATTGGGAATCGTTTACCTAACTGTGTACAATTAAAATTACACAAATGGCGCTAATGCAGGCAAACGGTAGCGTGAAGGTAGAATGAGGCTTATTAAAGTCGAAAAGGTCTAATACGTTTGAAAAGCCAAGATTATAATCTTTAAACTTCGTAAATAATGAAATATGAAAAACATGCTAAACTTACACGAAAGGTCCAGATTGTAGCCATCCTCGGTATACCGCTTCCGCTGCCCGCTGACCTTCTCCCGGATCAGGTTCTGTGGGTTCGTCATGCTCACGTACGCCTGATTTGTCTAACTTTTTTGTGTCTATTCACAACGGCCACTTATTAGTTTTAGTTTCCCTTCCTTTGCTCGAGCTTTTCCTTGGGGGAAAACTTTCCTTCGACAACAGTCCACACCAGTTTTCCGAACCTGGTTTTCGACAGAAACAGATGTTTTTTTGAACGGAAATGATCACTTTTCTTCCTGAATTGGGGGCGAAAAGGCTGATTTTCGTAACCGGTTTTAATGTGTAAGGATACGAATTGCGCTGCGAATTGCATTTAGCTGACATAAACAGCCCTTTTTTTCACCTTCCCGCGAGCATGCGTTCGGTTCGAGTCGGGAAATATGTCGATGAGATGGCAACCGAATTATTGTTGAACACAGTATTTTTTTTTTTACTTATTTTTCCGCTTTCCATGTACTTAGAGCTTCCGTTCAAGTGGATCCTTGGAAGATTGCACTCGATCGAGGATCGTTCAACTCAGCCTGAGATCTTACTGTGAGATCGGTTTCGCTCTTGAAGGGAAAGGAAGCGGGGGAACACACATGGGACTTTTGTACGTTTTACAGGTGGCAAACTAAAAACCGTCCACAAGACAGCAGCACCACAGTGCTGTACAAACCATTGGCCTTTGTCCCGTATCGTCTCTTCCGCTCTCGGTTCTTTACCTTTCTCTCTCTCTCTCTTATCAGTTCAACGATACATCTAACATTTGCACACTTTAAAACCACATGAAACATAAGCGTGCGGCGGCAAGGAACACACAATTGTCCCCCGCGAGTAAACCGCAATGACGTCACCACGGCGCGCACGGCTTCTACATTCCCGGCACAACGTTTTCATGCGGGCAAATTTTGTTTGATTTGTTCACACTTAGGATAACCCGGCCGGTATGTTAGGCCTTACTATATATTTCGTTTTTTTCCTAACACCGTTTTATCGCCAGTCAAATTACGCGCAGTCTGAGCGATAATGTTCACCACGTTCGCGACACGTTGCCACCCTGCGCCATTGCCGCCCGCGTTGGGGTATGCGTGTGTGTGTGTTTGCCACTGGGAGGAGGGTAGAGGTTGGTCGGTGGGTGGAAGAGGGGGTTTGCGGCAAGGCGACAGACAGAACGCGAAGAAAAAGCCCTGCTGTCTGCGAGCTTTGTGATAAATGGAATTTAAAAAAAATGCACACAAATAACCTGCTCCCCAGAGTCGCGGGGTCGCGTGTTGATAAGGCGCTAGGCAAACACAACCGACACACACCGTGCACATTCACTATACGTACTGCAATAAATAGCACAAACACAACACCGATAATACGCGGAACACACGGTAACTGCGCGGATAGAGAGAGTTTTAGAAATGTACGAAACGGCACGAAAAAACCGAACGGCAAGAAATAACTTCACCCAAAAGCAGCACAAACTCAACAAGACGCCATTTATCTGTTACACATTTTTCCGCTCGATGGTGTAAGGTTTACCTTTTTTCCGACACACTGGTACCGTTCTCGCCAGGAGATGAGGATCGTGTGATCGACTGTCGATCGGTTCGGAAAATGTTTACTTTTTCATCCCGTAGCACACTTCAACACAGAAATGGAGCTCTTAGATTTTGTTTCCCTGTGATGGGCGGTTTTCCGGGATCTGGTCTACGGCACTTCACACTGGAGAAACGGGCGGTTCGTCCTGGATGTCCGAGTCAGAAGAAGAATTGGTAGAGCTGCTCGACTCAGTCATCTTTTTTGCCGGTTCGTACGCGAGACATTGTCGACACCAGAATAGTGCTGTTTCTTGTGACCAAACAAAGATTCCAGCATTTCAACCTGCTTTTCTGTCACAACTTTTTAAAAACACTAACATTGCTCACAAAATGTTGGTCGTAAAGGTCCATTCAGGTTACGTGAAGCATGGCGCGTCCAGAGAAACGACCTCCGTCGAAACACACCAGACCGAACACTGACGGTTCCGTGTTCCGGTGTATCCGTCACTCTGATGTATCATCCGGCCGGGAAGGGGACGGCACGCTCACACTACTCCCCAACGGATCAGATGGCCCAGCCACAAACACATTCACTCGGCACACGGCTCACACACGGCTTGAATGCGCTCGCGCCGAGAAGACGAGATGGCGTTGAGAGCCGCGGAATCGCGATGCCCCACGAACTCTCCCAAGAAGCGCACAAAACCAACGACCCAACGCCAACACCGAACGTCACGAAACGCCGAGGACGCCACTCTATAACAACAGCGCGCACACCACCGGCCCCCGCAAGGGCTCACTCCTTCTCCCGCACGTACGCAACGTCCCGTGGAAGCATCTTCGCGTATTTTAAGGTTTACTTCCTTCTGGTAGAACTACCACGCGACCGGCAACACGCCGGAAGTACCCTCCCGCTGGGGGGGTTGAGGCGTCACACAGACCAACCTTCGGAACACGCCAGAGATGAACCACTACACTACACGCGCACGTGGGGTGGTAACGCAACGCTAACGCACCGTAACGCCCGGAGAAACCGGAGAGAACGACCACATTAGTACACACCCTCGGCGGCTTAGTGAGTAGTGGTGGTTCTCGCGAGATGTTGCGCTGGATCGCGAGATATGATTTGCATCAAACCGCGAGATCAGATCGGACGCACACCACACAGCCGGTTCACGCTCACACTCGTCTAGTAGACACGCCACACGCCGCGTGTGAAATAGTAATCCTGCTTGCTTTTATCGGCGACGCGCGAAGGTGTCTTTTCGGTTAGTACACAATTGCAGAAGAAATGTCGGACGATGGTGAAATGCACCCACCGTGACACACCTTATGCTCACTGGAAGAGACTAGTGGACACCATTTTTTTATTTTTCATTTACTTACGTTTACACACACCGTTTTTCTTTATCGATTTCTTCCATCGTCACCGAAACGATCATTTTCCAACGGACACACACACAAAACAACACGCATTATATTGCTAATTTAACGTAAATTGCACACACCGATTCCTTTTTCTTCAATTGCACTGGTTTTGACTTAAGTACTGTTCGATGCAGCAAAAAGAGCTAGAGAAATGGAAGAGAACAGATAAGAAAGGGTGTCCATGAATAGATTATTTTTATAATATTCTATTTTACAAATTGTTTAAACGCTTTGACCAGTGGGTGGTGTATGAGTCAC
Organism: Anopheles sinensis; assembly: GCA_000441895.2. NCBI lineage: Eukaryota > Metazoa > Arthropoda > Insecta > Diptera > Culicidae > Anopheles > Anopheles sinensis. The sequence goes on from KE524984.1 coordinate 1,212,701, forward strand.
GAAGAATCTAATATTCGAAAAAATTTGATAGAATATTCCAGTTCAACCCTTTAACCTTGAGAGCTCTCATTGACTGCAAATTTGTTAAATTCGATTACGTAACGCAATTCAATCGGTTAACACTAGAATCCAAATTGGGGCATTTTGACCTAAACGCGATCTCAAAAACGGCTGAATATTTTTTTCAAAAAAAAAAAGGCTTGTCTTAAAATCCAATGTAGCATCTAAGAAAAATAATTTCATATTTTTTTGTTGGACCAATTCCAAGAACCAACTTGACTATCCCTAGAATTTAAAAAATCTTGAAAACTGACGAAGTCACAGCGTGTTGAGACACAGGGGGTCAAAATGACCCCTAAAAAGCATTCAGGCAAGTTTTCAAATTTATGTATTCTAGTGTTAAGGTCAAGAAGTATAATCACAAAATTACACACTAAATAATCAGAATAATAGAATCCAAATATAAGAAATATAAAGCGCCCATAATTTGATTGTTGTCAAATGCATGCATAGAAGTGATTATAGAATTTGACAAGAATTTTGATACTCTGGCAAATACCACCACCCAACCAAATTCACACGATCAAGATGCTTCACGATGTATTTAAACAATTTATTTTCATATCATTCGCTATTAGATTAGAAAACAGTTACAATATTCCTAAGAAACCTTTTAACCTTGAGCCTTTAACCTCATTGAGTATACACACTCTGTGAAAAGTTCTAAATAACTTGCAAAACTTAAAACTTTCCAAGGTAAAGAAGTAGAATCTCGGAACCACAAGCCAAGTAATCGAAATAGTAGAATCTTTAATGACCTCGAATTTTATTTTTGTCGCCTAAGTGAGGATTAAAGGGATTGAAGAATTAAGAAGCTTCTGGTGCTAAACCTAAACAAATGTTCGAACAAAAGAATCGTGTACTCAGTTATCAAAAAAATGTTGCATCTCGATGCAGCAGGCCAATTCAAAAAATTGTTTAAAATACAGCAATTAGTTGTAAAAACAGAGGGTTCTTTATTTAAAATGCGTTAAACAGTACCGTTTACTCCCTGACGACTAGAACAATTATAAATCAAATGTCTCTACTGCTAACGACCGAATGCCATCATATTCCTGCCAAACCCTTAAACCTTGAGCTCACATTCACTGCATACACTGCAGTCAATTTACAAAAAAAAAAAAATACGTTCAAGTGGTAGAATCACAAAACCACACACCAAAGAACACCTTCGGTTTTCGTACCAAAATTCCCCTTTTGCTTGGAAACGGCAACGGTTAGTAACGTTCTAATTGACTTTGACTTTCCAATATTGCTTCAAACGATAAGGGAAGCGAAATTTTATCAACCACAAACACGTGAGAAACTGCATCACTGTTTCCAGGCGACGATAATATCATATCAGCACGAAGGGGAAAAGAAAAGGGCGCCACGGCAGAAACCGAAAAATGAACGTGCGGGAAATTCCGCCGGCCGGCGAATCGCGGCGAATTGCATCACCTCACAGAACGGTGGGCCGCGATTGGCTAAGGAAAGGTGCCCCCGTTAGCAACAGTTTTCACGACGGCGTCGACCGGAAGTCCGTGTCGGTCTGTGCTGCACCCCTTTCAATGACGATGCAGCCGCCGTTCAAGGTCTTCCGCGTGCGCCTCCACGATGGAATTCGGCACCATTCCACCGAGACTAGACGAGCTGGAATACGAACACCAAAATGGGATGGCGGTGGATTCCGGCACGGTTGAATAAGACACGTACGTGGTTGTTGAGGGACAGAAAAAAGACACACCGTCGCGAAGATTCAATAAAACTCGCGCTACATCAAACGTCTTCCCTTCGAATTCTTCTTGTGCACTTTTCAAGGCTGATGCAACACTGGGAAGTATTGTAACTCAAAGGATGTCCGACACCCACCCACCACCAACCTGCACCGCCTGCATACTTACGCGATGATTAACTGCCTCGTGTCGGAATACAAACCACGTGTCGGTACCGCTACAACAACGACCTTTGCACGACAATGGAAAACACTTGAGGTTGCTTCCGCGCGAACTGCTTTCGCCAACGTCAACTACAGTAATGCGGTCGGGCGGCCGGCCGGCTTCAATTAAATAGCCTGTCTACTTCCGATGAGTGTGTCACGTCTCAACTGCATCACATACAGATGGAAACGGAGCGTTTCGCGAGAGCAGCGAAACACTCGTGGTGCATAAACGCACCACGAAACGCACACAAAGCCATATGCCGGTTCGAGATGCATCGATGAGGAGGTAGTAGTGGTGTGGCGTGAATGATTAGAAGGGTTACATTTCTTGCAAACACAGCACAAGGATATAGGGACAGTGATTATTCAGCCATCACGAGGCAAAACCTAATTTTAATCAATCAGAAAACGCCCCAAAATCTGAGAAGAGATCTTTGAACAGCAATTCCACAAGCATAAAAACACTTTCTAAATTTCGCTTAAACTAGAGTGGTTCAAACTTATTTAAAACTAATCAGTTTAATAAAATTGAAAAAGGATTAAAATGCATTCATTCATGAAAGAGTCACCTTGAGCTACATTTCTTGTTTTGGAACGAATGTAAAACGAATAATTAACAAAGAACAATTGGTTAAAGCAATACAAAATTTAAATAGTAGTTGTAATATCCGTTAAGATAAGGCAATAGATGTAGAAGTGGTAGTTTTAAATGTAAAAGAAGAAAAATGAACCCTGAGTGTCTATTTAATTCATGATTTAGCATTGATTCTAATGTATGTCGTTTACAATATTCCCTAGACTATATTGGAAGTCTAGTAACTTGTTAAAGTCATTCATTTCAATCGATTTTTTAATTCGAGGGCAACTTTTTTTTAAACTGGAAAATGTACAGGAAAGGAACGCAATGGTTCGATTAAGCGGCCATTTTGTCAGCCCGATCGTGGGCAAAATGGAGCCCTACTGCCTTTGGAGCAGGATCACACCACCAAAAAGGGAAAAGGGAACCATGTTTCCATCCACCATCACTACTACAGAAACATCACTGGGAAGTTTGGGTCGGCCATTATTTTTGCCTGAGTTTCTGCAGCGACGTCATTTGGCCTAGTTCTGGAGTGGCGCGTCGTAGCATTTGTTCGTGTCGCGCACTTCCGATGCGTGGATCAATCACCTCTTGCTCCGTGGCCAACGCGTGGCCAAGGCGTGACCAGCTATTCGGCATCAAAATTCCATTTCGCACGGCAAACAGTGAGTACGCGCTAGTGTGTACCATGGATAAGCGTAACCTTCTCAATGTCACGTTGCCAAGCAGCGCGCCCCTCGGTTAATATAGTTTTAAAGTCAACCGGGAAATCCACCGACTGGCGTCGATACACTCATCAACATGTACACACATAATATTCCGACCGTGAAAACATGTACACCATCGACGGGCGGGCAGGACTATTTTTGGAATAAAAACATGGAAGTGTGGAGACTTTTCCCGGCGACGCACACTCCCGTCGGCAAACCGCAAGCATCGTTCGCCATCGGAACAAAGAAACATTAAACTGTGGCGTAATTTAATCTCGGGTGGCAAAAATAACCCGCTCGGCGCGATCAAGATTTATTTCTTCTCCAGAGTTGTGAGGTTCCGACAAGAACACATTTTTGAGGAAAACTCATGGTGACTGCAACATCAAGCTTCAAGATCAAGACGGAAAAGAACATCGGTTATATCGTCAAAAGGAGACGAAGATGGATACAGCCGTTGACGTTAAATGTTGTGTCGAAAGTAAAAAGTTTTGTACTAAAACTAAAACTGCAACACGTATCAATCGTTTAATACAGTCGATTTAAATATTTTTTGGCGAGCGATCATGCAAATAAATTTGTTGGCAACCAGCTCGTATCATTTAATTAGATTTCAATAGGAAATACATTTCAATGCGGACGGTCATAAGAAAGAAAGTGATAAATTGGAGTGTATTGGTAGGTAGAATTGACGAGTAGTTACGATACTCAGGGTGTGTGTTTTTAAGTGATTGTGAGGTGTGACGTACAATGGCATTTTTTTCACAGTTTTTTGGCTAGATTACTAGTTTTGCTAGTATGTTTATCGTTAATGGGTCGATATGCTAAATAAGAAAAAGAAAATCCAAAAATAGCTGCTTTTTTATCGCTGAGTCCTTTGCAGGACTTGACCTATCCCCGAGCAGTGCTACTATGCCCTAATATGATGCGCGGAATATTGTAGATCAGTAGTCAGGCGATCGGTAAAATAAGTGCGTTAAAAATACAAACTGCTTTTTTAAAACTTGGTGACCAAGAAGTAAAATTTAAGATAAACGTAAGAAAAGCTTCAAACGGAGACTGCTGTAAACATTTCTCGGAAAAATAGCTTTATTAATCTTGCCTTAGTTTTACAGCCATTGCCTTATTACAACTTGTTTCTTGCTTTTATTGTGAAATAGGGATAAATTGAGTGAACAAAGCACAACTCTTTAGAGGAAAATTTCAAACAAAAAATTTTTGAGTTAAGTTATCTTCTTCCTCGGAGTTACTAACGACACAAAATTCATAAGGGGTTTCTTTTATCTTCCTTTTTACGAATATTAAAAAAAGATGCTCGAAAAAACTTTATTCTTTATTTCGTATTGATATCAGTTTTAGAGAAGATGATAGCGTAACTTCTTCTATACATCGACTGATGTCCGACTTTAACTGCCTGACAGCACTTTCGCTCGAGAATTTTTTTTTTTTGGCTTGAATTTACCAGTGATAATTTATTCAGTGAAATTAAAAATTAAACAAAGCATTCCTGTTTCCTCAAACTATTTATTATGTGGCAAAATTCATCGTCATCTTGGCATTATGTAAAATAAGGAGCAATCGTTGAGAACAACCATTTCGTGTCTCGAAAAGAACGCATTGCTGGACTACCACAATTACATAATGAATTAGTAAAACAGGTACAGCTAAAACAGCGCATGTTGCTGTCATTCCATGTGAACTTCCTTCGTTTCCTTCCCCTGTACAAAACCCGCTGCTGAGATGAAATTACATCAACCGAACACACGCGCGCACAGAGAGCAAAGCAGATGTTCCTCCACATTACACCAAAAAGGGGTTACGTAGCTCCCGGATGCCTACGACCCCAGGGGAGGCAGGAACAAAGGTGGGGCAAAATGTAAAGCAAATTAAATTAGGCAATCTTGCAGCACCACACCATTCGTTCGTTCCCCCTTGTCGAAGCGCACACTCTCGACTCAACTCTAATGACCTTGACATTGAGAGGAAGTCTTCTTGGATTCGACGGTGGAAACAGTCGCTGTGTAAGTACCGACCCGGTCTCTGAGTTCTTTCGCCGACGATCCGAACGATTGGTGGAGCAGCGCGCAACAGCCCTCCAAAATTCATACGCCTTTCTGCGTCTGCGCAGACGCCGCAAGTCAAGATCGCCTCACGGCCAGCGATCACCTTGTGGTGAATACTTGGCAGACTGTTAGAGTGTGCGCAGCACACGCCCCATCTTCCTTCCAACCCAACCCCCAAGTGGGTGTACATGTGTGCGAGTGTGATAGGCCCCCATTTCCCTTGCCCGTGTTTGCCGGATATGGAAAATTGTGCGGGCAATCGGCCAACAGAAGCGCCCAAAAAGCGAGCGAACCGTGAATGTGAACACCGCTTACATGCCGGAGCATTTCACAACTGACTACTTACGACGGTTGGTAGTTTGAAACAAATTTTGCGATCGAGAAGCTAACCGGCATCATTGCGAAATTGAACGTTTCTTCAATCTATCTGACCGGCGAAGCTTGGATTTACGCAAATTGTTTCGTTTTTAAATGATCGAAGGCAAACAAATTCAACAGCCCAGGGGAAAGTAATCCTCTACATCGCGGTACAATGATAAGATCTACCACATTCGGTTGAACAAATTAAAATAAGAGATTCAAATAAAACTCCCTCAGCACGATGTTAGATGAATGAATCGACTAATTCATTTAAAGCGCAATGAAAATAATGTTAAAATTGATTGGAACGACTATCCGCAGCAAGGGGCGAGGATCTGTGTTCGATTTTATTTAAGCATTCCAGTAGCGAATCCATCATTAACTTCTTGCACAACGCAAACCAAAACCACGAGTGTCTTCGGATGTCGCAAACGGTTTCTAATTTGCGCTGCGGTTCCTCGGGTATTTCTATTTGCTTGTGTCGTGGGACCGGGGGAGGAACGAGAGGGCACCATTTTGGCGTCGAAATGTTAAATCAACCGGAATGTTGCCCTCACGTTACACAATCGGTCTTGGCTCGTGTCTCCCATTGGTGCGTGTGTCATATACCGCGCCCAGCACGCGAACGCGAACAAAATTTACATACCGACCGACCGTTTGGAACGTGTGTCTTGCATGGAAGGACAGGGGGTTGTCTTCGTTTCTTCTTCAGCACGCACTCGATCAGCTGATTAATTCGTACTGCGCGTACTAAGTGAGACGTTTTTGAGGGTCTTAAAATTATTATTTACAGAACTAAACCTCCTGCTGTATGAGGCTTTTCTTTCCAACAACCAATGGAATGGATTGATAAAAAAGAGAATCGTCAGTCTGCTGCTCGACGATGGACATAGAAAAATCTCCATCCAAAACCGTCCCTCCTTTCAACCCCTTCTAAGACCGGTAAGTACCACCGGAAAACAGCATCCTTCACACTTGGTACAACCCAAACACACTCCAACCCACACACACATACAAATGTACGTACCAGAGCAAACAAGAATGATCTGATAAGAGGAAAACTGGATACCAAAAATAGGTTGAAGAGGACGCTCGGTGGACGAAGGATGCGACGAAGGTGCAAAACAGGGACGACGGAAAAAGGGGAAAAGGAAATTGAAAAACGAGGACCACATCATCGCCCTCCAGGTTTCGGGCCGTGTTATTCGTAGGCAAACAGTGCGAGGCAAGTGGCAAACAACACCATCGCCTTCAGTGATCGCCTATGTGTTCGCTAGGGAAGACGAGCAGATCTCTCCTGTTACGCTATGGGCCCTCCGTATCGGTGGTCCTTCGATGCTTTCGGTTGGAACCGGTCGGAGGAAAAACCAACACACACACTCACAGGCAACTTAAGGTACAACACCTGACCACCAAGGCAGCCAGGGGAAGGAAGTGGCGATGAAGTGGAACAGAAAACACTTACACTTGACGCGGAGGGGAAGAATGTTTAAAGCACGGCCGAAAGGAAGCCAAATAAAATAGCTGATGATTATTATTTGAATGGGCGAAAGGCGAGAAAGGATGGACACTGTGAAGATGTGTGCCGTTCGTTCGCTCATCGTTTCGTGTCCATCCCCCGATGCCTCCTCCATGGACGACGGAAGACTTCGTCCGCCGTTCCTGAAGAGCTGGGCCGAGGTTTCGACCGGACCGGACGCCGGCCGGTCGCCGTCGTTTCACACACAACAGGATGCTGGGGTATTTTTCCAGCACCCTTCGCGCACTTCATGGATGGATTGGATAAAAAAAACTTTATTGGTGTGTTTGTGTATTCTGTTGTGGTGGTGCACGCCGGTCCATGTTTTATGTTTCTTAGGATCTGATTTTTTCGAAGCTGAATACGTCAGATCCTACAATACGAACTGAAGCATCTTCGTGATCCGTAACAGTAATGAGGAAATTTTAAAGAAAGGTTCTTTATCAAAAATAGGGTAATACAACCCTAACTTAGAAAACAAAGCGGAGTATTTTGTTTTTTTTTGCCTTCAACAGCTAGAAAGGCTGTTCTTCTGTACTTTTGAAATAATTCTCCAAAATAGAACGCTATCATAAACTATGACATAGTGACAAAATAGTTCAAGAAAAAAATTATATCTAAACCAACATCTGTGAAACAAAGTTTTTAGATCATCATCATCACGCTGTCACTCCCAAGTAATGGGATTATTACTTATCCCTAAAATTATTTCCACTAGAATGTCTTGAACATTACATTTAAAATTGGGCATACATTTTTGCTACGTTATCAACAGTCGTAGTGTACAACAGTGTAAATGTTTTTGATTTCCAGAGTATGTTTGGATTCTGATTACGCATAAGTTTTAACAGCAATCAACCCACGTCCACAAAGTAAATGGTTAAAACATGAATCCTTATCCAATGAAGAGTCGCCAAAAATGTATAGTTTCAAAAGATGAATATTATGATTGACTTACTTTTGAAAAATTTGGAGAATATTTTCCTCGTATTTTGGAGATTCGTTATTTTGAAAATAGTTTTCATGGACATGCCAACATTATTGATTGTTGCAGATGTTTTGGAAGCAATTCTTTTTTTTCTCGTTTTTGAGACCTTTTATTCTACCAAGCCGTCAGAAGTATGTTCAGGTAAAGTTTTCTTTATTGCTACCCGCAACAATGCCTTCGGTTGCAACAGTTGATTGGTCTATGATTGTAACGCAATCGAAGCCGGCAAGCAAAGATAATGTACGGCATGTAAAGATGATATATTCAAAGGACATTCCTCTCACTTCGCCACTCGACCACTTAATCCGCGTCTACTCACGCTGATGCAGATTTATGAGTCCTTTAACATTTCACTACCCGCACTTACCCTGCCCTGTCAAACACCTTCCTCCACCCCCTTTGGCCGAAAGCCGGTGCACCTTCCGGTCAACCGAGGTGCAACCGAGCTTGCTGCTGAGATTCATTCTTTCGGGAAAAGAAATTCACTATTCCATCGGCTTTTCGAAGGGCAGCGAGACAGGAGGCGAAAAAAAACCCCTACATTACACGCGCATGCCTTTAGCCTCAACCACCCAAAGATTACCAAACGTGTGGCGCTATCACTCGCACTCGCCCTGTCTTTCTTCAGTGGCGTAGGTATCTTCTTTCCTCGAACTCGCTCTCTATCGCTCTATTTCATGCTTCTTGTAAAACCAGCTGGTTGGTCGCTGGCTCAGGGGAACGGTTAGTAAGAGGCTGGCTCTTTGTTTCGAAACGGACGACGGCCACCTTCATCACACACGTTGCTGCTGCTGCTTTCTCCTTCGTTTGCCAGCTAGAATCGACACCCTCTCGGTGCCCTTTTACCAAATCCACCCCCTTTGGTTGGGGTTTTAAACTGTTTGCCCTTTTTTGCCGAAATGCAGCTGCATTTTTTTCGGTTGAAAACACACCGGCATAAGTGTACGAAGCGGTGAATTACTTGTATGGCACACCAAATAGCATTAACAGGGTGATGTAGAAATTGATTAATTTTGACAATTTCCCTACACCGATTTTCCATAGCCTACCAAACTGCTTCTAGCACTGCACATTCGGTGGATGAAAAATTGCAACAACGTTTAGCACCACGAGTACCGTGTGACACGTTTTGCGAAAACGGTGCGAAACGGAAAGAGATAGACCGAAAACCAATAGAAGCGAGCGAAAGGGAAGGAGAAAGAGAGTGCGCTGTACGGGCTTTCACTTTTTCTTGCCCTCCGCAGATTGTTGAACTTTTCGATTCGCGCGTATCGTGTTGCCACCAGTCCGTCATCGTCGTCCCTCCGCCGACCCGTTGACGTTGACGTACGTCCCTCCACCGACTCGGGGTCTTTCGGTCGGTGGGGGTGGGTGCTCTGCCAGGGCGGGGTGGCCCTGCATCCGCAAGCAACCATCTCCTTTTGCACCGACGACAGTAGCACCCTTCGAAGGGGATCGTTTTTCCTTCCTGCGAGCTTCTTGTTTCTTGCTTGCTTTTCGCCCATCACTGTCATGTCATCATCTCGACGGATAAAGCATGTGTTCAAAGGGTAAAAAACCTCAAATGTGAAGGTGTGTGCTGCCGGCCGTTAGCAACAGTGACTAGTAGCCGTTCTAATTCATTCCTTTTCCACCCAGTCCCGGTAGCGAATCGTGCCGAAATGCACCGGAACCGGACAACGAGCCTCCAGTTTCCACACACAAAAAAATTAGTCTCGCCGATAAAGGGTCCTTCATCCTTCTCCCACGCGATAAGAGCTGCAGGTAGTGTAGTGGTCTTTTGTTCTGAGAAATGGTCTATTTTTCCTTTGTTTTGTTACATCTTCGTTTAGTAGCGCCTCCATTCGTCAGAAGCTTCCCTTCAACCCTTCAATGGACAGTATTTGAAACATGATGATACAGATTTTCTGTAAATATGTAGTCATTAGTGCAATCAATTTTGAACACATCATATCCTTGTACAACTTTCGATACAGCTTAACCTTTCTAATACGTTTTCAACTACGATGTTTGTTGCAAAACGTTAAAAATGTCTGTTGGGACCATGTAACATCGATTTTTCTTTTTTTCATATCGTTGAAATGCATTACATTGAAGAGTTTATAAACAACCCCCACGAGTACAAAGCGCTACCGGCGCTTGGTGAAGTGGATGGAAACAGAAAGAAACGAAGACACTTTTCGCTTACCTTTGCATCGTATCTATTACGAATCTGTCGACCTGTAATATGGACGAATATTGTTGCATTGTACTAGCACGGTTCTTCTGTTGATCGACGGATGACAGCTTCCCTATGGAATGCATCGTCGGTACATTTTTTTTAGATGCGTTGCTGTTGCTAAACGGGAACGACACGAAAAATAAAGGACCAAAATCAACAGGACTGGCAAATAGCATACAAAAAATTAAACAACCCAACAATGGTATCCAGGATAGTACACAAGTCACACACATGGACATGGGGCACACATCTTCTCATTTCTACAGATTTCACAACGCCAGCTAAGGTTTTCAGAGGTCGTCTTTAATTTTCTTTTGGTTTCGTTCACTCGCACTTTGAACCCATTTGCCTTCTTTTATTATAAACGTTTCGTTACAAAAAATCACTACTCATAATACAAAAGATAAGATCGAGATAGCCCCCGGAAAATAAAATCTACACAATTCACGCAAAAGGGGTTGCTTTTCCCTTTCGTTTGCACGACAACACGACGCACATCGCATCTCCTTCGGATGAAGGACAAGGGCTTTTACACTACGTCCGTCACATTGGAAAGGCCGTGTTTTGTAGATACAAATGAAATGCTTGCAGTTGCAAGCAAATGTACATATATCCTCGATCCTAATCGCACCGCAATGATGATCACCACGGGGCAATAAATTGTATGAGAAATAGATAGAAAATCCTGGCTATAAAACCCAATCTATTTGTTATCACTCATTTTTTCTAGCGGTTTTTTAAATCGAATCCTCAAACAGGAAAGTCTTACAGAGGTAAACAGTTTTGTCAAAGAAAAGATTACTCCATCTGTTCAAGTTAAAAAAAATTGTGTAACAACTACATTCACATTTTTCCTCACACAATCAAAAACCCTCGTCGGCGTTCAACGATAACCGTTTCATTGACCTCTCCGAGAACAACTCGTGGCGCACCGAGGTCGCAATTACCGGTTCGCGATTCGGTAAATACCGGTCAGTCTAACCAATCACGGCACTTTGTTCTATGTGTTCGTCACTAACACAACCGCACAAGATGAGGATACTGATGATGACGATGATGAAAGTTGATGATGATCAACATCGTGGTGAAACGACGGGTTTTCACCACACCAATTCACCACGGTAGCATCCACAAGCTTCATTGGCGTTGCGGCGAATAAGGAAGCACGGGAACGCGTGGTTCGACGCATGAAAAGACGCAAAAACTACGTGCCACTTTAAACATTAAATACCACGGACACACCGCACGGGATTCGGCACACAATTTATGCACGGGATGGAACATGCGAGCAAAGCAATGCTTTCGGAGGATGAGCAGCACTTGACAGCTCTTCTGCAAAAGGTTGACAATTCTTTCACTTTGTCATATCTCCACAATTTCACTCGCACATCACTGCTTCTAGGCATGATACGTACGTTTATAACTTCTTTCCGCAGGACGAAACACGAACCGGACAATCCGTACGGGATTCGCGAACAAGGATTGTGGGAATGAACTGAGCCTGCAGTTGCTATTCCGGCTAAATTTACACTTTGCAGCAGGACCATTCGCTTTGGTGGTCGGACAAGCAATGAAGTTTCCGTCACAAATAGTGTTGGCAGCATCGGGATTCGAAAAACTCGAAGACTCAATCCCTTGACGGATTCCAAAGGATTGGATCCCATTTGATGGATTCGAATCAGGTTTGATTCGTTTGGGATTTGTTTCGTTTGGAACTCGATTTAATTCAATTCTGACTTGATTTGATTCAGACTTCGGATTAATTCAAAGTCCGTGCTGGCAACTACACAAAATAGAATAATTCGTGTGAAAATGGAATGGAATGAACGGTTTTTTTCATATCCGCTAGAACTTGTTTAGAAGCATAATCATGTCTGCTGTAGAATGATACTCAACGTTCAAGTAGACCATATCAACACCGAAGCTGTTTCGAAGACAAATTACAAACAAAATATGAAAAATGGTTTCGAACAAACCTGCTCTGTCGTAACCTGCATAAGTATATTGTAATCTTGGGCACAAAACGAAACTGACAGCAGCATTTATTTTACGACCAAGGTCAGTTAATCAAGTTTCAAACACCTTGGGCATATTTTAAAATAATGGCAAAAACAGTTAATTCGTTGAACACTTTCCATTACCTAAATCGATGTTTACAATTAAATACTATTTTCAGCTTAACAACCTGTATTTAAGCTAACTGAAATCAAATATAATAACAGTTTTTTAGCGTTCTGATTTTCGACTATCTTTCGAACGATTACAACTGTCAACGGTTGTTCGGTTTAAACAATTTTTGAGATAAGGCCGTTGGCTAACGTGTTTAAATGAAACCCACGGTATTTTGTATAAGGGATTCTTTATTACGGACATATTGAAATACGATTTCATATTACAAACATCGAAATAACCGAAATGGATTGTTAGTGGATTTATTTGTGTTTACTTGTTCTGACTGTTGGTGTATTTGCTTTGTATCTCTGTGTATGGTGTGTGTCGGAACGCAATCTTCCTTCCTTCGGAAATGGCTTATGTACTCCCCAAACTACATGCCAATTCACTCGTACACGAAATATTATGGTGTTTCATTACTTATTAAGGACAACATTAATGTGGAAACATTCAGACATTCAAAAACAGTAGATTTGCGCCATCTACTCTGTGTCGGTTAATGCACACGTATGTAGGAAAATGTGTATCCATAAGATCTGGTTTGCCTACTTATCGTTTTATCTGCGGTAGGTTTTTATTGAATAATAACAATCATCCTTAGTGGAGAGGGGAAGTGGGGTGGGGATTATTATTAATGGTATCATTTGATTTCCTGTAAACATGAATTGTTCATATACCTTCCTCTATATGCGCTCGCCACATTAAGGGCCAGCGTAAGGCTTTTTCCTTAGGAAAAGCCGTAACAAAGAGTGGAACATTTTTCTCATTTATTTCGATTTAGGTTACAAGAAAACAAAATTCCTTCCAAAAACCTACAAAAATACCCTGATGCACACGTTCCCTTTCATTTTAACTCCGTAAACAAGAGCATTATAACAATATTATTCAGTATGGACGACATTACCACGAACAACATAGTTCCCAACATCGAAACTGGAAGGAGCGCCTAAAGTGTTGAAACAGTGGAAACAGTGATAACCGGAACGATTTGTGGGAATAACTTAAGTATAACTTTTAACGCTTACAACGCATATCGAAGCGAACAATCCACAATCGATCGGTAATAGAGAGAAACCAGAACTAGCTACGAGGTTTTGTTTGTTTGCGTGCCTACAAGTTTGGTTGCACGTATTCCTTTAAAGTTACAGTAACATGGAAGAGTTAGATATGGAACAACAATGGTCGTAAATGTGTAAGGAAACAGGAGAGCCAAGGTACAATTTTTAATTTGCGATGGTTGTCGCAGGATTGGTCAGGATTTCTTTTTCTCTTCTCTCTACAACATACAAACACTAGAAAGTGTGGAACATTGATGTAAGAATGTGTTCTAGAGTTTCTGTATAGTTCTGCTCCACTGACATCGTCTACACATTAACGGGAGTAAGTTTTCCGAGTAAAGAATTGTTTGTTGAGCAGAAGGTTTTTCTTTTAAAGCAGGTGCAATACGTTGTATTATATTCTCCTTCCGTTAAGTCTGACACAACAGAACATTGCCTTTGCTCTCTCGTTCCTTCGGTTGAAAGCAGTCACTAATTAGAGTATTGCAAATTTCTCCATCCTTTTTTAAGCTTTTCCTTCTTTTGCTTTCCTGCCCTTCTTCTGCCGGTATCGAACAGGTAGTAATATAAATGTTTCAAGAGTTACAACAACAATATCACGTTTTAATAAAAATGGGGTGTTGCTCCTAAATTACATCCACCATTATTTGACTGATCGCTTCTCCGATCTATGGGAAACTTTTTTTAAGAGCTTCCGGCCGTGTAAGAGTGTTAGATTTGTCTGGCTTTTTGTTACTTGAAAATACCGATTTTTATTTTAACTTTATTGGACAAAAAACGGAGAAGCGGAATTATTTGGATTTGCTTAAAGTTAACAGATAAGTGGCAACGAGATAGAATATGGAAAGTTTTTAACAATCGCCGTGTGTATGGCCCCTTTCCAATGTCCCTTTGATGTTCCAACAGGAAAGGACGCACAACCATTCCTCGAGCCGGAGATTATCGAGCGCTTTCGGGTGGAATCAAATTCTTTTTCGATTTCATTCTTTTTTTTGCTATGTTTTTCAACCCCCCATTATTGGCCCAAAGGGTCGAACGCCCCGGACGTCAAACACGTAAGTATTAGGATGGTTTTTCTAAGGCGGGAGAAATCCTACCGTAACCTTTCTAGAAAAAGGGCTTACAAGAAAGTTTAGTTTAAAAGTGTTTTTTTGTTTGTTTGTGCTTGTTTTCGTTTGAACGCTAAGAAAGATTCGTTGTGGATCTCCGCCTGAGCAACATTCAAAGCAGCCGGTGAGGGTCTTGTCTAAAGCAGCGACCGGAAAGATGTACAGGAAACTGCCACGATGGGGAGAAAAATGCCATCACGTGTGTGTCACATGCTCACGGGTGGCTTCGGCATCGTCGATCGCCCCTTTTTCTCCTTCTCGGAACTGTCAGGAGGGTCATCTTCAGTGGCTTTCTTAGAAGATGGTGTCGAAAACGGCGATCGATCGGCGGATGCTTTCGTCCTTCGTGCAGCATTCGATGAACTCGTCCAGCGTAATCATTCCGTCACAGTTGCGATCCATTTTCTGCACTCCGGTGAGATGAAACGATAAAGAAAGAGCGTCGAGTGTGAGAAGCGGATGGAAATTCATACCACCTTCACCGGTACCGGATGCCAACCTCAAATAGCCGTTCGACCTTCTCCTTGATGGCCTGTTCCTCCTCGCAGCCTTCCGGTACCTTGCCCATCAACTCGTAGATCGCTGTGACGATTTCCTTCATCTCTTCCTTGGTGATGCAACCGTCGCCGTTAATGTCGTACAGCGAGAAGGTCCACTGCAGCTTCTCGTCCACGGTGCCTCGCAACAGGATCGATAGGTTGGCGACAAACTCCTATTGTTGAGGCCAGAAAGAGAGCGCATGAGTTGAGATGTAGTAGGGAAAACCGGATAAACACCGATGCACACACAGTAGGATACGTTACCTCAAAGCTTAATGACCCATTCCGGTCCAGATCGATGGAATTGAAGACGTAGTGCGCGTACTGGCCACTGCTTGCTGTCGGTGGGGAAGATGGGCGGATCGGTGGGACCGGTTATTTATGTCGTACGTCCGTTAAAGTTCGTGGCTCGTCGGCGACCAAACGATGGGCGGGATCGCGCGGAAAAGAAATAAACCGGAAGAGAAAAACACGTAGCCAAACTGTTAGCTATAATCGATCGTAAGGATGGATGGATGGATGGATGGAGAAAGAAATGGCAAACGAATGCTACTAAAGCCAGGCCCAACCATTGGCATGCAGAGCGTTGCGTTGAAGGAAACGAGCTGCGCGGTGATGATGGTATGGATTTAAAAGTTCGTGGAAGCGATTCTCGCTTTGAAAATGTTAGACAAGCCGAATTCGCAAATGTTTAAATGATTGTGAGTGAAACGTTTAACTATAGATTGTTATGGTCAATAAATTTAAAATAAATATTATTTTCCAACAAAGTAATTCCATGTTACAATATTTAACTTCCTTCCCGGAAGAGGAAGCCCACACTGAATAGGAATGCCAGGCAGTAAATTTTGGCACAAAATAACATCTTTCATCGATAAATAATAAATTCTTGTACATTAGAAACTTTTTTTAAATTCACCGAAATGCAACTTGGTAATCCCGAAAACAGAATGTGTCGAAACATTGCATTTAACGTATGAATTAAAAAAATAGACAAATTTTCATCGACGATAAGAAAAAAGTGAACCAAGCTAATGAAATGAAGTAAATTTTATTGTAAAGTTACATCACTTAAGTACTTTAAAAAAATATTTTGACAGCCAGTAAGGCGGCCATACGGTACTTGGTCGAAACTTTAGCCATAGCCGACAAAACCAATCGTGTAAGGATGTTTTTCAGTAGTTGTGTGGCCTACATGACTACCTGCTGCTCCACTTTGGTTTTAAATTGTTGGAATAGATCCTACGTTTAAGATTTATCAAGGTTTTATCAGTTGGAAGTGGTTGAGGGACATAGATAGGATTATTAGTGCTGGAATCGATTATGATATTTGACCGAATTTCGTGATTTTCCGAGCACATGTCTTACAGGAGCTTCGAGCCGGTTTGTTTAAGTGACTGGCCTCGATCGCGTCATCTGTATAACAATCTCCATTTTTTCTAAGTTTTTCTTAACTATTTGGCCGGTTGAAGCGATATTTTGATCCAAAAAACGGAATGATTAGGTCATTTTTCGTTATGCCTGTCGTAACGGCCTCTGTTGTCATTTGGGGTCTCGCAGCACAGTCAATGGCCGGACCAAGGCTTCCAAATGATTTTTCAACCTGTCTCCATAAGTGACAAAATAGTTAAAAATTCATATCAGCTTAATTCGGTGGACAAGAAATGTCTAACAAAATCAAACAAGTTCGTTCCGCTAAAATGCTGAAAGTTTTTACACGTTATCAAACGAAGACGGTTTGCTGTTTTGGCCACCGCGGATTCAATTTTAATGATAAAGTTCTCAAACATGTTCTGAATTTAAAAGAAATGCTACTCTTTATGTTACACTCAACTGGAAGTTGCTAGCGTTTTCCGTTTTTGCAGGAAAAATCGTGAAAATTTGTCTATTTTTTTTAATTCATACGTTATAGTACCGAAAGGATTGATAGCAGTTTTTTCTATGGAAAATTAGAATCTCAGTCGCGTTTTATAACGTTCTAACATTTTTCATTTCTTAAAGCAATGGACAATAAATATTATTGATGACGACAAAAACACCGACAATAGCTTTTTAAAGCTAGCTTGCTTTAAAATAAACTGATGCATGATTTAAGGCCAGAGTAGCACATTTTTCTGTAGTTTCTCCATTGAATTTTGTGTTTTCAATATTTGTGTGATAAGCAATTTTCCGCGATAGCCGAGCAGTAGCGCCGGTTAGAAAATCGGCCCAAGACCTCGAAAATCCAAAAATCAAATGACAGTAAAATCCATCGTGTAATGGGCAGGCATGCCCGACTAACAAAATTGCTCGGATCAGAGCTCGAATCTCGGTAAGTTCAGAACTCCGATGGAACCTATGACGCAGCATTTTGCATAGCTCGCACCATACACAGTCGTGGAGTTCAGAGCGAACGCGGGATAATTCCCATGCACACACGCTCTACACATAAACTACACGCGCAGGTAGCAAGGCAACGCGGACCTTTTGCACGCGTTTTAAAATCTTATCTTAGGTTCCTTAAGATTTGAGTTCAGAGCTCTGAACTTGGAATTTTTGTTCGTAGGGTGGCCAAAGACGGTCGTTACGCCAAGAAGAAGAAGTGAAAAAAGTTTGTAAAAAGTACAACAAAAATGCTGAGATTTTTCTTCTTGGTGAGCTCATATAAGTAAAACTACAATTCCTTTACTGATGGAAAAGAACTAAAAACACAATCCCAATAGAATGCACACCATTTTATGTTTCAAGGCTCTATCATGGGTTTAAATTCCTTGATTTGTTGAAGATTATATAGCAGTTTTCTTAAAACGTGGAGCGAAGATGTTCTAACACAAATGAAAAGTGTTGTTACTTTCCACATTCTACCATATGTTGTTAGTATTCTGAACCACTTATTTCTTCCTACGCAGCTTATTTGATTTCAGTAACATTGATTGTTAGGATTTCCACACTTAAGTACAACTACTAGTATAAGTGACAATGACCGATACACTAAGCCAAATAAAAAACAATTTTTTAGACAACCATTTTGCTGGATAGATGCCAAGCAAAAAATCGTAAAATTTGCGCGTTTTCCCGTCTGCTGAGCTATAATTTCTCCAATCTTAACATACGCGCTACAGAATGATGTTTCAACTAAGCGAAAGAACCCTCGACTGCACACTGAAACACTTTTCTAAACGGTCTCCTGGCTCAGCTGAACGTTGATCCCACGGAACGGGTCTATGACGGCGACCGCCCGAACGTCTGTATAAAATTTTGTAATTTAAATGAAGTAATTTGTACCCCCGATTTTCCCAAAGGCACCATTCGGTTGGGCCGTTTCAACGTTCGAGATGCTAATGATAATGACTCATTCACTGCCGCTTAATGACATATGGTGGAGCCTAGTTGGCGATAGAACTTTTGGGTTCCGTTGTGAGGAACTTCCATTTCATCCGGAAACTATAGCGTGAGTTGTGCGAGGGTTGTGGAAAAATAGCTTGAGCTTATGTTAATTAGTTGGATGAGGTTAAAGTGTTTAAATAATATTTTCACTCTCTCAACCTAGAATTCTGTGCGATCTGTTTATTGCGCTCCCTCTCTCTCTCCTCTCTTTCTCGATGCAATTTAACCAACAACCAGGCGCCTCCATCATTCTTGTTCTGTGCATAAGCTTTTACCGCAACCCATTTCCATGTGAATGTATCAATTTAAGCTTCGTAAAATCATAGACCGCATTTGGGCGAGGGGCACAGGTTTGGGCTGCGATGTTCCACCGGATAAATGTGCCTTCCATCGAGACCCGGTGTGCGAGAAGATATATTAGACTGAAGATTTACGCAGTAGCAACGGTGCCATCGGTTTGGAGCGAGCGCGTCCGCAAAATTGACATCATGCTCTAATGCCAACTCCCGAGTCCCGAGGCCACACCGTCACAATGCAAACAAAACCGACTCATCTCGACAAACGGCTGCACAAAACAGCCAGCAAAGGCAACAAAAATGGAAAGAGTACACCTCAGTTAATCCTCCCATTTCGCAGCCCGGACTAAACGGAATAGAGCGGAATGGAAATTCCACACTCGGCCCATTAGTTGAGCACACTCTTGAGGCCAAAGAGAAAGGTGCGGGGCGAGCGGGAGTGAGAGCGGCCTGCCAAGGGGCTTGTGTTTAATTTATGCGCCAAGATTAGCGTCGATTTTTCCGACCTATCCTTTCCCACCACGCCGGTCTGCCTTATTTGTCCATGGTCCCGAGATTTATGCTCGAGTGCCGGAATTGATGGCGTAAATGTTCCTCAGTGGAATCACTTACACCCGCGGTCGCCGGAAAACCCGACAAACCGCAGATCGTCGGTGGAGAACTGCAAAAAAAAGATGTCGTGGGAAACATATTCGGAGCTCTTTTTCCGGTGATAAAAATAAACGTTTTCATCTGGTTGCGATTTGTATGCTTTCGTATAAATGTTTTATTTTCCTCTGTTCAACTGATCTACGCTTTGCTTATCCTCGCGCTCTATACGGCAATTACCTAGAATGGTTGATAAATTGGACTTACGTAGCCAAACGAATTATTTTGGGGCACACACATCTTTCATCTTTTTTTTTAGCGGAAATTTCCTAAGCTATTTTATTTTTGTGAGAAAATTTCTCTGCGGTAAAACGTGATTACTCATCCTCGAATTTTATTATAATAATTTTTTCCACCATCCTAAGCCAATTGATTATTTCACCAGCCATGGTTTTTGAACTCGACCGAAGGTCCCAGAGCCTGAGTTCAATAAATAAGCGCATGGGAAGGAAACCGAAAACAAAATCACCTTTCTTGCTTTTCCTTCGCTGCCAAATCTCCGCGACGAAATGATTTACCTTTTACGACACGCACGAATCCCGGCTTGCGTGTTCCGATAAGGAAACACATTCCAACCGGCAGCTTCGGGTCGCTCACCGGTCCGGGTAAACGGTTCGTCGAGCTTTGATTTTACGAGCGAAAGGTTCACCGAGGGCGTCTCGATCTTGAAGGGAACCGTCGACCTTTTTCCGGGATGGTTTCCTTTTTTCTCGGCTCTACTCCTTTATATGGTGAAGTGTATCAAAAAAAAACGACACACAAAAATAATAATATACCTTCAGCCAAAGCTTTGCCAGTTCCCGGGCAAGCAAGAAGGGGATGAAATTTATGGAAATTTCTCTCTGAAAATAGGGCCCGGTAGCCGATAAACGCTTCAATGCTTGTCTAGGATCTCGGAGAAAAATGACTTCGAGTGGACAACACCGTCTGAACGCTCGAAGGACATTGCGTGGCTGAGTATCATTCACCAGCTCGGTGACCAACACCTTCGGGCATTCGAGATTCGTTCCATGTCGAGGGCAGGTGTTTGAACTCCATCAAAACGTATGAGGCTCCTTTCCGTGTCAAGCTCAATTTTAGCGCCTCGAAGCGACTCCACGTGCCGGTCGGAATTATTGAGTGAAATTTCGTGTTTCCGGCAACCAAATATTCGCCGGCATCGAACCATTCGTGGCTTGTTTCATCCTCCCGAACCGGAGTGGAGTTTTCCCCTGGCGGGCGTCCTTGAAAGAAAATGGCATTGAATCATCCATGGTGCGGGCGCGCTTGTGTTAACCGACGGTGTTCAGATGAGTGTTTATGTTGCGTTTCGTGCGAAAATTGCCCGAAAGCATGTTTCGGTCGCCACCGTGTCTGCTGCGGAAGGAGTGTCTACTGACTGACAGTATTACACTCTAAGCTGCAGTCAAGCCAAAACACAAACGCTCGTAACAAAAAAAAAAACACAAAATAGCAGCTTGTACAAAGGTGTGCCCCCTAAAGGACGTGCCCCCTAAAGGACGTTGGTTTTCGCATTCTATTTTTATTTTGACATACCGCTTACGGGAGTGCTTTTTGCAAAGCCAGGTAGATTTCAGAAGATGAAGCTTTTTATGATCAAATTTCACGTAAAACAGGAATTCAATCTTATTTAAAATAAATGGCAGTGCTTTTTTTTCACTTGAAATTTAACGGTTTGTTTGAACATCTTTTGAAACAAAAACAAGGTCCATATAAATCTGTTCTATAATATAGTACATCCAATTTAACAAAATTTAATAACTCCATTATCCAAAGAACTAATCGCTGAAGTAATTAAATTATCATAATGAGAAACGTATGCAACGTTCTGATTGATTTAAATCGTCGTAAATCCGAACCGACATTAGCATACACCGCAACAAATCGCAACCAAAAACTCCAAAGCGGTCCATTAAATCATCGGTTCGTGAAAAAGGAAGCAAACAAGCGTGTTGCTTTCTCCCAAACGACTCGCGGTCGATTTCCTCTGCAAAACCACCACCGCCACCTTCATCACCGAAATGGCCAGGCATTAATTAGAAACGCAGATTCCCAAACAATAACGTGTTGCACATCGAATAAATCTAAAATGCAAAATTCCCGGCCCATTACGAACCCACAAAACGGCGCCCGCTAAACGGACCGCGGACAAGATGAACAGATGTTTTGCCAAGTGACGAAGGAATTGGTCCCGTCAACAAGAGACCGATGGGACCAGCGCGTCCCCATGAAGGACTTGGATCGTCCCGCGCGTTGAACGGTGCGTCCACCGCCGGTTGGTGTGGTTTTGAATAATCATAATTTACATAATTATATTCCCCTCCACTGGCCGGACATCGGACGCCTAAAGGGACAAAACTAGGCCTTTTACTGTGGTGCTCGCGAGGACGCGATCGTTTTGTCGCCCGCAGCAGACAGCGCGGAACAGTTCGGACATGATAGCATGGTGACGAATTTCGGTGGTCATTAATTTTGGCTGCCATTCGTCAGATTGGATTTCCATTTTCGGACAGGCGCCGAAGGCGTAGGCTAGGGCAACAAAAAACATCTTCAAACCACTGAGGAGACCCGAGTGTAGATGGGACTTCGAAACTTGTGGTGCTTGATTTTTCACCCCAGGCGTGCATTTTCACAGACCGAACCATTTCCGTACGAATGAAAATGGGAAAGAAAAAATCTATAGGCAATTCATTCCATGTCGTCGAATGCCTGTCCACTTATGAATATTTATCGAAATCGACTTAATTCAGTTGCTTTTTTCAATCCAGTTTCAGTGGGGTTTAACACGTTTGATTATAGTGAATGACGTATTTCTCCTCTTTGATCTACACGCCTTTGATGAGTTGGTATAAAATAGAGAAAACTGAAAAAAGCATGAAAAACTACTTTTACTTTGAAAGTTAAAACACAAAGGATACAATCTCATCAGCAGTCTTTTGATGGGATTAAGCGGCATGTGAAATCTTTTTTTAAAAGATACATTCTATCTTTGTTGGTACAGTACAGTGTTTATAATGATTTAGAAAGTAAAATTGAGAAGTTATCTTAAGAAAAACACATCAAAATAAAAATATATTGAAGAAAAAAAGTGCTATTGAAGCAGTTTTTTGGTTCAGAATATTTGTTATTAAAAAAAGAAGGATCCTTTAAGTGTTACTCCCGACTTCCTACAGTCGAGTTCAAAATTCATATTTGACAAGGTTATTTCGTCATTACCGTTTCTTCGAAAACTTTAAACTGCTCTGTTCCTAGAAATGTTACCTTCCAACAGTTCATTTCCAGTGTAACGCAGTTCTATTCACCCTTTTGTAACATAAAAATACATCATAAGACCAGTTGAAGCACAAATCAGTGTTCTCTTGAGTTACTTCCGAAAACTGGAAACAAAAACGACCCTCCTCTTTTTTCAACCACAAACCGCAACACGAGAAGTATAATTCATACAGTGTACACATTGGTTCCGGAACTGCTATGTCGGGGGAAGCTGTAAAAATCGCTGTTGTTAGTTGTGAAAATTTTCCCACGATCGACGGACGGAGAAAAAAGGTGAACCCGAACATGTAAACTGACAGTATCGTTTTACTTTTTACAAAAGTGGAAAGCACTTCGCCCAACCGATCCAAACCGATGCTCGCAACCGAAAGGAAGGGCTTCGGAAAAACTTTACCGAGCTGCAGGAACGGAAACGGATTGTAATAGAGTGGCGCAAGTTGAAATTTCATTCCTAAAAACGACGTTGTTTTAACGGAGCGTGGCAGGATAACGAAAATAAAAGCAACAGAAGCATCGGGTTTTGTACGGTACGAGATCCTTTTTTAGCCTTGGCTGTTACATCGAATCAGTTGAAAATCAGCAAAACGAAAGCTTTCACTTTTTTCCCTCTTCGTTCTTCGAGCCGAGACGAAACACGCTGAAACCAGCAGGACTGAAGATTTACTCACACATTCAGCCGGGAGAGAAAAACTCATTCACAGAGTCAGATGAAGCTGGAAGCTGTACCCGACCCGCCCCGTTCCGAACATTCCTCCCTGGGTTTATTCGATTTTCCCAAACCGGAGGTTCCGTAACGTTATTGATTTTAACGCCACAGACGCGAGGCAAAGTTTATGTAAATATATCCACAGCCGGAGTCCGCAGTCCGTCAGCAGAAGCAGTCGGCATTCCAATTCTATATATCTCCCTCACCCTCCCCTCCACCATTAACGTCTCACACGCCCATCCACCCGAAGATCTATCGACGTGCGAATGAATATTTATGATAACTGGTGAGGTTTTCCGAGTTTACTCGAGCCGCTCGACATCACCGGCCGTAAATTGGAAGACGGATGGTTGCGATGGGTCTACACACATTCACTTTTTGGCCCCCACCGTGCGCCATGTTATGGCGTGCTGTCTATAATGGTTGGTAGGATGCAGTTTTTTGTTTCACTTGTTTTCCATCCGGTGAATGTTTCGATGACTTGTTTATTTGTCCGATGGAACGAGAACGGGAGGCTGGTTTTGTGAAGCATTTCAGGAGACAAATATTTTTCGCCACTAGCACACAACGTACATGAAAATATTTGTTTAGTTTGCATTTTTAATTGAGCTCACTATTGAACCACAAAAATAAAAACAACCGAATGGAATTGAGCACGTCTGTTAAAAAAGTTATTTCTGAACTGTGCTCTGTTTAGTGCTATTAAAAGTACCTGTTGACTCGTGAATCGCAATGGCATTTTATTGTTGGTTGTAAAAGTATTAAGTACATTTGCGATAATAAAACTACTATAAACCAACACCAAACACGTGAGCCAGGTAGGTTTATTTAGTTCACCATAAAGTGTGATTTATTTTTTTGAAAATCTTCTCTCAGTTTGCCTTAGCAAGAAATCGTATGAAACGTACGTATTGCTTACCATCGGTGTTGCGATGTTTGCGAAACCCAACACACCACATCAACACACGTTATGCCCGATGCTTATCGGGTGCCATGGCACAATTCTGCTGGCCGATTGTCACCATGGCGTTTGTACTGCGGCGCGGAACCGCTTCTCCCGTTGGCTGGGAGAAAAAACCATCACCACCATTGAAGGAACATTTCGTCCAATAATCGCTGATCGCCACCGTTTACGGCTTATCGCTTTCGGTCGTTACCAACCGCTTTCGCTGTCGCGTTGTTGCCATCATAGCGTGTTCTCGTATGAGAAAACGAGTATGCACGGAAAATTTCCCCTATAAGAGGAGGGTGATTTTTCAACTTTTTCCATCGTGAATGAAGGAAATCGAGCGCGAGTAGGAAGCGAGGATAATGATCACCTTTCATCGATGGCAACTTTCACTTGCCACGGGGCTCATAATTGAGGGCATTATTCAAGCTATCAATTCTTTTGCAAACTTTTCCATTCCATTCATTTATCAATATTTTTTCCAGCTAACGTGCTCCAATTTGTATTGCGATATCTTATCGAGTTACCCAGGGATCTTCTTTTACGCCCTTAACTCAGCGAGTAGATTCTTCTGTTACGTAAATTGACATATAACTAATTTAATTCGGTGTGAGTGTTATTATTGGACTAGTTAAAGTTTCCCGGAACACTTTCCTCAGGTTTGTTAGCAAACTAACTTTTCCACCAGACACACACACACAGACTGATTTGAGGCGGGAAACCGAATCGAAAAAAAACACCGTCAGACAAACCGAATTCTTTTCCACAAACGTTTCACCCTGGCGCTTTTCGGAAGATAATTTGATGTTTTCTCTCGCTTTTATGTGTGGCCGAACATGTATCATTATCCTCGACAATGCCAGGATCGCAAAGTTCGAGTCAAAGTTTTGCTCTCGGCCCCGCCCTCCACCCACCAAGCGCGGGAAAAAGTTTCCGTTTGCTCGCGTTCATTTATTTTTGGAGGGATTTACTTTACAGAGATATACATGAATATGTTTGCTTGTATTTTCCGGTGTCTTTCAACATCTCATTAAACAATATGAAGACAACTTCATTATTCGTTACTCACGTACTCAGTGAACGAAAATTTTAATCTTTTAAGATCTGATCAAAGGGAGAAATTTTTAAAAACAAATTTTAATAAAAATTGCGTAACAAAGGTAGACTAACTTTGAATATTTATTTTCGCCAAAAGCGTAAAAGGCATTCCACCTTCGTTAGATAAACAAATAAATCCGTACGGTGTCTGGTGGAAGAAACTGATAAGATCAAAAGGAATCACCAAAACTACCCAAGGCCACATAAAATCCTATCAAAGCATCGATCGAACGGTCTAGATTGCGTCGAAAATTATGCCAAAATTTTGCTAAAATATTTGACCTGAAGAATCGCACTCGATCTCCGATCGTTAGAAGCGAAAAACGTTCGAGTTGCAATATCGCCGGAAACTTTTTTTTCTGCAGGCAGAAAGAAGTTTTTCTCTCACCGAGGTCCATGCCAGCGCACCCAGGTCTGCTTACTTACAGTCGCGCACTAATTAGCTCAACAGCAGCCAGTGTCTGTTGTTCCGTAGTGCGTAAAATAAACAGTAACAGTTTTCAAAGCAAACTGCTGAAGCTGCCCCTCACGCCGTTAGCAAAGTGAAGGTGCGGATGAAAGAAACCTACACGAAATTACACCAACTCCGAAGGAACGAGTGCTCGAAAAAGTGTAAGGTCCGTTGGTTTTGTGTTTCCTCCACTCGCTGCGACACACTCTTTTCTTCAACCGAAAGTAAAGTGATTACGCTGGTCGAAAGAAATCCGGATGACTTTACTCTCCCACTCCGTGACTGGCCAGCAGCTGGCCTCAAGATAAACAAACGTTGCTTTGGCCGGCAAAAATGTTGTTGAAAGTTGCTTGTCGTTCGGTACGTTCTGACCGCAGCCGATTATTTGTCTACGTTTTCCCATTCCGTCATGCCGTTTCCCATTTTTAACGATACACCGCAACGACTCCGGGAAGAACGAAAGCACGGCGGCCACATTTTTCGGGTCGATATTATTCTTTTCACGTGATTAATTCTTTCCGCTTTTGTGGTTGCTCCTCCCTATCGGTATTGTGGATAAACAGATTCCGAAATCTTGTTTCACGCCATGCTTGTAGTGTTTTTCTTGTTTTGTGAGGTTGTGGACTTTGCGTTTATTGTAACAACATTAAACTACACATAAAACACACCGTGAAGATTTGGTTTGCGGTCGTATGTGATCAGCCATTACCATTTTCCCTTATTACTATAAAATGTGGTTGAATGATTTGAATAAACATCTTCATCCGCTGAAGCAAAGTGAAAGTAATTATTTATCTAAATTGTGCAATAGATTAAACTGTGGTAATCGACCGCAAAACAGCGAGTGTAAGAGACGAACGTAAGCGGCAGCTTTAGTGGAACGATTATTTTGCGGTTATGTGGTAGAATTTGCCCCATCAGAAAAGCGACTGACTCATAACGGAAGCACAATCATCGACAAAGAGAAGAAAACATGCAGTTTGGAAAAAATACAAACGACACCGAAGAAACAAACGAAACGGTCCGGGTCATCCATAAATGATGCAGCCCCATCTGAGGGAAAGGTGGCCTCTAAAACTTCCTGTCCACGTATAGGCACAACAAAAAAAAAAGAACAAAACGTCCGCCCAACAAAAACTCTCCGGAGAGTCTTTTCACTTCTGCTCGGACGGAATAGACGGGGACGAAAGGAAAAACAAAAACCCCCCGAGCTCCAACGTCCAGAACGGAGCCAGACGGAACGGAAGCAGCATCTACGGATGGCCCTGTTTACTTGCTATCCTTACCACCGAGCGGGAAGAACTGTGAGTAGATGCCCTTGAACGTCTCCTCCTTCACGATGCCGGTCGGGCACTCGGCCTTGAAGCCACGATATATTCGCTTGATCTCATCCTCGGTAAAGCGCGCCGTCCGTGTCAGTTCGACGAGCGAGTCCGGGTAGTAGCGGGCCGGAACGGGCAGGTCCTCCGCTTCCGGTTCTGGGTGGGCGAAAGAAAGAACAAAAGAAGGAAAACAATGAAAATGTAAAGACAGAGCGTGAGAGAGAAAGGGAAAGTATGGATGAAAGACATAAAAACACCCCCCGTTGAGGGAACGAAAACTGCAAGTAAATACTTGAGCGAGCTGAAAAATGTATGCAAACACTAACGAAAAGTGGTGAAGATTCTGGAGGGAATTGAGTTTTTGCCGGAAGGATGCCGATTCCAGACGGTTCCACCTTTGCAAACGGGACCACCATTTTCTTCCACGAAATAGGGCGGTAATGCTCTCATTAGCGAATGCGAGTTAATGGATTGACATTTTTGCTCGACACGTAATGGCAGAGGATTATTGCTGCAAACATTGTTCCGTTCGTATTTTTAGTTAATAAAATTCCCTGAGAGGATTTGAATAAAATATCGGAAAAACACTCTTCTTAACTTCCATAGAAAAACCGAAACTTTATCGATTTTCACATTTATTATGTAGCACTTTTGCTCGGAAGAAAAAACTTTGAAATTTCAAGAACTATGTACATTTCTGTTATGCCTTCTCTTGCACGGTGGCCGACGAAATCGTTTACACTTACCGTAAAATTGCCGAATATTTAAGATTCCCATTGTTTTCTAATACTTCACGACCGAAAAATTAACTAAGTTCTCTACCAATGTCAACTGATCCCTGGTGTTTTTCTTAAAGATTGTTCTTCTAAACGTGTCAACTACCAGGCGCCTCCACCACGCAGATGATGCAGAGTTTTTCCCAGCCAATGGCGTTCGTAGGATGAGCCACAGTATGTAGAATGAAGGTGGTGGTGGATGAGGATGAGCTACGATCAGCGTCTGCCTACAACAGCATGCGCCGCCAAAGGAACTAATCTAAATTGCCACACACGTGATGAGGTATGAAAGAAGCACGATCTCCACTACACACTACTTCTGCACACTCCGGGTAACATCATGCTCGCTTAGTGACCCCCTTCAACCTCCTCACACACTCAAACACACACTTCCGATAGCGTTTGTTTCCTTGGGAGCGGAGGAAGCTCGAAATCGCTTGGGGTTGGCTCGTTCCTGATCTCACCTTGCATTCACGGTTGCATAACTGAACCGCCTGCTCGAAGTTGTAAATTATCACCCCCACCTGCCCGAAACTCCCGCGTGCTTGCACTGCGCTTGGACTTGCGAAGCGGACGCGCAATTTGCCGAAGCGAAAAAGAAAAATCACCCTTGCCCCAACGTCGGCACGTCAAGACACAATATTTACGAAACAAATCTCTTCCCAACGGGAGGGTGGGAAGGGAGAAGTTGTTGGTGGGGTGGTGTAGACAGCTGACTGGCAGGAGTTTTATCTCCCAAACATTAAACAGATCACTTCGGGTGCCGAAAAACGGGGAATCGTAAAGGGTATCGGGTGAGCGAATGGTACAGTTGATTAATTCCGGGAATAATTTAAAACGTAAACCATTTACAACCTTTCCACACGATCACGAAACCACACACACAAACACACAAATACAGCTAAGGCATGGAAAATACTAGAATGATCGAGTGTACCGGGCCTGGAAAATTCCTAGCGAACGAAATAGCGACTGCGTTCGGCAATGACTGACTGACGACTAAACGTCACCCGATCGAACCGGTAACGGATTGGCGATCCTCGGCTGGTCGTGTCCATGCCAGAGTGTGTGTGTGTGTGGGTGCGGATGCTCCAAAAGCAAAGGTGCACCCGTGCGCCCGTATGCGTGGCGTCGTTACCTTTCGAGCCGGACAGCAGCTCGAGTGCGATCGCGTCCCGGTGCGGTCTCGTCCCATTGCTGACGCTGGTGCTGTTGGTGGTGTTGGTGGTGTTGGTGGTGGCCTCCGCCTCTACCTGCAGCTCCGGCCGGTGGTCGCCGGCGGTCGGTCGGGCGCGTAGTCGCGCGATCGCTCGAGAGCACCAGTCCCACACGGTCGCACCGGGTCGACCACGTCCACACATTGGACCGCGAGCGTCCGCTGGCTCGTTTCGACTGTGCCGGGCGCTTTGTCGGCGATCGATCGCTGGCGCCGGGCCAACCACCGACCGACCGACCGGATCGCTACCGGCCACCGTCCGCTACGGCTCTCCCACCCGAACCCCGGGGTCGGTCGGGCGCTTGACAAGTTCACCGCCATTTGCGCCATTTCGGCAGACCCCTGGCCGGTTCGCTTCCTTGCTCGTGTGCGCTATATTTAAATACCTGCGCGAACATGCGGAAACGGCGCCGTCATCGCCGGGGACTGCCCCGGTGG
The DNA here is from genome assembly GCA_000441895.2 of Anopheles sinensis. NCBI lineage: Eukaryota > Metazoa > Arthropoda > Insecta > Diptera > Culicidae > Anopheles > Anopheles sinensis. The sequence goes on from KE524984.1 coordinate 1,242,540, forward strand.
GTGAGTGCGAGGTTGAGGGCGCTGCTGGTGGTCGGCGGTGGTGGCGTTCATGCGACGCACGTTTCACGAACAAACAAGCCAACTTGCTTGCTTAAAGCGTGCTCGCTTGTAACGTAGTAGAAGGGTTAAACGCTAGGGCCGCTACCATTTGGCTTATGTCGCACCTAATCCGAAACACACATCCAACCGCATGTTGACGTTATTACAAATCAACGATTATTATTCACAGCGATATACCAGTTTGACCCATGCTAGAAATAGATAATAATATTCATTCTTGGTAAACAACATATTCTAGAATGAGTTTTACTTTCTCACATACCAAATTGCTATTCCTCAATTGGTGGTGGTGTATAATATTGTATTTATAAAAATATAAAAAAATTATTTCTACCATTGTTTTCGAGCTCAACTATGTATGTTTTGTCATCCTTGAACATTAGCTTCGAAATGTCATTCTACAGAAAAAAACAATGATCATCTGCACGATTTGAGAATTAGATGAACAGGTGTTACCTTGTCCCTTATCATCAATAATTTTAGTAGTATCGAAAAATATTTGATCATTTTGCTGTTTTTCAAAATCGGAATACATGTCATTCAAAATTATGTTACCTAAAAGGCAACTATTAAACAAAAATATAAGTGAAAACGAGTAGAACTTCGTGAAATAAATCACCAATAGCGACTAAATGATCTTATTTTGTACATGATTTATACGACCGTGAGGAAACTTATAAGGTAGATCAAAAGAAGTATTTTGGATATAGAAAACGATTTGTCTGCAGAAGGAAGACATTCTCCTACGACGTAAACTGCGCTAACTATACTCCGAATCTGTCCTTGGTTTTCCGTTTGAATATCATCTACCAAGTAGTCACCACTGTATAAATCATCCTGTAACGCGGTGTGTCCGAATCCCGCCAACGTATAGTATTTCCCAAAACATTCAAATCAGACGATTTTCTCTAGAAACATTTCGAGGAAGATTTTTTTCCAAGTCAGTATGTTTAATTTTTTCGGACTGACCCATATATCCTTGTTCAAAATTATTCTTCCAAGAAATACGCCTTGAAAAAAAAACGCCATTGAAAATTCTACCATCTGGATCACCGCGAGGAAGGCAAAATCGTTTCTTCGCACCGAAACCAACGGGAACGTTTGTTTCTCTTTTCAACACAAACGGGGGTGTATATATCTTTGATGAAAGCGATTTCCTTCCTCACTCTACCGCCGTCAAGTGGTGCTCGATTCTCAATCATTAGCTGTCGAGGTTTGGTTGTCAACTGCGAAGATGTCATCATTAATCAATCGTTTTGTTATTGAGCTGTTTTGTCAGCCCCCGGACCAAACCGAGGGCCCGGGGACGTTAAAAGCAAAACATTCGTACACTTGACGGCAACGATGAAGGGCGAGTTCGGCGAAGGAACTGTCGCCAAAAGCAGCAGAATAACATAAAACGATCAGCAAAAGCAAAGTTGAACCCCAACCCTCAACGAGAAACACGATTAGCCAAAGGTAGGACCGGTAGGTAAGAAGCAGGCAAATCGAAAATATCACGTTCCCATCAGGGTGATACGGTGCGGAATGGAGGGAAGGATTGTAGGAAAATATGTATTTTAAGATATCCCATCGATTCCAGCACCGGACCAGCCACAGGCGAAACGACCACACACTTTTTGCCACGAGGTAACATGTTTATGTACCGCTATTTATATGGGGTTGTTTTCGGTGGGTGTTTTGTATAAACATGTACCACGAGCGCCAAGCGGAAGGACGGCGGTAGATCCATTTCGTTAGGCCGCGTGCCCGTGGCCGGCTGCGAAGTGTTTGTTTATCTTACGCCGTGAAACGGATTAGATAGTTAGACAAATTTACTTGCACCGCGCGTGTGAGTTCGGCAACAATTTGGTTTGGATCCTTTGAAGCGGGACTTCGATTGTTGAATTATTGAACAGCCGGGTTTGCGCGGCCAAGTCCCAGCTAAGGGTACGGTGATTCACTGGGATTGACCTTTGGGTCACTTGCACAAGGAAGCGAGGTAACAAGTGCAAAGCATAAAGGTTAAAAGATATTTGTGTTTCTTTGCAAGACACTTCGAACGGGTACTCTGAACCCGATAAGGATTTATTTTTATTTTTATGGTGTTTAATACATTTTATTAGCCTAGAAGCATGTTCCAAAAGCTTTTTCATGTTGAATCATTAGAATTTGTTGTATTTATCAAGTAATGCTTAACTAAACAGAAAACAAAATTCTTAGGATGGGTTTCACCGTCTATTAAATTGATCGGATTCGTTTCGCTTCTGCAAAAAACGCTCATTACAATAAAAGTGTAATCAAGCAAATACCGCTTCGTTACAAAAGCCTTTTACGTACTTTGCAGTCCTAACAAATCACATTCAATCGCATTCGAATTTATCATTGTCAACATTTCACCCAACAACCAACCCGGCTCCAATTACGGTACAAACGGTTTCTGATGGAAAAACTCCCTCCAAATGCCATTCTTAGTCAGCCGTTCCACTCACCTACACTTTGTAACGATTTGAAATTGTATTTTTTCTTTTCTTTTCGTTTTGTTCCTGCCTCCCTCGTATTCGATTGACACTTCGGGCGATGTTTGATTTCACACTCGTTCCAAGTGCCACCGCTTGTACCCGTGTACTAATGAAGTGTGTCAACCGGTTCGCTCGTCGCAGCCAGTCGAAGAATACGGCACAAATAGGCGGGCGCAGGAAATGAATACGTCGAGGTAAGCTGTCGAATCACGTAGCACTTTCAAATGAGAAGAAAAAAGAAAAATCTCGAAGAAAGTTTACCCATTAGATGGGCGTTAAATTGCGATGCTCGCTTGGCTGCCGAGCAACGCTTTGCTTTACACTTCCAACGCATCAAAGTGAGAAAAAAAACTCTCTCACACACATAGACACATAAACACCACCCTTTGAAAGCAATCAATAAGTGTTGAAGGAAAAGGTTAAGACAACTTTGCCCCGAGCGGCCGGTTGAAACACTGGGCGCCTCCATCGGGGAAAAACGTGACCTGCGATTGCGGCTGATTTTATTACGAAAGTCCGAGTGATTGATGGAAAATGTTCTCAACAAATTGACGATAGTAGAGGCCATTTAATTAAGAATTTAACCTTTGGCTTTTAATGTGTTTTTACGGTGAATTATGCAAACCGTAATAAGCGAGGGTTCAATGCGAAGAATGCTTTTCGACTGTATTTACCGTTTTCGTGGTCTTCTTGTATAACAAACTCGTGTTTTTTAAGAAACGATAAAAGCTAAATTAGATTTTAGTTTTTGAAAAGCGAAATACTGAAGTATAAATGTAAAACTTGTTTTATAAAACTACTTACTGTTCTTATGCTATTTTAAGTTCTTAAAACGTATGCATTAAAAAAAAACAAAATTTAACGATTTTTCCTGCAAAAACGGAAAACGCTAGCAACTTCCAGTTGAATGTAACATAAAGAGTAGCATTTCTTTTAAATTCAGAACATGTTTGACAAATTTATCATTAAAATTGTATCCGCGGTGGCCAAAACAGCAAACCGACTCGTTTGATAACGTGTAAAAACTTTCAGCGTTATCGCGGAACCAACTTGTTTGATTTTGTTAGACATTTTTTGTCCACCGAATTCAGCTGATATGAATTTTTAACTATTTTGTCACTTATGGAGACAGGTCAAAAAATCATTTGGAAGCCTTGGTCCGGCCACTGACTGTACTGCGAGACCCCAATTGACAACAGAGGCCGTTACGACAGGTATAACGAAAATGGCCTAATCAATCCGTTTTTGGATCAGAATTTCGCTTCAACCGGCCAAATAGTTAAGAAAAACTTAGAAAAGATGGAGATTGTTGTACAGATGTGGCGATCGAGGCCAGTCACTTAAACAAATCGGCTCGAAGCTCCCTATCTATGTCCCTCAACCACTTTCAACTGATAAAACCTTGACAATTTTCAAACGTATGAACTATTCCAACAATTTAAAGCCCAAGTGGAGCAGCAGGTGGTCATGTACGCCACACTACTACTACTAAACTACTAAAAAACATCCTTACACGAATCGTTTTGTCGGCTATGGCTACAGTTTCGACCAAGTGCCGTATGGCCGCCTTACTGGCCGTCAAAATATTTTTTTAAGTACTTAAGTGATGTTACTTTACAATAAAATTTACTTCATTCAATTAGCTTGGTTAATTTTTTCTTATCGTCGATGAAAATTTGTCTATTTTTTTTAATGCATACGTTAAAACCTTTATCAACCCGAATTTAACAATAGCTAAAGCATATAAATTCTGGTTATTTTAAAAATAGTCTATTAAAAACCAAATTGAACGAAATAAATGAAAAACATTTTGGAGCCTGATAACATCTGATCTTTTACCATTATTATTAAGCTACTCTTAATTAGATTAGTGCTTATTATTTGCAATAACTATACCCATTCACGTTGGCTACATGCCACAATTCACCATAAGCAATCAAACCAAAGCACCAATCATTCAATTATGCATAAATTATCAACCGATTCACAAACCGATGATGGGAATCTCATCAATCACATACCCTCGATCGAATTATGCAAAGCGGTTCGAACGGGGCGCAAACGTTGCAATTTATCGCAAATTAAAATTCAACTAATGGCCTCACGTAGAGAAAATCTGCTGGGAAAATTTCAACCGAAGCGATATCTGTGATGGAAAGCAAAGTAGGAGTTGCAAAGTAATGTCAAAAATCTTTTGTGATTTTTCAACGACTTTTACCATTCTTGTTATTTTAGACTTTGCTACGATTTTGCTGATTTTAGAATTTTCCTGAGACTGTTGCGATTGTCCTGCGAATTTTGCAACGAATGTCAACCACCAACTGATGGCATCGGAATGTTAGGAAAGAATGCATAAATGGCAAACCCAATCAAAAACTCCTTCTTTTCCTTCGACGAATAGAGGGAAGGCTATTGTCCGGATCAGCGGTCGGGATTGGTTTTTTGCATACCAAATGCAATTACCAGCGATGTCTGATTGCATTTCAGAAGTGCACATTTTCCAGATGCCAAATTGTGGACATCTACAAAGTTAACCCCGCCTCCCCGATCACGAGTGAACGTGGTGTGAAAAAGGTGAAAAATAATAGAAAAGAGTGAAAACAATCGAGGGCCAACTTACTGCTGCTCGCTGCCGGATCCGCTCCATCGAGAATGGTTTTGATGCGCTTGAAGAACTTCCGGTACACCGACTTCCCTTCGCCCTTGTGCTCGTCCTTGCCGCTCTTGTGCCCGGAACCCTTTTTGCCGTCGGAAGTCGACGGTTTTTTCCGGCTCACCAAATTACCCCGGGTCGACTCGCGCAGCACGATGTCGACGTTCGGTTGCTGCGGAACTGCTGACTGCTGCTGTTGCTGCTGCTGCTGACATTGCTGCAGAAGAGCGTGTGCTTGCAGTTCCTGATGTTGCAGCTGTTGTGGGGGCTGCTGCTGCTGCTGCTGTTGTTGCTGTTGGGGCACCGGCTCACTGATGATTTCGATGGCAATCTGCTGCTGGCTCTGCCCGGACAGCACCTGTTGCGAGCGGGTGCACGATGGTTTCGCTACAGCCTCCATGGTTCGTTGAACTTGAACTGCACCCAACAGGGGTGGATGGGAAAATACGCAAACCCGGAAGAACAAGCTTCACCTGCTGTCGGAAGCGGACCGTGCCGTTGACGTTGACAGTTGATTTGTTCGCTTTTCAGTCCTAACTCGAGCGTGGTGCACGTTTCCCAGACACAACTTTGTCACCCTTCTCTACGTCCGTTCACTTGTTTTTCTTTTTTCACACACTTGTTATACTTCCGATAGTTTTCCACTGTTTCACGCGAAAAGTAGCTGGGCTGCTCGCTGGTCCAGTCAGGCGGAGCACAATTTTTCCACCTCAATGCACAAACGTCCAAGTTCAGCGATTCCGCTGTGATTGGATTTGATACGATTAAATATTAAACTGATTTTATGTTTCTGAACAGCCGTCGCCAGCAAAAGTCGTCGGGGCTCAGTGTGGTGGAAAAGTTTATCGCCAGGCAGCTTTTTAATCGCCTGGGCTCTGGATGGTGCAGTACGAACCTGTAAGCAGGAGATAAGAAATGTCGACAACTGAGTATTGGCGGGGAAAGGATTGCGTGATAATAGCTTTATTACGTGAAAGAAAAGGATTAGAATATATTCAGTCCGGTAATCCTGTTAAATACACTGTGGACTAAGGATCCACAAAGTCCGGCACATCAGCTAATTTTATCCGATCCATCTAAGAAAATGTAAGTGAAATTTACCAAACAATGTATTTTAATTCATGTTGGTTTTGTTCACGATAGTTTTTTCTATAATCTAATCACCTAACAGTATAGTGTTATGAGACTTTCCCGATCGTATTTTCACTATTAATGGTTCTAAAACGTTCATAGTGCCGTGAATGCCATAAAATGTTTTCTTCAAATGAAACTATAGCTACATGGAAGGAATATTATTTTTGACATCAGTATGATATCAAATATGGTGAACAAAATTCAAAAGCTCTTGAAATTGAGTGATTCTAAATATTTTGTGTATGCTATTAAATGAACGTTACAATAAAATAAATTTTAGGCTGTTTAATTCCCAGTATATAAATTAAATATCGAAAAAGGGAAAATTTTAACGGTGATGATGAATAATTATATTGACTTAAATTAATACTCATATATAATCGCTGTTAATTTGGTGAAAAAATACTTGAGTCCAATTGAGAATAGTTATATAATAGTTATATATATAGTAGACACTTTCAACACATAAAAACATCTTACCGGCCCACGGTTTTGGCTTTCTTGACCTTCTGCAACCGCTACCCAAAAACCTGCAAACCCGACGGTTGTACACTAAGTAACATTAGGTCATTGCATTGAATTTGATGATTGTAGACTTTGCTACTTTAAAGTGATCTTGTATTATGAAAAACTACATGAGAAAGAATTCGACCCTCTCATCGACAAACTGACCATACTATCCATGGTCGAAATTTCTGGGGCTTTCCTTTTCAGCCTTCTGAACTCGCTAGAGCAAGCGTAGACAAAGTTTCATCGTTCACCAACGGATCGAGGACAAGCCACCAATGAATAGCAAACGAGGCCACTTAGGACTGACCGAACTAGGTTCCCTCTTTGGGTCTTTTTTTGCCAAACGTAATATCCGGAGAGTCCCGGAAAGCCAGAAAAAACTATCTAGATAAATTGCGACTTATTACCTCCCGTACAAAATCCATGGTTTTTTCTCAATTTCCATTTTTTCAACCGAATGAAGGAATTCATGGGACATGTTTTAAGCGTTGAAGTTGGAGTAGTGGAGAAAAGCCCCTCAAGGCCACGGTTATCGACAATTTTATAGACTTGCAAAAGTTTCATAAAACTGACCGAACGTTGCAAGCCTTCGCTTTTGCAGGGCAACTGATAAAACTCCATCACCATCAGCAAGTGACGTAGAGCACAAAACATACTACATGTTTTGGAGTAAAAAAGCCAACCACACATGCTCACTAACCCCTTCCAATCGGATCCTGCCCAAATGTTGCTGCTCTGAGTGTTTGTGACAAAAAAAACAAGGGCTTACCGGCACAAACGTGTTTTCGAGTCTTGCGTCCTGTGAATTTACTTTGCTGCTATTTGTCCATTGCGGCTTCGGGGCATACCCTATCCATGAGATGGTATGTACTTATTTGCATAGTCCCAGTATGTTTGTGTGTTTCTGTGGCTTGTTTTTCCCCCTCTGAAAAAATATCCTACTCTTCGGCTTGCATGGTTCACTATATTTGAGCGATGCAATGTTGTTGTACACGAAACGATGCTAAATTGAAAAAAACCGATACACATGCAAAATCTGATGCGAAAAATATGAACTTCCTACTCCAACCGCTACGAAAATAGAACCAAAGGATTAACGAACTTTCGTGAAACACACAAGGATAAAACCGTGTTCGTTGATATTTACTCCAGTTATAGGCAAACAGACAAACAACACGTCGGTTAGGTACATTTTTCTCTTCATCCATTGTTTATCAAACACATAAATGATCATCATAACCGATGCATATATTGCCGGCGCACAAACGGACCCAATTCAAACACTTCCTTGTGCCGCTTTTTCAAACCATGAAACATAACTACAGTTGATGTCTTATGGCAGTCGGAATTCATCAACAACCTTTTCAACACGGCGGTAAACATACTCTCGAGAATAGGTCGAGTGTGTTGGGGTCCTTTTGTGAACAGCATAAAGCCTCGATTCTCGCGAGCCCCTTTCGACCCCGTATCATTAGTTTCAATTTCCGCCTCCAATGATAAATGATAGCTTTCCCCCGCTCGGGTTTTGTAAAGACGGGTAGGAAACGTTTGGTTTGGTTGAGGTGGGCTCCGCGAGCTTCTGGCAAGTAGTTGGGAGTGGCTTGATACAAAAAAGCATGATGTGTGCTATTTTCGGTTCAAAAGTGGAAGCCAGTTTTTCTCAACACTTTTCTGCTTGAAAAAAACAAGAGCTTTGTGGTTGTTTAGATATATTATTAGCATGAGTGGGTGTGAGAGTTGTGTAATCATAAGAAATGTGTGTAGCGTTTTAAATTCGATCGATTAAAGCAATCGTGTGAAAGATACCCAAAAAAGTATTTCAGTTATGTTTCGACAAAATATAATTTAAAGAAACTGAACCAACAGTATCACCAACCATCCCATTGCATAATATAATATTTCAACTGTTCAAAATATTACTTATTAAAGGAGAGAAAATATATTACTACCTGCCCGAGTAATTAAAGCAAAGTAATGTGAACGAAACTACAGCAAATGCTCCAAATGACAGTCAAACGTACCATTTAATCATCATCAAAAAGTTCCAGCCATCAAATAGCTCTATAAGCGTTGGGGAACTTAACCCTAACGCAAGTCACAAAAGCGCTAGACGAGAACGATACTCGGTTCCTAATGGGCGCGCTAATTGCTCTGGAAGAAAACAAAACAATCGTACAGTGTTGCTTACCACCAGGCAAGTTGCATGTTTTTCTACCCCTTTTTGCTTAGGTTTAACGGTGGCTGAATTGATGAAAATCTGTGCAAACTGTGCAAACTAAGAACAACTTACTTATTCAAACGAAGGTTTATGGCGAAAGGAGCAGACGTAAACAAACGATAGGAAGAAAGAACAGAAAATAGCTTTACACGACTAGCTATTATTATTCGCCAAATAACCGGACTAATTGTAGTAATGAAGGAACAATCGAAGAAAGTCCACCAGCCCGGGCCGGCTCTACATTCGCACGCATTCCTACTGACAAATGATGTCATCCTGGAAAAGGTCATTCTCGCTGTGCTTGTGTTTCTGTGGCGGTGTGATAGAGAGTAAGTCAACATTAAATCGTAATTATTTTAACGACTCCACAAAGGAGCACTTTGCTGAACCGAGCGCACCCGTACGATTCATTTACGTGGCGGTGTGTCGCGAACGCCCAGGTCAGGTCCCCTAGTACGTTCTTGGTCGTTTATTTATTCCTCTTCACGTCTTGTTCGGCATTATCCTGCGGTGATGACATTTTCACAGATCCTGGACGCTCATCATCAGAATAACGCCGGATTTCTGGGTGGGATAACGGCAGCACAAAAGTCTTGATTATCATTTGATATTCTTGGCGATTACCAAGCGTAGGGAACTGGCGTGCCACTGTTTCCGCCACCACATTAGGTGTCATTGGGTATGAAAATGTGGGCACAAGAGTACGTTTTCATTATGACACAAATAATCGGGAACATCATAAGTTTTGAAATGACCTGACCTTTTATAAGTTTTACGCCACGACGTTGCCGCATATCACCATTTGAAAACACTTTATAGCTAGGTTATTGTATATCAATGACGACGGAAAAAAACTAATGACGCCTCTAACTGGATTCAGTCTGCAAACATTCCGTTGCAAATTAATATTATGACTCTTATTTAAGAGTTTATCCCAGAGCCATTCAGGAACATCGTGGTATTTAAATCTAATTAGAAATATGAAAAGCAAACGTGAAAAGATATGCGACTCTTTATACAAGTTCATAAACAGAAATCCAAAACCAGTCCGTCAAACAAATTTAATTTATAAAGATCATTCATAAGCCTAATAATCACGTAAGCTTCCCTTGTTCGACTTTCGTCTGTTTAATTATACAAACTAAAATAAGAAAGAGGTCCAAAACATCCTGAATTAATGAATTCGGGTAAATTCTTGAATTAATGTGCTGAAGAATTCACTATTTCTAACACTAGGTAATTAGTTATTTTAAATACCAAGGGGATTCCACACTGAGTAATAAAACAGTTTAAATTTTGATAAATTTTGTGAAAAGTTTGATCGCATTTCCGTTAATCACGCTTTTTTCCACCAAAAAAACTACACGACAAGAGCACCCTAGGTCGTCAGGTGTTAATAGTGAAGTTATTTCTATAAAATTGTGACCCGAGGCACCGTTGGAGCAAACTAACGTTTCACATTTATGGTTTTCCTTTCGTGACTTTCCGATGGCTCAAACGTGCAACCATCATACTCCCGCCGCTTCGTGTGGCTCCCTTGGGACCTCATGTACGGCAACCCGGCTAAGGAAGGCCCGCAATGCGATCATCCGGCTTTCCAACGGATCCCTAAGTTTTATAGGTCGTGCAGGGGAAAGATTCAATTTACTTCCAATTTGCAATTTTACCCACATTAAAGTGTGCCCATACAGTCGCTCGATGACGCACACCCACACACACCCCTCCGGTCTTGAAGTGTCCACACACACACACACACGTACCGGTGGCATTTATGAGTACGAACGCTTGCGCAGCCCGTAACGGTCCCCTAGAAGCCGACCGGAAGCGAGGAGGAAATTTTAACGGTTTTCATTAGCCCGTACGACCCTATGAATAAAAGATGGACCGCAGCACGGCCTCCACGCCGTGAACGGTAAGTCTGCGAAAGATCCAAAAGTCAAAGAAGAGTGGAAAAGAAGGCAGTCAACGGAAGCTTCCTTCAGTGCCCTTTTCTTAAGCGCAGGTCATTGAGCACGCTATAAGGGATGGACCTGCGGAGCTGAGGGCAACTTAGCCAGTTTAGTTGCTTAGCGTCGGGTGATGGACGTTCTATGTCCAATTTTTTCTTCTTGGAGTTCGCTCGACTCGGGGAACCACCGTCCAGAACCGGAAGTGAGCTGTAGAGAGTTGGGAAACGGATCCGGATGCACCGGCGGATGGTAATACATAAATTGCAGCCCCAAATCGGCACACTGTTGCATATCCGCAAGCATTCGAGCTTGCGAGGATGCGCTCCGAGATTTCGTGGAAGATTCATTGCGCGATCCGGTGTGCCATATAAATGCGGGCTCCTTGCTCCCTGGTGGAACAACTCGACACTACTCGGTATTGCTCCATTTTACAAATCGGTGGTGGGAAGATTTATGTTTCCGACCTGCTGCACCAGACAGAGATCCTTACGGCGAACGCTTTTGATCAGTGAGTGTGCTCGTTACCATTTCGTTGCGGGAAAACGAGAGGGCTCGGAGGAGGCGCTTTCCGGAACGAAAGACTCGCCCCATACTATTTTGGAGGCTTTTCCAGATTTTCCGAACGAGCCAGGTGTACGATAAAGTGATTTCATCGTGTTGAAAATTGGCTTCCGGCACCGAACCGGGCCAACACCTGGAGCAAGAGACTGGTGGGATGGAAAAATTATATAAATTATTCCATCCCTCGACTTCCACCCCACGGGAATACAGATGGATCTCACGAACGGCTCAGGAAGGCGCTTTGGCGTATTTTTAGATAACGTAATGCTATAATTTATCGCCCGATAAGTCGGCCTGTTCGACGCGCACGGTTGGACTTGATTCAATTGATTATGAACCGTCGATAACGGATTGGATGGTGTGTGGAAATGCTTGCTTTCTTATCAATATTCACATTTGAATTTGAATTATTTTGAAATTCAGCCAGCTCACCCTAGTCCTCCCAATTTTTTTGATGGCATATTTCTCCGCTTCGACTCAAAGTGTATTGATGTATAAAATGTCCACTGAACGCAATAAACTAGTAAAAGATTTATGACCACCGGCAACGTTATGGTGCTTCGAAATTTGAAACCACGTACCAGGAGCTTTTAACGAAATTTGATACACAACACGACACTTCTTGGAGAGAAAGTAAAGTGGGATGAAATGTCTTCCCTCCGCTAAGCTCTCTTTTCTGTCGTGGGCCAGTTGTTGGTTCCATTAACCAAATAGCTTTATCCCCCAACCGATGACCAATAGAATGCGCCATTTTGCTTAGAATTATCTGTCCCTTTTTTCCGTGCTGATGCATCACATAAAGCTATCCATCCAAGTGGTGACATTGAACATCAAAAAGCTAACCATTTCAGCTGGTTACGGTTTGCTCTGCGTCACGACGTCCGCCAACGACACACGATCCGGGTATTAGTGTCCAATGGGGTTGGCAATCGCTGGCGAACGTGGCCTGCGAATGGCAAACAATGGGACCGGGTGAAAAACCACACTCCATCGATAGGACAGGACAACAAATAGACACAAAAATACACGCACACAAACAATCATCCGTATCACGATTGGGTGAGGAAGAATGTCGGACAGAAAGTGATCCCATTCTCTTGAGCCCTTCTTACGAACCGTTTAGCAGTGGACGCTCGGAAAACGGGCTGACCGTTGTTTGATCTTGTGGATACGAAGGCGTATCGTTCGACAGTGACAGATTTTTCGAAATGACAACATCATTCCGTTGAGTGCAGCGTTTGGTACGAGTTCGGTGGCGATACAATTTCGGCACACTCAGAAGACAATCGTTTGGCTGATACGGGCTAATGCAAGAACATTTAATGGCTTTGATGGTCATCCTTGTTCTTATGACATTCTTAATTCTATTATATCTTTTAGGAAAAGGACCCTTTTATTTAATAACATTAAAACAGATCTTCTGTGGTATACACAAAAATTCCCTCCCTTATTATTTTTAAAACTTTGTAGTATCTGTATTCGGCTTCATGAAGGCACTGCAATATTAGGATTCAAATTGGATATTAAGACATACCTTTAAACATTAACTTTTTGCAGCCGGAGGTATTCTTACTCCTAAATTATAAGGCTGGTGAATTTAAGCATTCATGTATTGAAGAATTCACTTTCACATCTTTTGACTGCTAAATATTCTCTAAGGTATTATTTTTTTAAATATTTTCGTTATCATATACAATATTTTATATATTTGAACAAAGACTTAAAAATTTATCGTAGATTCCTGTATTCATATTGTAAAAATGTAGCAGATTGCAGATAGTATTAACAATTATTGGTATAGAAACGAAAAGAAGCATGAACGCTTTTGAAACACAATGAAGTTGATATTTTATAGCAATTTAACATTAGTTATTTTCACAAGTTTATGAATTATAATATGTCTACCTAATCTGCAAAATAAGTTAAACTAGAAAATTTCTATTGTCGAATTTCATGCACGCGCAAACGATAAAATAGCCAAATGCTCATCCCATTTTGAGTTTATGTTTATGTTTATGTTTATTTGTTTCCCATTGCTTGCGTCTAGGGCTATGCACGTACAGTTTAAAAATTAACATAGATAAAACACAACTTAACTACATGTATACATAGGTAGACCGGCGAGACGGCCAGAACGGAGCTGGACCCGGAATATCGAGTCAGCCATTTCATGTATGTGATAGGAAGGAAGTTGGAGTGAAAACCTCTTAGGAATGAAGTGCATCGGGAAGGGACATAGAGAGGAATTTGTTGTAGTAGAGAGGGCGCATCAGTATTACAAGCCAGCAACCAACAATAGCAAGCCAGCAACCAACAAAGCCTGAGCATGGGCACGCCTGATCTATAACCATCTGAGTTGCCAATTTGGCGGCGTACCGCAATACAAGTGAACAACTTTTGGACCCTCTCAATTCTGGCAATCCAAGTAGCCTCGTTAGGACTCCATACTACGCTTGCATATTATAATATTGGGCGAACTAGTCCACAATATATTTTTTTCAAACAAACAATTCTTGAGCAAGACGAAGAACAAACCCCAATGTTCCTAATGCCGAGCTGATCACCTGCTCGTGTGAGGAAGAGTCTGGAGTCCAAGATGACGCCTAAGTCCTGAACTTCTGTTACCCTTTGAACAGCATGGTCGGGCGAGAGAAGGAAATAATAGAGCGAAATTGTTAAGATAGGATTGCAGAGCATTGAAGACAGTCAGAAAGGCTAGAGATAGGGAGAAGGATTTTTAGGTCATCAGCAAAGAGAAGATGACCATTAAGGGGAAGAGTTCGACAGACATCATTGATAAAGAGAGAGAAGAGAAGAGGGCTCAGAACACTACCTTGAGGGACACCTGATAGGCAGCTGAAGGCAACGGAACAAGCGTCTTCAATCTTGACGACACCATTACGCTGGGACAGGTTAGATGTAAACCAGTTGCATAAGCTGGGAGTAAAACCAAGTTCCGCCAGCTTAGCCAGAAGTAACGAGTGACATACACGGTCAAAAGCAGCTTTGAAGTCCGTGTATAAGGCATCCACTTGCCCAACACGGTCAAGATTTGACAAGACATACAAAAGTGATAAGATTGGTAACAGTAGAACGACCTGGCATAAACCCATGTTGTTCATCATTAATATAAGCTTTGCAATCTTGGAATAGTGATGGGAACATTGTAGCTTAAATGGTTTTAGCATAGGCGCATTGTAGAGAAATCCCACGATAGTTGGAAACTATTGTACGTGGCCCTTTTTTATGCCGTGACATCACCCAGATGGTTTTCCAAATCTCCAGAAAAATGCCCTGTGACAGAGAAAAAAAAAAGGATTTAAAATCCTGCAAAGTATAGGTGCCAGAATATGACGGCATTGTTTAAGAACTGCAGCTGGGATGCCATCTGGGCCAGGGGAGTACGATTGGCGCAGTTTATCCAGACTTCTCACGACAGCATCATCAGATACTGCCGGACACGACACGGAGATGGCATTCTCAGGTGTGAGGACCAACCTTGAAGAGACTATATTGGCATCATTGACTGGTGCCACAAAAACCGATGCGAAGTGAGCCGCGAAAAGGTTTGCCTTATCCATCGTGGAAGAAGCAGAGCGTTCACCCAAAGTCAACAGGCTTGGCAAAGTATGAGACTTTCTTCGGGAATTAACGAAGCGCCAAAAAGAATGAGGGTTAGCGTGAAAGCGGATTTGTAGCCTCGCTTGATAGAGACGATACCTAGCCCTATTGTAAATGTGATATGCGGAGGCAGCATATTTATATAACCGTTTGCTGAACTCAGACGGTCGACGCTTATGGAAACGAAGATATCCCGCTTCAGCGCCTTCAAGTGTTTGTCTGATCACACCGGGTTTGGAGGTGGAGTAGAGAAGGGAGTATATGAATGGGCGGCTGACACAACGAAGCCGACAAAACACTCAACAATTAGGTCAATTGAGGAATTATCGGCCACAAAGGTCCAGTCCATCCGAGCGAGCATCCCGCACAGTCTACCATAGTCAGTCCTGCTAAAGTTACAATAATTCATGGGAGAAGGGCCCTGTCTAGCTTAATTACATAATTGCGGAACATAAAAACTAAAGCTAAACAGCGGGTGGACTCACATTTTGATGGTACTGAGCACAACGGTGCAGAGTCAGCATTAAATAAAACTAAATCTAGGACGTGATTCGAGCAGTTTAAAATACCGCATAGCTGAACGAGATTGTTAGAATCCATACCATCAACAAAATAGGTACCCGCCACTGAGGATGTGTACGGTTCGTATCGTAAGTCATGATTTTGATGCTATGAAGTGAGGTCCAGTCTTATCCACAGAGCCTCCAGGCTGTTGGCGCTGGTAGTGATTAGATTGGACGCATAATTTGACGCACATACAGTCATTACGTCTCCGCCACGACCGTGAGTAATAGTTGATAGCCGCAAAGCGTCACTGTGGCCGAAAGAAATCGTAAATTATCGACTGGTTTGGGCTAATTTCGCTGGCTGCCGGTCCTCGTCTCCTTTTACGTGGGGGGGCTGCAGCAGGACGTTGAGTCTGCGACGGGCGAGCAGGTGCGGAGGTTGAAGTCATAGTTCCTGGTGTTGAAGCTATGGGCGTAGCGCAGTGTGCAGTGGTGTGTTGTGAGCAGTCGGTTGCGCGTTGAGATGAAGGTGAGATCGGTGAGTCGAGCAGCGCTGACGGTTGTTTACTACGGTTCTCTTGACGAGGGTAATGCACAAACTCCCGCACGCGAACCCCGAGCGGCCAAGTTTCAGGAGAGAACGCTTTCTCCCGACAGGATGTGGGGATCCGCACCTTGAAGGAGAGTGAGTGACGAGACGCCGGGTCCACTCCATTCCCCAAGAGAGGGAACGCGATCACATCATCGGCGTCGAGCCGTCCTTGCACCGATGCAATTAATTGGGCCGTCGTCACAATCGGTGCAATGCCCATGATATGCAGCCAAAAATGCGGGGGCCTTCGGTCCTGGGTGGCTACCAAGTCCGGCGAGGGAGCAGTGTTAGAGCCAGAAATCGTTTCGCGAGCATATTTTTGTGATCTCGCGACAACAGCCGCGAACGAGCCCGGGGCTCGAACCTGTTGGGAGGTCAGAATGGCCAAGATGTTTGTGCTTTCAGTGGATAGCCGGCCAGGCCGCGGTGTTGTATTGTGATGTTGAGGTGGAACGGGCCGATCACAATCAATCAACGATGGGGACGGAAGGCCACGGATTAGCGTGGGCAACATAGAACGCACTTCAGCCGTCAACGGTTCGACAATGACGTCCTTCAGTGACGTAACGATCGACTTAGTGAATCTCGCCTGCAAACCCACGTCTTTTAAGGTCTTAGCCCTTGAATTGGACAAGGCCTTGGTGCAACCAGGACAGCTCCAGTGGACATCCGCTCTCAGTTTGATGCTGGCCACGATGTCATCAGGTAACGATGTGCAGGTCTCATGGAAAAATTCCTCACAGTAGCAGCAACGCATCTTTGCCGCCTCCGGCGTAAAGTCATTCGCACAGGCAAAACAAACAGACGCCATTGGGAACGCGGACGGACGCGATCAGCAAAAACACAGATTGTTGAATAAAACGTACCGACTATTGGACGAAAACCACTCAACACGAACGGTAAGTTGCGATAGTAAGCGATTCGTAACGAACAAAGATCAACCAGATAACGAATAACACACGAAATTTGTTGATTTTAGCGGAGCCGATCAATTCTGTGACCAATGCGATCCAGTGACAGATGACTGACTTGAGTTTATTTAATCCCACCTATCTACAATAAAACTACAAAATACTCGAGTGTATCTTATCTACCGACGCATGCAACCCTCAAGTGCATTCGATTACATAAAGTGCAGCGTGTAGTGCTTGGTACTTAAACAAACAGACTCGATACGCTTGTCATTGCGATGACATTATGGTTCGGCATCGATGGATTCTTGTCGTCGGTCTGAGGGAGAAAGGGAACCGATTTATAGTCGATGACAATTTAATGCGGACTTCGACGAAACCACTTTGTGCCATGGCGACAGTAAGGAAGGTATTGTATTCGTTCTCTGCCGGGCGAAAGTAAAGTAAACTTGCTACGTAATTCTCTCGCCCGAGTGCCATGGAGGATAAAAACCACCATGGATCTATTCCGCATGAAAACCAGCACGAGGAAGAACGTGGCACACAGTGCACGCTGTTCGCAATCATTCCCTCAGTCCTTCGGCGATATCGTCCCGGGGATATTGATCATCCGTCGGTAATTCTCCATCCCATCGCGGTGATTTCTCCGTGCTATCGAAAGGTTTCGGTTTCACCCGGCTAATGTGCCCTCCCAATGGGGCGGAATGGAAGCTTCTCGCTTTGGAGGATGTTTTCCCAGCTGTGGCCCCTCCGGGCCCGAGATGCTTTTACTTTTCGTCGGCCAGCGGACAGTGGACAAGTGGAGAGACATACTGTGACACCCGATCCATTAGCGAGTCCGGTTGGGCCACGGTGGGCCGGTAAGGATATCAATTCATCACCGCCGGCCAACGGAGCAAACACTGAATCTTTCGGCCAACTCTGTACGCGGTCAGTTAGCTAGCCTGTCGGTAAGGCTTTCGCCGTACATTCAGGATTAGCTGTCGGCGTGTCGGATGAAGTGAGAAATGACATAAAGGGTGGTAGAGGGGATAAAAATATCATCCAATCACGAACAGGCAGAAACGAAAAGAGGTGAATCATTTATTTTAATACAGTGTCTTTGTTCAAACACTGGTCTACATGAACCCCGGTGGAATATTTGCTATCTTTTCGAGCTGTCTAGCTTTGAAGGTTTGTTGAAACAAGGATTGAGAATAAATGTACGGTAGAATTGCAAAAATGGGGTCTAATGTCGTTTGTTTAAGTCCGATTTGATATTCTATCGAGCAAATTGAGAAGAATGTGCAAATCCATTCCGCATTGAATTATGAACTAAAGTGCCTTATGAATTTTTCGATACTTATGATTTTTCATTCGAATGAGTCTTTCATCTGAGATTCATTCGAATTGATTCGTGAATCTTCGCAAATTTTAATATATAAATACATATGAATTACGAAACTTCCATGAATCTGTTTTTATTCGGTTAAAATTACGATGATTCATGATTCTCAAGGTTTGCATGGATCTAACGGCCAAAACAAATCAAACAAAAAATATCCAAATCGCTTGTCAGGTGCCTTATCTTTCCCTTTTAGATAACATTTTCTATTACTAACCAAACTTTGTTTATTTTTTAAAGGATTTCATAGCTGAAAAACAATTGAAGAAAATGCTGTAGACAAAGAAACTACTCGGCTAACAAATTGTTATGCTTTCTCTTTCTGTCTATTCGACAATTGTTAAGAACAAAACGAGAAAGCATGACTGACAAAATAGCCGGGTACAGTTCAAAGTGAGTAATTTTAGGTGTAGCTAAATGTTGTAAAAGAAAACACAAAAACGTCGGTAGATGCTCGTTATAATTTCAAAACTGAGATATGTTAAGATTCCGTTGGGAAAAAAATGTACGGAAAAAATTCTTACCTTCTAAAAATGCTATATATAATATAAATAATTATAAATGGTTGTGGTAGAATGGAAAGTGGAATAAACTTAAGACAATCAAATAAAGCTGTTCTGTTCTGTTGCGAAAAAAGACTGATAGAAGTAATCGTCAAACATTTTAAAGCAAAACCAAATACAGAAAATACTGATGCGAATATAAGCACTACTCATGCTGCAATATCTCAAGGCACCGACGCGAATTGTGCAAGCCGTCTATTTGTTTATACAAGAACTTATATTGGTTTAATTGGAAAATTATCTACTCGCCCGAGAGGCACGTGTAGAATCAAACGAGTACTAACTTCAAAACAAATATTTTGAAGAGCAATCGAAAATCAAATGTTTTGCTACAAACAAAATTTCCGATAAGCTTTTCGACGTTTTCCGGAAAAACCCCAAAATGGGTTTGAAATTATCAAATTTTATCTATTGAATCTTTTGCCAAATAACTTCAAACACAATTTCCGATAAGCTTTCCGACGTTTTCCGGAAAAACCCCAAAATGGGTTTGAAATTATCAAATTTTATCTATTGAATCTCTTGCCAAATAAAACATCTTCCATAATGCTCTACTGGAAAACTGCATTGAACGCATATTGGAATCGACCTCTAGACGACCCCAACCAACTAACGTCCTAACGACACTGGTCACACTGTCATCATGACATCGTGATTCGCATTTCGCTTGTCCCACCCCCCAAACAGCGTATGTATGCTTGAATAAATGTTTGAACTACGCCTCATCTATTAATACACTCCGAGAAATGGCGCTCGAGGATCGCGCCTCCCACTTCCGGCCGGACAGCGCTCCCCCGAACCCCATGGACACCGGATATGTCCATGTGACGATGAGCTGGCGCTTCGATTCATGCCGCCAGTCCCATATCGATCGCATCCGGATTGTGCCTGGCGGGAGTGCGATATTGAGAGATGTCCTCTTTTTTCCTTGGATTTCCACCCCACGGCGATCAACGACGCAACTAGGAGCTCGTAGCTCGACGAAAGAGATAACGAATGAAGTAGAGATGTAGGAAAAAAGACTGTTCGACCACTTCTGTTGGCCTTGGTAAACAGCGCCACTGTCGTTCCGGTGTCGCTGCAGGATACGATGTCCTCCCACCCAAAGGACGGGCGATTCGGCCGTCCATAGGACCCGAACCCGGTTCACAAGCGAGCGGTTTGTTGGAACGGTTTCATTATGCCAACCGTGATTGATTGCTGGTCCGACGGCCGAGGTGGTGTTACGGAGACCCGAACCCGGAGTTGACACGCGAGGGCACGAAGGGTAAGTTATGTTGCCAGTCCATTGTTGCACCGAACAATGGCAAAACGGCCAACAATAATAGCGATCACCGACACCAAACGGTGAACGGTTCGGAAGATAAACGGTTGCAACGGATCTACGGACTACATTGTAAAGTGTGTTCCTATCTAAAACACAACCTAAATCAGCTGCTCATCTTACTTCACCAATCTGAAACTTCACCTCTCCTTCCATGTCATCCCCTCTCCATCCTCAATCAAGCTAATGGCTTCTTCAATGAGTTTGTGTAAGAGATAAATTAATTTACTATGCCAGCACCGGTGGACATTGCAGCAGGATAGTTTCCAGAGGCCATGCACGGACTGTAATTACAAACTCAATTATTCCTCACGACATTGTCAGGTGCATCATGGTTCGCTAACCCGTTTGAGATACCGGTCCGATGGCAACATGTATAGGTGAGGCATTTTAAATAATTATTATTCGTGTTTCACCTCTTCCTCATCGGTCATTTTATCAGATATCTTTTGAAGTTCTGATGCCATTTGGTACATAATAACATAATATAAACACGTGTACGTTGAACATTATGAAATAAAAAATTGAATTAGACTTTTGAGACATGCATGAATATGGAGGCAACCAAATTTAGAACTGAAAACTCCACGTTCAGTAATTAAATAACTTGAGAAACTCCATCAGAATAAACTCCAACTCCAACTAAGGAATTCAAAGTTATACAATTCAATACTCAACAGGATTAATACTTAAATTTAAACAATAAAAAATCAAGCTTAAAAAAAGTAACAAAAACAATAGGAAAACTCACAATTCAAAGAAGCAGGAGCTTTCATAATTTTAATTTATATGGAAAATATATTCATGAAAGATCTCAAATGAGCTCACGTTTCACCCTTTTCACAGACCTTTTATTTGAAGCGCATAATTATGCTAACTACAACAGCTCTTGTTTCGTCAAAACTTTCAATTACACCTGCCTATTATCGTCACTGGTTTCCCTCAGTTACAGTTCAGTCGCTGCTTAAGCACGACCATCGTGAAAATTCCAAATAATTTATTCCTACCCTCTCAGAATCCACTCAGCCATCGCCTGAGAAATGGAGGATGGTTAAATTATACGGCAGCATTAAACATTCCGACCAGCGCTTCGTTCTGCTGAACTGGTAACTGGTGGCCATAATTTAAAATTCTCCTAAAAAGCTGCTCACACTCTTAAAGCACACTATTCACAATCACTGCAGCGGGCGATAGCTGCACGCGGACCACACGGTTCAACGTCGGCCAGAAGTCGTAGGGCACTTCTCCTTTTAGAAAACGTCTGGTGTGTCTGTGCTTGAGATTTTCCACGAAACCATAGACAGCGTGTTTTGGAGTTGGGTTGAACCGGAAAGCAACCAACGTGAACGGAAAACCCGTCTTCGCAAACGGATGGCTCCGAGTCATCTTTTTCCAAATTCGCTCGCGGGGTGGCGATGATCGAGAGTGGAAGTAGAGGGAGGTGTGGGTGGTGTGCATAAAATCATTCACCGATGAAGACCCCGTACGCTCACACTCGGCAAAAACCCGCAAGATCGTGATAGTGCCGGTGCAGTTTCCGCACATGAATTATAGCCGTGTGGCCATTTCCAGCTAATTCATTTTCTGGCACCGAACAGATAAGCCGCATGTCGTACGTCGACCGGCCGTTTTTTATTTCCTATGCGCCTCTGAAACGAGCGCCGGAAGTGGAAGACTTTGTTAAAATAACCGTTAGCGGCCCTCGTCCCCGGTGCGGCACGGATCTTTCCAATAAATCCTGGCCAATAGCTTTATCGGTGAAGCGGAGCGCGCAAGGATCAACCGAGGGTCTCTCGTGTTGCTGTTGCTGTCCATTCAATTTTTTTTCCTCTTTCCTTCATTTTCCATCTACCCCACAACGAACGAGCGAGCTAGCGAGCTTAATTGCTTTTGCTAGTAAAGTTAAATCGGTTTAGAGGTTTTGGATTTTAACTGGATTAGCTCCGTCCGTTGCAGCGCTTCTTTCTTTTTTAATCCCCACAATGATTCACGAGAAACGGTTTCTACAATCAAGCAAAAGCAGGCCTTTTGAAATCAGTTCATGCGAAACGAAACCGACAGCAAAACAATGATGGAGACGTATAATAAGAATCCGTTCGTTCGGGGCAGCACGGCAACTTTTTGGCACCGATGTTTATCGTCGGCTTGTGTGGTTTGTCCTGCACAGACTCCACTTCAAACTTTGTCTGCGTGTTGCGTGCCATTTTTCTTTTGGGCATATATTCATGCGTGGTGGTTCTTGTTTTATGCAGCCCATTTTCCACAAACTAGAAAGGCGTGTGGTTACGGGACCACTTTAAGCAGTTTCCATGGAGAGCTTTAAGGACCCCAACTCCGTACAGTTGAGGCGCAGTTGCCGCAGTGTAATGCCGAAACTCTAACCACACCAAAGAACTGCAAAACCACACATGTGAAGGTAAAGTTATAAGCCAGTGGGAAGATTAATGGGAAATAGTGTACAGTTGATCATTTGGAATTTCCCTCCAGAAATAGTAACAAATTGTTTGCGTTAGGGTTTTGGAATGAGGACAAAATTGTGACACATTCGTTCCGATATCTGACATTATTCAATCTAACAAACAATTTATAAAATTCGAAAATGTAGTTGAGAATTTCGAACCAAAGTGTCAAAGTGTGGAACAATGTTTATTTTACAACAATAAAAAATAGTATCAGATTTAAAATAAACGCAGTGCAAACTTTTGAGAATGCCATGTTGTCGGATTGTATCCCAACCAGAAGGTGGATAAAACAGTTTACCATCATCCAACAAATGTCTTTCAAATAGTTTCTCTAAACTTATTGCTCCAGTTGGTTGGCACAAAAAACAAGAACTCTCATAGCAAACAGGATCCTCGGCATATGGAAACCAACATCGAGCAAGTTTTCAATTCATCCTTACACCATCGACACCTGGGAAGGCAAGTGGGTGGTAAGTGAAGTAGTTTTCATCGTAAGTTTCCAACAAAACTTTGTGAAAACTATTTCTCTGGAAGCAGTTAAACTGACCGGAGGGTTGCTGGAAGGAAGGAGCCAAAGCGGGTCAGGAATTCACCATCGGAACATTCGCCGATTCACCATCGGAAGGCGCACTATTATTTTGGCACCGTCGTGGTGACAAGTCTATGAAAACTTCCCGCGAAGGCATCGCGTTCAACTTTCAATGTTCATGGATGGAAAACTATTACAACGAGTTGGTAACAAAAAAGGAACCCATCTGCCAAGTCGAGCTGACTTGTCCGATGTCGTACCATACGCCGAACCATCAGTAAGCCACTGGAAGGCAATAACAATCGCAAAAGTCGACGGTCCCCGTCCGGTAAAGTAATACGGGGAAGGCTCGCTTTTATGAGCCAACGAAAATATGGAAGGTAGTATCACAGTGTGGCACGAGGTGGCATTTGTTTTACCCGAGCGCCGTATTTTACCATCGAATCGAACATCTCAATTCCGTCCCTTCCCGCTGTACTACAATGGCAAGGCTTTTGGGCTCCGTGCCGGCGTCGACTCGTAAAAACGTCCAACGAAGCGCCAAACGTGACACTTCTTTCTCGCTTTGGCCAATTTCGGTCGACTTCAGTCGAGACCAATTTGGAAAACGGTCTGGTTTGCTGTGTCCTCCAAGAAATGCCCGTTGTCACCATGCACGATGGGATAAAAGGTGGACATTTTTGAAAAACCAAAGTATTTGTATAGTATGTTTACTATGTCGAATTTGGAAATGAGAAAAAATGTATTTTTTTATTTCAAAAACAGGTTTGAATGACGCATTGTTTAGACAAAAAAACCGTTTTAAATACGTTTTTTGAGAACAGAAAAACAATTTCTCATTTATAAAAACAATTTCTTTAGCTAACACTATTAAAATATCAAGGATTTGTAGCGAAACGAGTGAAAAACAAAGTTTTCAAAATTTGGCGATGATTTAAAAAAAATCAAAACGTATTGTGGCAATTTTTACCACATAAACATTTGTAAACAACAAGTCCTGAAAATATTATCTGTGCTCATTGGTCTCTTTTTTAGATACAGCCTTTTAAGTAAAGGTACTTTGAAGTAATGCTATGCTGGCAGGGACTTTTGAATATCATTATAAAATGTTGCATTTCGTTATTTAACATAAATTTAAAGTAACAAGCTTTTTACATAATACTGAGGCGCCATCTGAATATCCAATGTAAGACTTGATCTCTTTCATAAGTTTGAATCAGTTTTGATAAAACAAACCTATTGATCTACCTGATCCCACTATGTCATAGAGCAACAGAATATTCCCCCAAACGTTATCGACAGCAAGGAATTATGCTGCTCTTCTGTTCTTTTGAAAACTCTCGTTGTTGTAGGGAAGTTGCACAAGTAGGCTCCATTCCTTTCGTACTGACCTTCAACAATAGTGAAGAATGTTGGGTAAACTAACTTCCTAGAAATTGTTTTTCTTTTTGGCATGTCAGTAGATGAAAATGGGGAATTACGGGAAAAGTTGGACGGCTGTTGAACTTGTGCATCATGGAATGTGCAACGGAAGAGGCCAACAAAAACGACCACTCTTTCCATATACAAATACACCAAGCGACTTCTGCAAACGACATGCAACAGCGAAAATGCTAGGGAAACCACTTACGAATGCCACGCTCGCGTAGTTCCGCTAGGAGTTAAAAAAAAGAGGAATCATCAAAACACGAGTAGTACGTGCATGAAATAAACCTGACGTTCCACACCACGGAAACAGTTTCCCGATCTGCTTAGCACGGGAAAAAGGCAGAAAGTCACACACATTCAGAAGCTGGAATGCATTTTCGTACATGTGCCCCGAATGCACCGCGGAAGAAACATTCCTGAAATTGAAATGTACTTTAGCGATGGCCTTGCTTCCGGTTTACTGGAGCATTTCGGAGGATGCTCTACCGTTGCTCCTAGCCGTATGCAAGGAGAAGGAACCAGGAATGGGTGAAACGAGAGTAAATTTTTCTACCTTCATCGTTTGATCCCCTCGATCCTTGCGGGATAAAGGCTGGCGAAAAGTCGAATAAATTCCGCGCTTTCATCAGGGAACGAGCCTCAGTTTCTGCCTATTGACATTTCCTTCAGGATCCTTCAGGCATAAATAGAGTCATTGGGGAGTTAAAAAAGAAAGAAATCAAAATCCCGTCTTCTTCCTGCCATCGTTACAGGGCATGAATAGAAAATTCAACAAAGTATCATTCGCATAACAGTCGTACTCACGGGGTGAAATGCAACGACAAAATTCTCTACCTTCGTAGTGGGACGAATGTAAATCCCGTATCGAACGATTTCTTGGCACAAAATCTACCAAATTGTTCACCAGATTTCCCAGTGCACCAGATTACGTTTGACTTTTGCCGCCGCAAAGCAGTTTCTGGCTGCCTTCTCCAAGGACCAAGCACTTTTCTGCGCGTCGTCTTACTCGGGAAGTAAGCCTCGAACAAAAACCAGGAACCTCGCACATCGTCTCGGTGGAAAACCCGGAACTCTGCGTCAACGTGTGTCCCCGGGAGGGAAAACCCCCTTGCACGCAACTTCGTCTAACTTCCGTCAAAAGACCGAAAAAGATGATGAAGGAGTGAAAGAATATACAAAAAAGAGACCCCAACCAAGTGAATCGAACCACAAGCTCGCCGCAGTAGAGGGGCGCCATTTTATTATGATTGATATGCAAAAGCGACCGTACGCTGATTACCATGAGGTACGCAATGTGAGAAGGACACGGTTTTTTTCTTTTTCATCCCGCCGTATCGGTTGGTTAAGGTTAGCATTGCCATTTATCATACGCTTAAGTGCCGGATGGGACTCGGGACGGAAGGCATCGTTGATCCTTGTACAAGAAAATGTAGCAAAAAGTCACTAAGGTAACTTGTTAACTCTAATATGCATAGTATTTTTCATGGACCAAAATTATTTTTTATGGAAATGGATAAACTGAACTACGGTTTCGGTTGGGTATATGAGTTAAAAACTTAGAAAACCAAGTAATTTTGCAAACCAGAGCTTTCTACCCTATGTGGGTTTCGTCTCCACCTATCTACAACCTAGTTGATGACAGATTGAAAATTAACTCTGAGACAAATTATAGAATCTTACAGTCTAATATTTATGCATCAAATTTCACGCCAAAAATATAAGCATAATTGAAAATCTTAACAGGGCACTAAATCAAAACAAAAAGTGCCAAATTTGAGGCCATATATTTTGTTAGAAATAGATGCTGAAGAAAATAACCTCAAAGTAACTTAACAATAGATTCCAACCGTGTAACACACACAATTTACCTTAGACTGACGAATTCACAGAAAAAGTAAACAGTAACTATTATTGTAAATGCGAATTAAGAAACAGAAATATCATTAATCAACATGTTTGTCATTGAAAGGGAGTGTAAAATTAGGTGTGGATAGGATAGGCCAACTACTTTTTTTTAATAATGAGGAAAACAAACAGTTAAGGTAATTGCCATTGTTATTCATTCCCAAAAATAGCATTTTTAATTTTTTGTCGCCAAGGACACCAACCATTTATTTTGCATGCCTGTGGCATCATTAGCGATCGCAGACAAAAGATGATGAATATTGTTTTCCCCAGAGATATTAGGATGCTCCTTATCACTTCGTTACCCAAAAACAAAATCCTACTCACATCATATTGCATCATAAACAATTGGAATCGTTTGTATCCCAAATACCCGACCTGCATAGAACGAATACGAATGGATTCTGTCTGTCTCTCATTTCGATTCCCACTGCGATCGATTTATAAAAACCCAGGCCTCGCACCGAAATCTTGAGCCAAAAACATCCTTTCATGCATTAGGCAAATCAGTCCTTTATTTTGGT
This sequence comes from Anopheles sinensis, assembly GCA_000441895.2. Classification (NCBI taxonomy): domain Eukaryota; kingdom Metazoa; phylum Arthropoda; class Insecta; order Diptera; family Culicidae; genus Anopheles; species Anopheles sinensis. The sequence goes on from KE524984.1 coordinate 1,269,875, forward strand.
ACATTCATTATTTTCGCTCCTAAAGCTCGGCATCGTCAAGAAAATGAGGTTGGAAAAAGGAAACCAACCGGCACGCACGTCGGTCGTGGGATCGAATCAATAATGCCGCGCTTTGCGTACCGAAGAAACCAAAACCGGACGGAAGGAAACGCACCGGAGCGTGGGAAATCTTGAAGTAGGCAGGGTTTGGAAAAGGGAAAAAGGAGCCGGTTCCATCCGTAGCTCGTCGTGGAGGCGTGAATTCTTTAACTGACTTTTTTTTCCCTCTCTGCCTTCTTTTGTGCCGGTGTTCTTGATTTGCATGGTTAATAAGCAAAATTATTTACATACTGTGTTACGCAACCCCAAACCCGCGGCCCTGGTTCGGGTTGTGAGTGCCCCTCGGGGAGGCGGGAAGTGTTCCAAAACCCCGTAACGCAGAGGCAACAAACAACAGACGACAATCGATTTACTTGCGCAAACAGTCAACACCGTGAAGGCTCTCCGGGGCTGCACAAAGCTGCCATTTTTCACAACTTTGCTTCCGCTCATTAATATTTAGAATTGTTGATTTCAATCTGCTTAGGGCTGGGGTTGAGCGAAAAAAAAAATAGATAAGCGATTATGGAACCCCACTCCCAAAACCCCGACAAGATTTGGACGATAAACGGGGACGTCGGAACGGGTTTCTAATGAAATGCACATAAATTTGGGGTACCATAAAGTATCGCAAAGCATATGAAACGAATTTACTTGCTCACTCGGTACGAAGGTACGATTATTTTATAAATTTTATAATAAGTCACGCTACCATAAAATGCCGGCAGAAAATTGGACATGGAAATTCGGCCGTTATTTCTGTCGGCGAAGCTTGTTAGGCGTGGGAATATTTAGATGGTATAAATATTTGGTAACCGTAAATTCTGCACTGAGGGCTTTCGCCCTTGCAAGGGCGTATCGCTATTTATAACGGAGGTGGTGGGTTGCGAGCAGACCCGAAAAACTGCTCCCTGATCGCATCGTTAGTGGTGTCAATATTTGCTTGTTTTATAAACCCTATCCGACCGTTTATTTCAGATACTAACCCTAGCTAGCAAATAGACAAGTGGACCAGTCGGCAGAGTAATTCTAGAAAACCTGGCATGGCTTCTTAATCCTCGTGCATTTGGTTTTTTCTTCTCGCATCTTTATTTTTACCCGAGTAAAACCCGCAAATCCCGTCCGACCGAACATGGAAACTTGTTGAACGCGACCAGGCGCCTCCATCTGCCCTCCGAACGAACGCCTAATCCTTGGCCCGATGAAGTTTTCCCTCGAGCACCCCGAGGAGGTGTAAATGTTTAACATCTTTTGCAACCTGCAATATCCTTCCGCGGGCTTCGGATAGGATATCGCCTCGAGGTAATGGAGTTAAACGCGAAGTAACGCCTCGAAGCGCCCGCATTGAGTCGTCCGTTTGCTCACTCTCGAACCCTTCTGCCGTTTGGTGAGTAGCGTGACGCACGCTATCAAAATCACTGCCCAGATGGAGGTTCGGCTACCGGCATTTCAATTGCAGTTTCACATGCTACCACACACATACATACCGGAAGTAGTATGTCTGCGAGAGAGAGAGATAGGGGAAGTAACCTAAACGCAGAAAAAGAGCGCCAAGGGGATATGTTTTAATGTGTGGTTACTTAATCGCGAACATCGTCTGCTAATGGTCGGCCGAAAGGCTAAGACGCTCGTTAAATGGACCTCTTTACGATCGGAAGAGCGATATTTGGTCGACAAAATGCGTCCAATTGGAGGAAGAGTATCTCAGATTCTGGATTCCAGAAGGAGGAAACAAGTTACTTCATTTCTTGGAACAGGGAAACAGTGATGATCTATTATGACTTTGTGATGTTCAATTAACACCTATAGCGAAAAATTACACCTCTGTCTAGTTTTTTGACGCCATTATTAGGTCATAAATAATCTATAGAAGCTATCATTATGCCACGATATTTATATTAGTCGTTGGCTGACATGAAGTTAACGATGTGGTGGTTTATTATCACACGCAAATGATTTATTGCACTACAAAAGTCATCGCTGTTTACAAACGAACGAAAAAACGAATTGTTTTATAACAATTGGGAGGTAATGATGTGGTAATAATTTCAAATCCATTCACAGCATTATTTGTGCTTTAAAATTTGACCGACAAGTAGCTGAACCGAAAGCAATATTAGGAAAAGGGGAGTTCATTCTGTGAGATTTTCTTCCGAAGCTGAAAAATTAAATTTAGTGCAAATGAATAAAAAATTACTTAAGCAAAATCGACTATATCTTTCAACCCAAGTTAAAAGAAAGCAAGATTCGTTTAACTCTAAATCTTTCTGTGAGTGAAAGTAGCTTTCCTTTTTTATCAGTTCTCGGATTTTATAATCAGTTAAAACTTATTCCTTCCCTATCAAAGCTAACATTTTACCATCCTTTAAATGAAATACAAATCGCTCACATAAGTTATTTGTTAAAAGGTACAATAAAAAAAAAGCTCCTTATCGATCGCTTTAATGTTAGTTTAAAGTGTGATACGTGCTATTAAGCTTCACATTCCCGGTGGAACTTACCATCTAGCGACGTACAGAGAACAAGCAACATGTCGCCTTCGAGAGTGGAAGGGTCTTACACGCTGTTAGATGGTGAACATGCTCGTAAAGTTTTAAAGGAGAATGTGTGGGGAATTATTAACGACTCGAAGGACATGTTGATACAAGACGATAGAAATGTTCAAATTGATTGCCGTTTCCTACATTGCGTGAGGAATGTTTGAACATTGCCTAGGAGCTGCAAGTTAAATGAGTTTTGCAATAAACAAAAATCTTAAATTGACCACCACTTGAGACATCGGCCCTGTTTTGTTCGTGTTCTTGGAAATGGAATTGGACATAATTTACTATATATTAAAATGAGTGGTTAAAACCATCGAATCTGCATGATTGTTAAATCAACTTAATTCATCTAACTTGAAGCCTTAAGAAACGATAAAAACGTTGAAATCAGCTTTGTGAATAAAGTAGGTGATTAAACTCGCCTGTTCCATTGCTCCATATCAAATAATGCCAACCAATGCGCTCAAGTATATGTTTTTACTGGAATTAAATCGTCTCTCGTTTAAAAGCCTGTTGCAAAACGAAGCTTACGGTTACCAGTGCACATACCGATGAAGAGAGCTTAATCAAATTTTACTAAACCACATAATTTTCCCGTCGTTTTGTGTGACCAAGGACAAGAATTCCGCGTACTTCATAATACCATTTGGAGGAACCGTTTTCCGCATTAAATCACATTAATTGTCCTTTATGCACCCTCCGTTTGGTGCCGACTCGTTGAAAATGTTCTGTCGCTGCATAACTACACACATACCCACACAAATACAATCACACCGGACGGGAAAATGTGTGACAGGATGGTACGCCCGGAGCGGAGGGAAAATCCGCCTAGGGGAGTATAATTCAATAAAACTAGAACGCGCGGTGCAAGTGCAACTGCACTTCCGTTTTGTGCCATTTCAAAATCATAATTAAATCTAACGACGAGCTATTAGCGTGGTTTGGAGTACGGATGTTTTTTCTCTCCCTCTTGGTATTGTGCTTTCCCTTCCGCTATTTTCAATTTACTTCCATCGTCGTCCCATCCTACCCTTACCTATTGTGGTAACAAAATCAATTGTGCCATGGGGCTCCTGGCGATTATTCGCACTTTCGGTGCGTTTTGTTGTGGGATGTTTCCTCATCGACGTGAACTAAGCGACATTTTATCGAGCAACGAATGAAATTGACTGAAATCCGATCTACAGGATTCACATTGTACGTTCGATTACAGCAAACAGCTTTTGTGACACTCAGTGGACCGATCGATCCGGAAACAGATGTATCGGTTCCGGTTCTAATGGCACCACGTAACCGTTCAATGCATCGATCATATTTATAGAGCATGGCACAAAATGTTGCACCATCACTCTCAACCTTTACATCCCGCATTTTTTACAGCATTCTCTCTCGTGCTTTTATCACCCACTATTTATTGCCATCCCATTTATGGAAACCGGAAGCAATAAATTACCCACCATAAAGCCGCATCATCCATCGGGGATGCTTCTCGATCCGATGGAGTCGGCGAACTGGTGAACGTGATGTCGTCACGATTATGCGCGTTTGTGGTGATCGGAAAGTGGTCTCAAATTTATCTCGCACCGGCAGACTCGGATCACGGTGATGTAGAACTGTTGGTAATTTTGTGAACCCTTCAGATGAGATTAAACTATGGCGTTAAACACAAGGCAAATCTGTCCCAATTTAACAACCGTAAAACTTTAGTTTGTAACATTTTTAAATGACGTTTAGCTATTTCTTAAATTGGAAAGAAGCAATATTTAAAATTTATACTCTTGAACACTAATTTTTAAAACAATTTTTATATTTTATTTTGTATTTTTAAACGAGCAATTTCCCATTAACTGTGCTTTAATTTTAAATCTTTTATATTTCCTACCCTCAAATGATTTTCTTTGTTTGCGTACACTCAGTACGTAGAATCACTAAGCTCCGGGAAAAGTTGAATATTGTGAAATCCCAGTATTGGTTTTATGTGAAAAGACATGTATTCGTGAGCGACAGGAATTGCAATTGTTTTTTTTTAACTTTAAAAAAACTTTTAAAATTAGATACAAGCGGGTTTTATAAGTTTCACGATAAAAATTTGTGTCTATTTCATAAAAAAATTGTGTGAACATTGTAAAGGTTGTATGATTAAAGGTAATTTCAGCTAGATTTTATCTGAAATTACTAAATCTGAAAGGTCAAACCGTTTTGTCAGCATGTGCTTCTGTTAACATAAATTTCATAAAATGTACCCACTGACCCACTCAACGTCAACACCTGCACTTAAAGGTTAAACTCCCCATCAATCCCACAGGACTCTGTAAACATTCCAGAAAGGAGAAAACGGGTGAAAACGGACGAGGTAAAAGGGATGATGCATCTGCTGATGATAGCACCGTGTCATCGTCGTGTTCAGTCGACGCGGAAAATGGAGCGTAGGACGCGTGACGACAAACGACACCCAAGCTGCTGCTGCTGCATCTGCTGATGATGATGCATTTCATTGCATCCGTTGAGTCGGCGGCCCAGTGTCTCGGTAGCATATTCAAAATTTAATCAATGTCATTTAACGACGCCTTGACGTTCCCGTTTCTCTACGGCAGAAGAGTTTGTCCTCTTTGTGGACATAGAAAAGACCGGAAACACTAATGGAAAGAAGGTAGGTGGTCTTCCTTTAATGCACAAACAAGGAGCGATAGGGACGGATACTTTTTCTGATGGACAATTTAATAGTGGCGGCATGTAAATAAATTAGATGGAACCTGTGAAGAGCATTATGCGCGATCGTTAACGAACTGGTAGATAGGATGGTGTTTGCCGATTTCGAGAAATTTGTTGTAGAGTGCTTTA
>KE524984.1:1275356-1296580 GCA_000441895.2 Anopheles sinensis
TGAAAAATTACTTATTGGAACTCGAAATGCCTTAATTTATTTCTACAAACCTAAAAACAACGTTCATTGTGTCTTGGTTATTTCTTGTCTACTTCTAATCTATCTTTCATTCCATGCATGGAATATTTTTTTATTAAATTGAAAAAAAGAATTTAGACTATCTAATAATCTGAAGCACAGATAATATCGAAATAATTATCATTTTTGATTATCAGAAATTAGGTTAAACCTCATCGCTTTAATGCTCTTCAACAAATATCTATATGAATATTTTGTTTATTTTTTTGTGAAATCTGAAAATACCCCAAAAAAGACAGGAAATGCAGATTCTACTAAACTTAAAATCTCTCAACATCAAAGCCGTAAATTGTTCACTTAAAACATTCACCACCTCTGCTGACGACAACGTCATCCACTTTGCTTTCTGAGACACCGCGCAGAAGAAACTTTTTTTCGCAACGTCCAAAGTGAGGTGGGCAAGTTATTTTAACGGGATTCCCTTTTTGTCCACTAAACTCGCAGAAAATTAACAAACTTAAATTCGCACACCGGCAACCAGCGCCACGGCGATGAGGAATGCCATAAAAAGCTTCCCCGCAGTTGTCCAGTTTATGAGAGTTGAGATTTTTGGGGTTGTACCGTTTGGCTTTCCATGGTGGAAAGCGAAAAAAGAACCCAAAGCAGAGGAAAGGCGCAGAATGTGGGCGAAAAAAAGCACCGGTAAAGTGCTTCACTGAAACGACCGCATCGGTGGGGCGAAACGGTGAGGGCGTATGGGTGGGAACATAATTTGCCCTCATTGCAGTTGCAATCTGCAATCAACGTTACTTACTGCACGACGGGGCACATTTGGCGAGCGCATGTGGCTTTCTTTTTTCCTCCGATTTTCTTCGAGCTTAACCGACCCAGTGAGGCTCGTTGAGAAGTATATATATATAGAAAGGACGGGCAGGACAATCCTCCCCGTGAGGGGGACGGTGGTGTGGAAAACAGTTACTTGATTGGAACGAATGGAGGCGCACGGCCCAAAGGAGACAGCGAAGGACCCATAAAATTGTGTGCATTATTTTGCAGGACAACGGTGCAAGAAGCGAGAAAACCCTGCACGGGGCATGGAATAAAACTAAACTATTTCGGCCGCTCGAGTACCCGAGTGTGGCAGGATGTGCATAACAATTTGATACCAAATACTTAAGGTCGACGGGTGCTTGGGACGCGAAAAACTTTTTCCATCTGCTCTACTTACCTCAGTTCACACCGGAAGCTGTCGTTCGTGGTGCGCCTATTAGCACCGTTTTTCTCCTGCTTTTCCGGAAGACGCACGCGTTTGTGTGGATGTAGGTATACCCACGCTCGCTTCTTACAATTTTGCACGTTCCGATTCCCGAAAAGAGTTTTCCGCCAATAAAATTACTGGCTTATACCGGACGAGCACACCTGCTGACAACTTTACACAATCACGTACTGTTTTACTGCGGCCCTTCGTCACGAAAGTTAAAATTGATATGATTTTTTCGCCCGTTCTGTGTTTAAGGAAGGGAGAGAAAATTGAACTAACCGTTACCTTTTTTGCCTGGAATATATTCTTGTTCACTTCATGTTATTTTATTTTTAATATTACTTTAATTCTTATTTGCATACCCATGAGATACTAATCAGTTTTTGATACAAATTCTACGTGATTTTATCATTTTGCCTTTTTTAAAAATTCATTCTGGTTGTTGTCTTTCATAATGCCAACTCTTTACTGCTACTGCTACTGAAACAGCTTTGAAAATTCAATCCCCTCTATTCCGGTGGGAACCACAAATTGCTACCATTTTCTACCTCCAGCGTCGGAAGAAATAAGATAAGGTTTTTGCTTCTTAGTCTTCATGTTCTTCTTAACCTCCCAAAACGAACGCCCAAAACAGAACTGCCCATAATTTAGTTTCAATTGGCTTTTAGCTTTCCTTCGTTTCAGAGGGAGGGAAAGAAGGAGACAGATTCGGTGGAAATTTAACCCCGACGGTGATTTGACGATATCGTCCCGATCGCAGAGAAGCTGTGTGTTGTGGATTTCAAACAGGAGCTTTCGTTGTGTTGGTGAAACAAAAAAGCTTCAGATGAAATGAACCATGTTGAAAAACGAAATTTACGGAGCCTCAATTCGCCTTTGAGGCATAAGGTGAAAACCGCGCGACGAACCGAACGATACAAACTGCGAGTTGAAAAGCTAGCTTCCAGACTGTGGCCGGAAGGCAGGAAATATGCCGCTGTCGTAAAAATATTACCACACGGAAGTTCGATAGGAAGATGACTGGTTAAATTTTAAACCGAAATTTGAGGGAAATACGTCGCATTTTCCTGAAAGCAGAACCATCCACTAAACGCATAAGAATGTGAAAATTTCGAAGAACGATAGGGGAGACTGAGTTAAACGAAAAATATACGACAAGAACACTCGTGTGGTGCGGAAAAAAGCTCCTTGAAAACAAAAAACCTTCCAGTTACTGTTGGTTACCGAAATTGCCATCAGATTTTTCCATCAACGCCTTCTACGATTGCGGGACTCTACGGCACAAGAAGGCTATTGTTTGACGGAAAAGCACAATCGATGTTGCTGTGTGGTGTACGATTGGAAAGGGAAACGAGATTTTCTTTTTCCTGTCTCGAGTGTTTTTTGCTTGCTTATTTCCCACACATTTCATAACCGTCGGCATAAAAAGGGGCTTGTGTTTTTCATGCTGTAGTCCGTTGGTCACAAGCAGTGATGTACCGAATGGGATTATTATTTCTCTGAGTGTTTTCCAGTTTGAAAGGCTTTTTGGAATTTTTGATTAATCGGTCACTGGGTATTTTAATTTTACGACACAAAATGAAAAATATAAAATGTACTTCAAATGAAATATTTACACTTGGAAGGCAACATAGAAGACTTTTTGCTCCTCGATTTTCTACGACGTGTAACAAAAGAGGTATGGTAAATATAAGATTTTGGTAAAAAATGATGCCAATGATATTATTACAATAAAATCTACTAATATAACAACAACCGTAATTGACTCTTCTAATAAAAAAGGTACATGTCTCTTTTATAAAAACTGCCATGAACCACAGTTTAGAAAATCTTAAGAACTCGGCTAACGCGATAAATTTCAAAAATAAATTATAAATACCACCCAACGGAACTGAAAATATTTCGGTAAAAGTGACGATAAACCCGAAAACTAAATAACTTAGAAAGATGCTCCAAAAGGTACATCACTGACCACAATCCTTTTCCACGTGTTCGGTTGCTTTTGGTGTGCGCTACAATAAACACACATACCTTCACATGCATCCAGCGGAGTTGTGTGGCGTTTACTAATGCGACAAAACGACGGACGCCTGACCTCGAACCGGACGATGTTGATAAGGTTTTTGACTCGCTGGAAAAGACCGAACTGGCCAAAGGTATGTTAGGCAGAGGACGTATACGAAGGACATACACCATTATTCTGTAGACATGTCTTCTAAATGAATTTGTTTTTTATTTATATTATTAATGTAAAACTTTATACAGCTTAAATGGTGTTATTTCGCAAAAAAGTTAATAAACTGTTAAAATCGAATAAGGAGCTCCTTACGCTCTTCATCCTACAGACAGCTGGATCCGTAAAAAAGGACAAAAACGGGCATCAAACACTGCCACCGTGATGGCAAACAAGCGTCCTGTGCAGACAGTGTTTGCTCCGGTCGTGAAATAAGTTTATTTTAATTAACTCCTTCCAACTCAGACGCCGTAATGGGACGGAACGAGGACTCCATTCCCAGGACACGCTTCCATCCGGAGGACGGGACCGTGCTTCAGGACCGGGGTTTGGAATTTAATCTTGAACGGTATGCGTTCGCGTAAAATGCGTCCTGCGGAACCAGAAGAGTAGATATGTGTGAAAATGGGAAAAACATGGGACCTGGGCGGGGAGCCAGATGTGACGTTCAATGAGCCGTCAACAGCAGCAGCCCTCACCGCCACCAGATGCTGAAGATTCTTGAGATTTCCCCCACGAGGACTACGTCACGAGCCGAGCACGTGAGAAAGTGTGGTGGGAAAAATAGACGCTGACAGAAGAAGGCTGTATGGTACCACTTCTTTCTTATTTCGTCGTCGACCAGATTATAATCAAGCGCACACGGAGACTAGAAGAAATACACGCTTCTCGAGGCGCCAAAAGCGTCATCGTCGTCCTCGTCCCAGGACGATACAATAGCACTAAAGGACGAAACACAACACGGCTCCGTCATTTAAGGAAAAAAAAGCTCGCTCGAGGAAAGACGGACAGTGAGAAAAACAAAAAAAAAATAAAAGGAAAGCTGACTGCAAAAGTGACGAAACGATCCCGCACCACACTTAGGATAATGTACAACTCCTCTTCGAGCTTCTCTTCCTCCGTGGCGGTTCCTGTTCGCTCTTCATGTTTCGTTTCATTTGACTACGATAATAATACGACTAGGAATTCCGTCCACCGTTCAGCTTCGGCTCTATTTCGGCACACACCATCCTGGCTCGTCCTGGCAACCCAGACACACACATACACACACAATCTTTCACTGGCAGCACGATTTTGCGTAGAGTATTGACCCGCGTACTACCGACCAACCAACCAACACTGAAACCTCCGAGAATTCGTTCGACTGTACACGCCGAAGCTGTTTTTCCCCGTATTTTTTGACAGCCCAAGCTGTGAAGGTGAACTCGGGAAAATGGCGCGCACATTATGCACACAAACACAAACGAACCACACAGGAACGCGAAGGAAGTTCAGCAGTCCACTCTGGTGTCCGCCAGTTGGTCACCCGTAGATGAAACAATTTATGGCCTTTCGGCCTACGGGAAGGGAACGGATCTACCGACCACCGTATTCGTTCACCTTGTTGAGGAGGGTTTTTGTTTTTGGTATCGTACATCCACTCTCGTCTACCATTTTCATCACAGCCTACTAACTAACCACCCCTAACCTTGCCAGTGTGTCAAACGGTTGACACCACACACTGCTTTTCCTGAATATTTTTTCTTCCTTTTAAAAACGCTACGAGCCAAAATCACTACTGTCTTACTACTAGGAACTCACGTTGGCGGTGTCGAGCAGCAAGTCTGCACGGTACCAATGCCGAAGACGTTCTAACGCTCGCGTACCTCTCGGCAAGGACCTTTTATGCTGGCGAGAGGACGACCCGAGTCGTCGTCTTTCGTGCACCATTCGTGCACTATGGGGAAAGCTTTCGGTGCGACTGATGCTCGGGTGGTTGGTGAAAGTTTTCCCCATGAAAGTTCACACCATCCGGGATTCGCCACATGGCGATGCCGCGGAATAGAGATCCACAAACATTGTTTTCACCACATTCTTCAAATTAATAATAATTAATAAACCACACAAAAGTAGAGCGTCAATCAATCTATGCTTTTCTTGCACATGGTATGGTTCATCTAAGCAAACCGCATATCCAACAAAAAAACGCTTCAATGCATCCTTCGATGGAGGCGCATGGTCTTTCACGAATCCGCGCTGATGATTTTTCTCACAACAAATTTAAAGCAGTAGAAGAATCGAACCGTGTCTTTAGTGTACATATCTCACTTTATTTTCTCTGGATTTTAACTCACTGTTTTGCTTCACTTTAAACGCGCTACTTACTCATGAGCCTTAAACCAAAACACTATCTCCAATTACATTAGTCTACGTTTTAAGATGCCACCAAACGGAATCGATGAAAGTACGAGGAAGAAACAAAAGGGGATGATGAAACAGTCAAGTGAATGAATCCAATATACTATTAAACAAAAGCCTAATTATATAAAGCGAACCTATCTAGCTATCGAACTGGTGCAATTCCCTTTTTTTTGTTTTGTTTAATGGTAATTTTTATGTGCGTAACATGCACCTACAAGTAATACACCATGAACTGTTCGCTATTCGCGTACAGTGAAGCACTAAAACTACCGCGCCTAGGTGAGGGTGTGTATGGCGACTCAATGGTGCCTCTTCTTTATGCCAGGTAAATCTTACATCCGATTGTTTACACAACAATTTGAACAATTCAACGTGTCCTTTGGAGGATAAATACAAGAGAAATGAAAGATTGCGTAGCTTTTTGCAGCCCGTTCTCGTTAGGATTTACATTGCAAGCGTTTGGTTTTGTCTTCATCATTTTTGTGTCCTGTTAAAAGTGACAAACATACCAATATAGGTCCTTAAAAACACTGATTCGAGGCTGCTAATCCGGAAAAAGTTTAGTTTACTCATGAAGAGGGGCTTTTTTTTCGACAATAGATGGTACGTGTGTGTGTTTAAGTGTATAAAACTAGGTTTCCGAGAACTTACTAGCAAACTTTAAACCAAATATTTATATGTGCTTTTGCGTAAATATTGAATCCATCATCATGGCCTATCGCATCCTTGCTAGCTTTTTATGCACGCATCATGCAAAAGGAAGATGAATATTTATAACTTTTCTTTTTTAATGTAGAATTTCATCTCTTTGTTAACACTCATTTCTATGTAGTTTACTTTCTCTTGTGGACTAGTGAACAACCTGGAAATAACCATACGCCAACTAGCTATACCTCCTAGGCACCTTAATCCAAATCGATCCGTGCGTCACTCACCACGCCTGTAGTATACTTGGAGTGTTTCATGCCACGCAGCGACTCCGTCAGATCGTCCATCGTGATGGCGGGGGTGCCCATTTCCTGGAAGGTTTGAGAAACGCCCGGCAGCACACCATTTCCGTTGGCCATCGTCTTGGAGGATCCTTGGGCGGTACCGTTGGCGTGTGCCTTGTTTGCAGCCGCTTGAACCGCTGCAATCATCTCCTTGCTCTTCATCACCTTCCGCACTCGGTGCACCGACGCGTTACGGCATATTTCCTTCAAATCCGAACCGGAGAAACCGTTGGTCAGGCGAGCCAGCTGGCCATAATCGATATCCGGCGAGAGTCGCTCCTTCTGCAACACGAGTTGTAGGATCTTCTGGCGTTGCTCTTCACTGGGTAAGCCGATGTGGAACTGGGCCGGCATACGACGGAGGATGGCCTTGTCAAGATCCTGCGGACGATTGGTGGCTCCCATGACAATTACGGTCGAATCGGACTCGGTATTGAGACCGTCCCAAAGCATCATAAACTGCGTTTTCATCATAGCCGTGGCTTCGTGATCGGAGGAGTTACGCGCGCGAAGGAACGAATCGATCTCATCGATGAAGATGATGCACGGTTGAATCTTTACCGCCAGCGAGAACACGGCCGAGGCGAGCTTCTGCGACTCACCGTACCACTTGTCCGTCAGCATCGCGACGTCCAGATTAATGAAGCGCATGCCAGCCTCCTTTGCCGTTGCCTTGGCGATAAGGGTTTTTCCGCAACCTATCAAAGAAATGAAATTTTATAAAATGTTTCTCGGCCTATGCAATGGAGCAGTAGCGTATTGTGGGACCTTACCTGGTGGACCATACAGTAACACTCCCTTCGGTGGTTGATAGAGCGCCGATCCGGCAAACATATCACGGTGGCACACGGGAAACACGAGACTCTCCTTGATTTCCTCACACACGTGATCCAATCCGGCAATGCTGTCCCAGCTTTCAGAAATGTTCTCCGGCACAATCAAGTGGGACGCGATAACCATTTCGTATTCGTTCAGGTTCTGTACGGCAGATTTTTTGAGTGTTGGACTCAACCTAAATTAGGATGGAAAGAAGAAGGGAGCAAATAACATAAAACAACAAACGTTAATCATCATTCGACACATGGTGCATAGTTCAAAGGTGTCCCCGAAACCCTCTGAACTCGTGTCTGCATGCAGTCGTGTTAACAACGTGAAGTTATATAACGGTGCAAGAGGCTAGCGCCAATATCCATCGTAACCTCCTGTCGCAGTAAAAATAGCTACTGTTTGCCGGTAAATCTACTGCCATTCACAAAACTTGCAGAAAACAGCGAACGACCCAGAGCTAAGTGGCGCCTCGGCGGAACGTGCTCATTTGGTATGCAAGGGGTAAACAAGGCACCCGGGACTGGTTCGGACTTTGCACTACTTACTTCTTCAGAATATCCTCCGCATGTTCGATGGCTTTCTTTTTGGTTTTGTTGGATGGATCCAAATTCCGGATCAACCATTTCGCTGAGTAGTAGGTGACGATTGATAACAGCGAGATTCGCAGCACGAACTGCACCACCTCGTTGCGCGATACGTTCACTCCAGACATTACGCTGTTTTTTGAGACAACGTCTACCACGTTCCGTATCCGTAAGACTGTGCGCGATGTTACGTTATCCTACGGCAGGAAATTGATTCTGGACCTTCGAAAAAACACTCCTCCCGACAAGGAGGTAATGACGAAATGCTTTCAGATCTTTTCTACCTTGTTTGCTACGTTTTGCACTTCTTTCTTTTCTTGTTCTCGCAGCTGACAGATCTGCTGTTCGAACGTCAAATCTCCGTGGACTTTGGCACCTTGTTTACACTACCAGTTGAGGAGTTCAATTCGGATCGGTAAGTTGGTGTTTACGAAAGTATCCCTGTCGATAGTTCAATTTTAGTCATTGCCGTTTGTGGTTTATAATTTTCAATACACAATAGGAACAATGTGACCAAAAGAAGCATTGATAATATTCCAAATTTACCAAGCCCCTCCGCAAACGGGACCAAATAAAATGTAAACATTGAAGCCCGGTGAAAATGCTGCCACAACAAAACATTTCGCACAAACACTACCAAATGCGCGCCAACACGTGACGGTTTGGCAACTGTCAACTGTGCGGTCCGCAAATGCGGTCGAACCGACAAACAAACCATCAGGTGAAACCGCGTGCAAAGTCGGAATTCCGTCGTAGCTAATTACTTGTGCGCAAAGAACTGTGCAAGAAAAGCGTATTTTTGATCCGCATTCAGTGTGTCTCATACGGGACCGTGGTGTGAATCTTCGAATGAATTAGTCGCGGATATTAGAAAGTACTTCAACGTGGTTTTGGAGGCGATCAAGTGAAGACCACATTTCCGATCCGGCACGACGTCACTTCGCAAGTGCACTTCCTTTCTTTGTTTTTTTCCTACAAATTAAAGGGCTCGGAAAAGCGCATTGTGGTGGTAGGGTGGTTGTAGCCGTTTGTTTACAAACAATTAGCGCTAAGTAGTAACAAATATCTCATTAATTGAACACGAGGCCGCCTAGAAGCGCGTGTACATGTGCTTGAGTGCCGAAGAAGACCGAAAGATTACGTTGCCAACACAAGGTGCACCAGATAGTGTTTTTCGCCAAGAACTTGTAGTTCGTTGCAGCTGTGAGAAGAAGCCGTAAGTTGAATCGCCATTCGGAAAACGTTCAAGACCCTAGGATGGTCAAAACCTGTTTGATTTTGCTTGTCTACAGCTGGACTCCTTTTTCACCTGTTTCTTTCAGCAAACGTCATTGCAAGCCATAAACGACGGGAACAGAGAGCAAAGGTGCTAATTTAGCCTGAACCATCGCAAGCAAACGCGAGAAAGCGACGAAAGCCATGAAGTACATTCTTGTGACCGGTGGCGTGATTAGCGGCGTTGGCAAGGGTGTTATTGCCAGCTCGTTCGGTACGCTTCTGAACGCGTGTGGCATCGGTATCACGTCGATCAAGATCGATCCGTACATCAATATTGATGCGGGGACATTTTCGCCTTACGAGCACGGTAAGAAAAAACGCCACTCGACACACAAACATACCGGTCGTAAACTTTTACGGTCAAATAATTGCAACACATACGATGACGGTGGTGAAGGTTATGCATGCCGTTTGCTACCGCCCGAAAAAGAAAAGAAAAAAAAACACGGAGCAAATCGTCTCGGGCTCGCAAAATAAGGGAATAGTTTATTTTTAAACCAAAGCCGTAAAGCGAATGCACAGCAGAACCCTTCTCTTTTCATCCTTTCGGTTCGATGTATACGGTCCTGTAAAATTTCCTTTGAAAGGAATTGAAGACATTTGGTTTGTTGTTTCGAGACATTTTCAACACCGTCAGGACGCTTTGTAACATTCGAGCCAAATCGGTTTCCACATATTTTTTTTTAAGTGGCAGACTATTTATGCCAAAAATATTCCCTGCCCTTATGGCCCATTGCTTTCCATTATTGATAACTGAGGTCTCATATGTTTCCCGGATTTAGGTGAAGTATTCGTGCTCGACGATGGCGGCGAGGTCGATCTTGATCTGGGAAATTACGAACGCTTCTTGGACATTGTGCTGCACAGAGACAACAACATAACGACCGGCAAGATTTATAAAACGGTCATCGACAGGGAGCGTGTCGGTGATTACCTTGGAAAAACAGTTCAAGGTAAGTGACATTAGTGAGTGACGCTGTTCCATTTTTGATGAATGGTTTTGTTTTGTGCCTTTTTCAGTCGTGCCACACATTACGGATGCGATCCAGGAATGGGTTGAGCGGGTCGCTAAGCAACCGGTCAAGCAGAACGTCCAGCCGGAAGTGTGCATCGTCGAGCTGGGCGGCACGATCGGTGATATCGAAGGAATGCCATTCGTGGAAGCCTTCCGGCAGTTTCAGTTTCGCGTGAAGAAGGAAAATTTTTGCGTGGCGCACGTATCGCTCGTCCCGGCACCACGTGCAACCGGTGAACCGAAAACGAAGCCCACCCAGGCCAGCGTACGTGAACTGCGGGGGCTCGGACTGAGTCCGGATCTGATCGTGTGCCGTTCGGAGAATCCGATCGGGGACGAGGTGAAGGACAAGATCAGTAACTTCTGCCACGTGGCACCGGAGCAGGTGATCTGCATACACGACCTGTCGTCGATCTATCACGTGCCGCTGTTGATGGAGCAGGCCGGCGTGATCGACATCCTGAACGAGCGCCTGCAGTTGAACCTTCCCTCGCCCAGGCCCCCAGAGTTCATGCAATCATGGCGCGATCTGGCCGAGCGGGTAGAAAACGTTTACAAAAAGGTGAATATCGCACTGGTAGGAAAGTACACGAAGCTGGAAGACTCGTATGCGTCCGTGGCGAAGGCGCTCATGCATGCGTCCATCGCGGCCGGGTATAAGCTGAACCTTAAGTTTATCGATGCGTGTAATCTGGAGCGCCAAACGAAGGGCGAAAACCCTCACCTCTACTACGAGGCATGGCATTCGTTGACCAACAGCCAGTAAGTGGCCTTCGGAAGCGAGCAGCTTCTGTCAGCAGGAAGAGCTAATTTTTCTTTATCTTCTGCAGTGGCGTTATCGTGCCCGGCGGCTTTGGATCACGCGGCATGGAGGGCAAGATTCGTGCGTGCCAGTGGAGTCGTGAGAATAATAAGCCCCTGCTCGGCATCTGTCTTGGGTTGCAGGCGGCCGTCATAGAGTTTGCACGGAATGTGCTTTCCATGAAGGTAAGTTGAGGGTTAAGTATCTTATGTTACATGGAGTATCACGCAATATTATCAAAGGGGTCTGGTAGTTAGTACTCAGACAGGGTATATTTTACCAAAGAAAGAGAAAACAAAATGCGATCTCCCCCACAACAATGTTTGTTCGGCGATGTGGCGTCTCGGCGTATTTGCTAATTGATAACATTATGTGTTTCACTTTTAAGTACATGTGTAAACATTATGCACTTTTCCACAATCGAACCTGCTTAAATGGTACAATGTCAAAACGCTATTTAGCACTTTAAAAGTAACCATTTTATTCACAGTAATTAAAAAAATGTACTTCAGTAAGAACGTATTAACTATTACGTGGTTAACTATTGTTAATCTTGCGTTACAATCTTACCTTAATGTGTGTGTTATAAATTACTGCATGGTTAAATATTTATTCAAAATGAAATATGAAAATTGAAACGGAAACATTAATGAATGTTTATTAGTAGATTTCGTAGATTGCGTGAAAATAAGGGTTTTTTTTTATTTTTGTATGCCGTTATAAGAAATATATATATTTTTTTTTTAATTCGAACATCCGGGCTTTTGACCATCCGCCCTAGAGCATCAAAATGATTTTGCGTTGAACAATTTTAAAGAGTTTGTTTGTATCAGCAAATATAAGCATGCTAAATTAGACCTCAAAAAAAGATCTTTTTTAAATTTAAAATTAGAGAGGAAAAACCATCACCAAATTTGTTAAGGGGTTGGCGATACGACACTTTTGCTTTTTAAATTATCATAATTTCTTCTTCTTGGGGTAACGACCGTCTTCGGTCATGCCTGCCCATTAAGGCTTACGAGACGTTTACCCTTTGTGTACGTGGATAGTCAGTCCTTTCGTACAAGGGGAAGGTCCGGTCTCGGTTAGGATGTCTTAATTTCTTATTCTTAATTTTTTTGGTATGAATAAGATCAGTGTAAAAATATGGTTATGTATTTCGAATTTTGAAATTCATAATTTATTTTGCCTTAACAGATATGTTATATTTTGAACAAATATTTTCACCAGTTTTTTCCTTCGTTCAATTATCAGTAAATGCCATAAATTATTTAGTGGCAACAAGCAGGAATATGAAAAAATTAAAACTTAATTTTCTTCAAATTTGTGTGAAGTTACAACAATAGTTGTCCACCCAAAAAATAACTTAACAAAACAAATAACATCGTTTGGAATCAAACGATCGCAGAGTACAAGCCGTCATTATGTTCGCACCACTTCGAATGAACCGTTTATTTGTTGCTAAAGCGAGTATTGCACCATTTCCTACAGTGCACATGAACTGCATTTCGCTCCTATTACGCTTGTAGGCTTTTATTGATAACAAATAGTGGTTTTTTTAAATTCTACCTAGAAGAAATTTGTATTAAGATTGACCCGATCTTTGCTCCATAGGATGCCAATACGACCGAAGCCAATCCGGATACGGAATTTCCACTGGTGATCGATATGCCGGAACATCATACCGGCGAGTTGGGAGGAACGATGCGTCTTGGCAAGCGAACCACCATCTTCAAGGGAGATAGTAAAATAAGTAAGTTATTGTAATTTTCCAGGGACCACTTGAAGCATAGCTTACAAACCTCCTTTCTTATCGTAGGAAAACTATATGGCAACAAAACACAGATCGAAGAAAGACATCGTCACCGGTACGAGGTAAACCCGGAGTACGTGACAAAACTCGAGGCACGCGGGATGCGCTTCGTTGGGCACGATTCGGAGAAGGAACGTATGGAAATCATCGAACTGGTCGACCATCCGTACTACGTGGCGGTTCAGTTCCACCCGGAGTACCTTTCGCGACCGCTCAAACCGTCACCGCCCTTCATGGGTCTTATCCTCGCGGCAGTCGGTAAGCTGGACAGTTATCTAACCAACGGCCAGAAGGTGCTGCTAAACCAGCCGCTCAACAATCATGTTACGGCCAGCGAGAGTTCCAGCGACGACGATCTGTACCACGGTCGGCAACAGCAGCAGCAGCAGCAGCGGGTTGGTGCCGGTCGTGCTAGCAATAGCAGCTCGTCCATCGAGCCGACCCCGAGCAGTACGTTGACGCCGATCAAGCAAGGATCACCGGTAAAAATGAATGGGACTACGGTGCCCAACAATATCGCCAAGGTGAACGAAGCCATGCACGAGAATGGAACATGTTGAACGAATTATACTGCATGCCGAACAGGCAGGTGCCGGGATCCCGATTAGCTTATGCTAGTAAAGTTTGATAACAATATCGTCATATTCCTTCAACTTTTATCCACGCAATTGCAACAGTTTGAACTGGATATCGGCGCGCCCTTTCAAAATCAAAAGTTTTGAAAAGCTCTACAATTACAGAGCGAAACGCATAATGACTGCAACTATTTTGTATCGAAAAAAATTGCCATGTCGTCCGTCAATCCTATTCGCGATGGAACACAAACTTTTAAATGAAGCCACAAAGTGACAGTGAGTTATACAAATGCATCTGATTGATGCTGATAACGAGAGGGCAAATTCGTAGTTTAAGCAAAAAGATAATGATAATGGAAAATAGGAAGAGAAAGAATTGACTCCGTAGAAATGCCGATGGTTCCGAGAAGATTTAACACATTCAGTTGATGCAAACTTGCTTTGCATTATTGTTTATTTTTTGTGCCACAATTCAATGCGACGATCAACTTTTCCTTTTCATACAACTTTTTGTAATAGCAGAAAATTTAAGCAGATATATTGTAAAGCTCGTTAAAATGTGTTGAATTGTCTCAATACCTCGGTGGTTAAAAAGTGCTAGTAAACTAACTCCTTATAAAAGTGTTAGCAGTTAAGAGAGACAACTATGAGCGACGCATCTAATTTGTGATTTCCGAGGAAGACGTTGAATACTTTCTTACTATCTAGCTTAAGTTATGTAAGTAAGAGACATTTTCAAATTCAAATGTGTAATTCTAATAACGATCTGTTCCGAGACGATCTTCAAATAAAATCATGCAAAATGAAAACACCGCTTCGTGGAATTTAATTAATACGTATCTTGAAGATATTAATTTTATTTGTTTGTAGTTATTTTTTCTTATCATAATTCAGCCATCGTTCGCTATTTGATCCTGTTTCCATAAAAAATACATTTCATGCATACAGAACAGCAAGAGCACTGCTTGTTTCCTATGTTGATTCACAGATGGCGTGAACTGTCATCTTATGCGCGCGCTTCGATCACGTGCTAAGCATCCTTTAACCAAGAGGCGAAAGAGGCCTAACGGCTCAAAGCCTCTATAATCCTTCACCTAAGCTACCCATCCTTTGACCATCTTTTAATTTTTCCTTTAAACCTGAAACGACGAAGATTAACATGCAACAGTATAAATCTTGCCAATTGAAGGCAGAGGCTTGGGCACAATATGCAAAGTACGAACCAAGAGCCAATGAAATGTATTCTTTTAAACTTGGTTAATAGTAACGGCGTTCAACCTGTCTATCACTTTATTCAAACGAACGTATTTAAGTATTTTTTTATATCAAACTCATTCAGAACATACCTATAGCACTCTCACTCGTTCTTCAATTTTGTAATGCTATCATTTTCTATAAGCAATTCGTTGTAATGTATTCTCACAGTTTTATAAACGTACGAAATCATTTTTGTTAAGAAGACGTGTGTAACCATTTTTTCAAAGAAAGTAAATGTTTGCTCAGATTATTCAAATTAAACAGATTTACATTTATGCTGTTGCAAATTTCATGTATATGTTATCGCATGGCTAACTGCGATTCTCCTTTTCCGTTTTGAAATGAATGTCTTTAAAGAATCGGTTAAAGGTATGCATGAGTAGAGGACTTAATTCATCATCAAACCATAAATATAAGCATTAGCTTGTAATTTTTTACCCATGTTTTACGACTTTGTAGCGTTAATGATTGCTTGAAAATAGTTCAATGCCCTATCAATTAAATTGGGGTACTTTTTCTGTACCTAAAAGAACTACCATATCGTAGTGGATTGCTAAATTATTTTTCAGTTTTTCGGATAAATCAAGACAAAACGAATAAAGCAATGCATAACTTATGTTGTGTTCTAGTAACGCTTTAGCAGTTAAATTTATTGTTTTATATCATTAATTCTTACCAACTAAACAGAACATTGGATTTTCTGCATGTGTGTCTGTGTGTTTCGTCTGTACCGTGTATGTTTGTGTTTGTCTGTGTGTCTGTGTATTGTGATCTTTTCTGTTTTACATGCAACAAATAGGTTTGTTTGTAACGACGAGGCGCGATCTTAAATCGTTTCTTTGTTGTTGACTACGAGTATAATAATTTACGCAACTGCAGTTGTTAGTTAGCCTAGAGCGCTTCCTTTTGTGATTTTGTTTTGTGTGCAATGTGGCTCAACCCACATTCCCTAGCTCACCCAGTGAGAAGGGATGTGGGAGACGGGGTTAGCAAAGGAAGGTGGTGGTGGTGGTGTGGGGAAAGATGGGTGTGATGTTTGACTACTCATTTTGCACCAAACGTTGCAGGATAAAATAGTGCAAGTAGAACCAAGAAGATCCTTGCGCAATTACATCGCGCAATCTCCCAGCGATGCTATCGGTGGATCCTTTTTGCTACCTTACTAAGGTGGCAAGAGGATCAAACCGCACCAATGGGATTGAGAAGGTTCAGTGATCTTATGGCACTCAAGATTATATCTCATCCTTTGGATGCCCCGAATGGTGTGATTCCGCTTCCTTCCTCGCTTCTTCGCCTTACTTTCCCCATTTCACACAGCATAGGTATGCGCTGCATTAGTATAGCACGTAGACTCTGTCGCCCTCTCCAGCCTCCTCCCTACGTCTCTCGTGAATGAGGCGTTGAAATGGATTTAATCCTTGGACTGCATGTACTTGATCAGGTCGACGACGCGGTTCGAGTAGCCGTACTCGTTGTCGTACCAGGAGATCAGCTTGACAAAGGTGTCGCTCAGCTGGATTCCGGCCTTGGCGTCAAAGATCGACGAGTGGCAGTCGCCGACGAAGTCGGTCGAGACGACCTCCTCCTCGGTGTAGTCGAGGATTCCCTTCATCGGGCCATTGGCAGCTTCCTTCACCTTCTGCTTGATCTGCTCGTACGGGGCCGGCTTGGCCAGGCGGACAGTCAGATCGACGACGGACACGTTCGGGGTGGGCACACGGAACGCCATGCCAGTCAGCTTGCCGTTCAGGGCCGGAATGACCTTGCCGACGGCCTTAGCCGCACCGGTGGCCGCCGGGATGATGTTCTGGGCAGCGCCACGGCCATCACGCCACAGCTTGCCGGACGGTCCATCGACGGTCTTCTGGGTGGCGGTGGTGGCGTGCACGGTCGTCATCAGACCCTCCAGGATGCCGAAGTTGTCGTTGATGACCTTGGCGAGCGGGGCCAGGCAGTTGGTGGTGCAGGAAGCGTTCGAGACAACCTTCATCGACGGCTCGTACGCGTCCAGGTTGACACCGACGACGAACATCGGCGCATCGGCGGACGGGGCCGAGATGATGACCTTCTTGGCGCCACCCTCCAGATGGGCCGAGGCCTTCTCGATCGTGGTGAACACACCGGTCGACTCGACGACGTACTCGGCGCCAGCCTTACCCCACGGGATGGCCTTCGGGTCGCGCTCCTGGAAGACGGCGATCTTCTGGCCGTTCACCACCAGGAAACCGTCCTGGGCGGACACTTCGCCCTTGAAGCGACCGTGCGTCGAATCGTACTTGAACAGGTACACCATGTAGTCGACACCGATGAAGGGATCGTTGATGGCGACCACCGAAGCACCCTTGGCCAGCGAAGCACGCAGGACCAGGCGACCGATACGGCCGAATCCGTTAATTCCGATCTTCGACATGTTGTTCTTGGTGGTTTGTTTGTTAAAGTTTTAAAAACGACGAACTATTGGGAGAGAGTAGACAAAAGGCACAGACATCGGTATGAGTTTCGTTGTTTTTCATGACATTTACGATCTTGAAAAAAACTTCAAGTTCAAGGCACACTAAGTGTGATCGAGATGAGAGAAGGAGAAAAAAGATACGGATATATTTATTTGATGTGGATTTGTTTACTACACGATCTCGTGCGGTTGCTTCAATGCCGTTGAGGTTGTCAAAAATGTGAAGCGCAGATTTAAATTAGATTTTATAAAATTAGTTATAGTCAAGTATATGTCCCTTTAAATTTTGTATTTTTAATATCACTTGATTGAACTCTGATAAACCTCGAAAAAAATATTATTTATTACTCGTTAAAAACTCAAATATCAGCCCTTACAAATCCGGATATTTGTAAACTGAAACGGAAATATAATTCGAAAAAGGCTACTCTTTTTTCCGCACTTTTTACTAAAACCTGCATTCCCGAATCATTTCGCCGTTATGTTGTAATGAAATTTCAAAATGGTGTAATGCTTTTTCATTAACCTAACGATACCCGAATTCTGTTACGAGAGGGGGCTTTGACCTGACGGAAAGATCACAGGCAGGGCTACTTCGTTACTTAACCAGCCGGTTCTTTTGCGGGAGCGGAAGACACTGATCATCTTAGGATCGTCTAAAAATAGTGTGCGGGAAACATATCGTATCGAAAAGAAGGAACCTCCGCTTCGGATGATGGTACCGCAGCCATCGCCAATCGCGTTGGGTCGGTGTCCAATTTTAAATCCATTATTCGGGAAGTGAATTAAGTGATGTTGCTGGGAGGTATTGATGGTCATCTGCATTACGTCAGGATCGTGGGATGCATTGCCAACACAAGGAGCATTATTCAATTAGAACACATCATTGCAACGTCAAAGATCTTAGAATGAAGAAATTTTCATTTCCTTAAACAACGGTATGTGTTTCATCGTTTGCTCTTGAGAAAAAAGAAAAGAAAGTCTCTCCCCCCATGAACTCCTACTCCACCCAACAAAATAAAATACAATCGCGAAACCGGCAAAAAAAACTAAATAAAAAGCAAACTGCCACGCACACACGCTCGCTGGTGACTAACCACCACTACAAGGCAAAGATGCATCGTCGCGCGATATGAATAACGTTTTCGTGACCGGGAAGGTCGTTTAGAGGTCAGATGGAAAAATGCTCGCGTCGAGCGGCTTTTCTGATGCAAGCCGTCGGCAACTACTACACGGGATGATACTAGGAGAGAAATTGCGTTCTGTCGTCGAGCCATCGTCGGCTGTTGATAAAAGCAGCCCACGGGCCAATGGGAATTCAATTATCAATTGATGATAAGACCCCAACCGAATGACTCTGGCGCTATAGAAGATCATGGGCAAGATGGGAAGGGAACGAGGAGGAAGCTATGAGCTTGGTTAGGCAAGCAGGATGATCCGAGGATTGTGTAACATTCTGCCGCAATTAGCAATCAAAAACATCCGTGTATAGAACACCATCCTCGTCATACTCGAGGGACGATCTTTGCACAACAGGACGAAAGTGAAAGTTCCTAAAAGAGGCGTCCATTGTAAGGAGAGGCCATTTTCCAACATTGGTAGCGAAGGAAAAGTGAACATCCATTTTCCAATCCAATGGCGCGAATGGTGAAGCACAGGCACTACATTTTCACTTTCGCCAGCCATCTATTTGTGTTCAATTGAAAATCGATTTTTCACGACTCTTCTAGGAAAGGGCAGCTCGCTTTCAAACCTTATGCAATTGTATGCATAGAGTGAAAAATCCCAACCAATCCGGAAAACTACACCACTTACACCGGATAAAAACTTGTTTCACTATTTCGCGAAGTATTTCGTACCACTTTTTAGGTGCAGATTATCACACAAATTGACGTTAGGGAGAAATGTGGCAAGGAAAAGATAACGGGGGGATGAAATCACTACTCGAGAGGGGTGGCCCTTTTCCAATTCCAACTCTAACCAACTCTCTACTTACCGTTCCTGGTATTCCCGAGGGGTAGCTGTTCACACGTCGGCTTCTGAAAACCTAGTGTCGACTCAAGGGCAAATGGTTTTGTGTTAAATGCTGCTAAACCCGCGGTTCAGACGGCTTCGATGGTGGTGGTTTCACGGTGGAGTCGCCGGTCATGCGCAGTACGAGGTGTCACGCACACGCGCCAAGCACGAAACACACGTCGGTTCAACTAAACCAGTTCCGCAAACGAATGTTCGTGCATTTCCTGACCGTCGCGTGTAAGAACAGTGTTATTTGCGGTATTTTGAATAATAAAAATAGCGTGTAATCAATAAAACACGCTGAATGCCGAAAGCCTTAAAACGTTACCCTTCTGAAGGTCTCCAAAACCCATCCAAGCATGCAGCATTCTCATTCAGATTGAGAACCTCTGCATCGAAATCAAATTTGGATGTGTGTGCCGCCCCTATTCATACGACCGGCGTTTTGCGAACATGCTACACACATACTTTTGCAAGCTTAAAAGGATTATAGTTTATCCATTCTTTTTTCCCCTTCAGAAGATCGGGCGCGGTTGTGTCGCCCATCTCTCGTGAAGAATGCCAGAAGAAAGTACTATCGAAGATCGCGATCTTGTGCCACACGATTTTGTTGGCAAGCATATTCGGTTTTCGGTATTTCTTTTAGATTGGGGTGGATCAAGTTCATGTTCGAGTGGTTTTTAGTTTTGTTTTGATTGTTCCTTTCAATCATGACATTGCCAAGATTACAGCATCCGGAATGACCCCGTTTGACCCTTCGAGAATGTGCACAAGAAAGGCACACGTGGACAAAGAATATTTTATGTTTAAACCGCGTGTGTCGTCTCAGCTGCAGGCCATGAATCGCCTGTGCCTCAACATACCCGTCTGTTTGCATCAAATTTGTGCAATTCGTGACGAAACACACGCAATACACACGCAATCGACACCATCTGTTTCGGAACGGTATCCATTTCCCCTGCGTATAGCCTACTTTCGGGCGCACAACACCAACACGTTGTATGTGTGGAAAACAAATGGGAACAAAAAACTTCGAAAGATTCACTTTCCATCGTACACCGTAGACTTTTCCCCGCTTTTCACGCATTGGTGGTTGTGTTTGGCTTGGCAACTTCCTTTCGGCATCGTTTTCCTTAGCGTTCCCTCAGAAGTAGATTTGACATTGGGCAAGGGTATTTGGGAAAGGAATTAAACCAGTTAATGGAAAACCACAGCATCTCACGGGAAATTTTACAAATAATCCATTTTCGGGGAAATTAAATAGTAACCAATGGAACGAACATGGGTTCATCTGCTATGAGCTGAAAACATTCGACGACAGGCCGCACAAGGGTGATGCTGTGGTCAATTAAATGTTCGAATTTGCCCCCTCGAACAATTGCTTTGACAACAAACAACCTTTTCTATCGCTTCCATGCCTTCCACGCGTTGATAAGCTAATCTCTCGATTTTGGACCCGCAACGCAACGCCATCGTTGAATATTTATTTTATTTTTCCAGCTCCGATGGGGGCACGACTGCCGGATTAGCTGTATGTGGCTGTTGATAATCGAACTCCGTTCTTTCTTTCTAACTCCAAAAATGCTCCCCTCTTTCTATCTCCCTTCGTCCTAACATCATGCCACGCCATGTACGCCAGATGACTTTCATTTTCGTTCCATGTTTCCAACGGGATTTTCACCCGGAGCACCCGGGGTCGGTCGAATTTTCGGATGTCCGCGAGAATGACCTTTCTGCATGTGTTGGGACTATGTGCGCAAGCTCGCATAGTATTTAATTTCTTCCGTCGTCGCAGACGAACACGCGTGGTGAATGGTGGTGGCGATAATAAATTCAAACCCGCCAAGAGCAGCTCAATGTGACACCGCGCCTCCGACGTCATTGATGTTTTCCCAGTTTTTTTCCCCCATTTTCCATTC
>KE524984.1:1296600-1432774 GCA_000441895.2 Anopheles sinensis
GTGTTTGTTCATACATTTTATAACTGATTTGTACGAACATCTGACGCAAGTCGTTTACAAACAGTTAGGCGAGCTGATAGGAAATAAAGATGTTTGTGCGTAGACTTTTGTGCACATGTCGAGATGAAGATTTGTTTTTAATTCATTCATAACTCTTGTCTGGTTGTATGAAAATTATTTTATAAATTACTTTTCAAGTATTACCTTTGAAAACATGTCTTACCTTGCAGAATTATCATGTTTTAGGGTGATTGAACATGGTTGGTTCAAACAACCATGTTTAAAATGTACCATGGTTTTCAACCACGGTAAAATGTAAGAAGTTTTATATCATCAAAAAATGATGCTTTTTTTCTTTTTTTTTCGTAAAATTCCATAAAATTTTTAAGTAAAATTCCCATTCAAATCCACGCATTAAAAACCATATAGATGTGTGTTTGTTTGCATATTTTAATTTGTTTTGCAAAAATTAACGATTAGCTGTTTTCATTTCTTAGTTAAATCGTTTTAAAATGGCATGTTATTTACTAATTAGTAAAAGACTTATGAATAGCCATGAATTCATTCCGTTGGCATTTAATATCCCTTGCTCCAAGATAGCCAAACTAATCCCGCCTTGTGAAGAGAAGTGTGATAAAATCGGAATGTAAATTGTGTATTGATTTTCTATCGGAAAGGTTGTCACCGAACAGACTTCGAGGCATCCAAATTGTATCCTGAACCCCCAACGTTACATTGCGGCCTTCCCGGGTTATCGCAACACGCACCGAAATAGAACACCGATTAACGTTCGCGATTATTTATTTTTCCCCTTTCTTCCGTAAAAAGTCATTTCGCACCACACCGGCGGTTCGGTGCACATACATTTTCCGACACATTTTAATCGAAGGAAACCCAACCGGTGGAAAAAGGAACAGGAGGAAAAGCAAATGGCACATGTAGTGAACCGCAAGCAAATGCGAACACTCCCTGAAATTCGGTTGATTCGATCGGGAAAAGGTGAACTGACTGACGCAGATTTCGCAGTTGTCGATCGCGAACCGAGAGGTTGGCTTTCTTTCTCGTTCTATTTACGGCCCTTGGTATCACGCAGCGTGTCGATTGAAAGATTTGTTCCTGCGATCGTTGTTTATCTCCATTTTTCTTCTCATTTTATTCTGTTATATATGTTTAAAACAATAGCTTTCTTACATTGTAAAAATAAACTTTCACTACCAAACTAGAACCTAACCGTTTTACGTTTTCCTTTCAGAACTTGGGTGTGTTTGTATCGATGTGAACTTTATCTTCAAACCTTTGCTATGATTGCTTCCAACCCTAAAGCCTGTTGGCTTCTGGATTGCTTTCCCTAACTTTCTACTTCTCTTGCACCTTTCAGTGTCCCCCGATTGTGTACGCCATTCCCTAACATTTCAGTTGCAGATCCTTTACTTTGCTTTGCAAATTGATCATTGATTTTCCTTTTTCTCGTTCACTCTAAGTCATTTTTGTCTTAAACACGGACATAAAGTTTAACTTTTTGTCAGCGCGATTGTTTCATTGTTAGTTTTGTTGCTCTTCCAAAGAGGAAAACCTTCAAAAAAATGTAACATTCTGGCCCATTAAATCACACAGCTTGTTTTTAAACTCTTAACTTACGAAATGCACAATCACCATCCGGGTAAGGGGATTGATTCTATCTCATTTCTTATTCCTTCGATCAGCTGCCTCGGCCTGACTAAAACGTTTGTATTCCGATGCTCAACAACGGAGAGCACGTGGGATAGGTTTGAATATAGGTTGAATGAATTGAATGGTTTTAAGTCACCAAAATAAAACAAGCAATATTGAACGATCTACAAAGAACCATCCTGCCACAACCATTCATGCTTTTCCGGTGCATTTCTCTATTCAATTTCCCTCTACTTCAAAAAGCGGTGCATTTTATGTGTGCTATCTCTAATCTAAGGCGTGTGTTCTGCTGCTGCGTAATCACTATTCTCAAAATTACACTCACTCTTTCACGCATCGAACTCTGTACGATTGTATTTTTCTTTCGGTTACTTTTTGTTTGTTTGTTTGTTTGTTTGTTTGTTTAGCGGACCTTATTATCGATTTGTACAAAACTATGGAAGAACGGTTGAATCGGTTGCTTGTGCAGATTAGCGCCGTTTTTTTTCTTGCTTTCCGTTAGCGACTTTTTTCTGTTGCACCGGGAATTTTGTTGAGCTACATTGTCACGTATCTGTTTTCTTCTGTGTTTCCAATTGCTAACAAGTGATGTTTTGAATCCTCCTTTTTCAACGGCACTTGATCGCCCAAAGTACAGGGAAATCGAGACAATTTCAATAGTGTCTGCCCGGTGCGTAATGATGCTTTACTCTCCCGGCGCCACTTCATTTAACTGATTGTGGACATCTGTTGCGACAGTGGAGCATCGAAGTGAGCCGGCACGGTCACGAGGGCATCGGCCGTGGTGCGAGTAGTGGAGCAATTCTATGGACGGAAGAGAAGAATCGATCGTTAGCGTGAAGGAGTTGGAATCTTGTTTAAAAATCAAATATGTGTTCGAGACCCACCTTCGGCTGGATACGATAAGTATCGACACATTCCACCTTGAGAGGAACCGTTTCCACCACAAAGTCATACCCGTACGATCGCACAACCAGCAGTGTGTGAAGCGGAACGTTGATGTACGGTACATCGTCTGGAAGGAAAGAGAAGAAGAAGGATTTTCATTAATTGTTTCAATCACAAACTAGCATTTTCCTTCGTTCCATCCACACATACCCGGCTTAACACCCTTAAAGTACGCCATAATGCACCGCAGCACCGCTTGGTGGGACACAACCAGAACATCGGTGTTCGTGAGCAGTGCTTGGACCACACTGTCCACCCGTTGAAGAAGATCGAGGTAGGATTCGCCGTGTGGGTAACGGTACTTGAACTTGTCCTGGTCGCGCCAGGCAAACTCCTGCGGGAAGCGCTCCTGAATTTCCTCGTACGTGAGGCCTTCGCAGATGCCGGCGTTGATCTCGTTCAGATCTTTGATCGCTGCCCGCGGTCCAGGGATATTCTGGACCGTATGAATAGTGCGCCGCAGTTCTGACGTCCAGATCTGGATAATGGGAAACATAGAAGATAAATAAAGCATATTCGCAAATGGTTCGATAGAATCGAAAACGTTCGAATCGATCTATTTACTGACCACTTTCGGTCGGGGGCTGTCCGGGGCTGATCCGGGGCCACCCAGCTGGCGTGCAAGTCGTTCGGCGTACTTCATGCCTCTTGGCGAAAGGTCAGCATCTCCTCCGATACGCCCCAACACGTTGTACTCCGATTCTCCGTGCTAAAAGTGAGTAATAAACGGAAAGATGAGTGTCCACTTCTTTTTGCAAAAAGTAAGTGCTGTAAGTGCCTACCCGACTAAAGTAGAACGTCTGCTGACGGATGACGGGACTGGCCAGCACACCCAGGATAGCCGTCTGGGTCGAACCGCGTACCCCTCGAGCCGTCACGGAATGAAACATCGGATCCTCGGAATTGTTGACCGTTATGAGCGGCCCTTCGGTGGGTGCACACGGTTCGAACGCGGGCGTATGCCGTTCATTACCCTCCCGGAAGCGACACTCCCAGTCGGTGCTCTGGTCGAGGTTGCGGTAGAACCGCACGGTATCGGTAATGTTTTCCTCCAGACACTTTTCGTTGCACGTGAACTCGATCAGCAGCTGGTGGAACACGGAGTCGGCACAAAATGTGGCCACCGTCTGGCGAGACGCCCGTGTCAGGTGCATTCCATCGATAATCTGATGGGGGAAAAGGGAAAGATGGTTTCAGAGATTAGTGGTATTCGATTTCCATTCTCTTGTGGGGGATAATGGGGACGTTTCTTACCGCAACATTATTTCCTTCCTTGAAGAAAAGACTAATCTCACGGAGCGTTTCGTTGGTAGCATTTTCTTCCACTGTAAAAACTGTTGGAAAATAGAAAAAATGTACAAGACGTAAATTAATTATGGAGTTACATATTGCTGTGAAGGAAAAAGGTTTTTAAGGAGTGAGTTGTCGAGCAAAATAAAATTAAAATTTCGAAATTAAATCAATTCAAGAAAAACTATCCTTGGCTATTTGCATGTAACACATTACAGACGGTATCCATTGCATGGCTTTAATTTCCCAAACCAAAAGCGAAAAAAAGGTCTCAATATTTACAACGCTTGCTTTCGTTCGAAAGTAAACAAACACTTTCGGGTCCAGTCTGACCTTCAAGCGTGACATTGAGATCGTTTTCAGTTTTCAGGTGCCTGGAAAACCTCACCGCCGTGGCCTAGAGAGGAAGACAGTGCGGATCATTTCCTTCGTGCGTAACATCCACAACCCTGTCAATCGTTGTTTCCGAGCGTATGGCAATTTTTTTCCATCGAATAATAATTTTTTTTCGTTCCGTTCGATAAGCACATAAAATATTAAATAATTCGTAGCGAAATTACGCTTACCTTTGGCGCTCTCGCCCCGCCAGCTCAGATGGCGTGCGACTTTGTGTGAGGCAAGCGATTTTCCCCGGCAGGGCAACCCGACGATGGTCACGACGAGTGGAGCCCGCAGGGGGCACGGTTTCACTGAACTCCCGGGCACTACTGCGGCCCCCGTTACCACCATCGTCGTTGGTCCGTCACGCAGTCCTGGAAAATAGAAAATAGTAAAAGAACGGTGACATTAGTAAGAGTCCATGAGCAAAGGATATTTAACGACGAAGAGACCGGAGGTTCGTTCATTTTTCGCGTGCAACTTGTGAGCCGCGTGTGTTTATCAATTGTTTTTCCGACACAGCATGCCCTGACGGGGGTTGGACATTGATACAAATCACGTCATTCGTCGACGATGAACTTAGTAAGCCAACCTTGCTGCCGTAAGCGAATCGATTTCGAAAATTCCACGCACAAACACAACACGCGGTAAACACAACTCGGAAAATAAAAATTTACCAAAATAAAACCACCCCTATTTTACTGCACACCCCCTCGTATTATAAACCCAACGATGATAGCACGCTCGCATGAACAAACACACCATCACAAACGTCTTCCTGCTGGCCAGAAAAAACCTTCTAGGGGCACCGAGTGGTAACTTATTCGGGTCGGACAACAACCTAATCTGAGGAACCCGTTACCAATGGCCCACACGCTTCCATTCGACCACAAGATAAACAAAATGCACTGCACAGTGTGTAAGAAACCGGGTCGGTCGTGGCGAGCTTGGGTTGTGCATGCGGTTTTGGCCATTTACTTG
Organism: Anopheles sinensis; assembly: GCA_000441895.2. Classification (NCBI taxonomy): domain Eukaryota; kingdom Metazoa; phylum Arthropoda; class Insecta; order Diptera; family Culicidae; genus Anopheles; species Anopheles sinensis. The sequence goes on from KE524984.1 coordinate 1,301,869, forward strand.
CGATTGTACACTTATCATCGTCGACGTTATCGTCGTCGTCTCCTTCAGCGTCATCGTCGTCGTCGGCGGCGGCGACGGTGGACGCAGCAGCAGCAGCAACGCACATCAGCGATGATTCCGGCGGACAGCAGTTCATGTGTATCGGGAGCGATGCACAAAACTGAAAACAAAAGTGAAATTTCCACCGCGCGCCAGTACTGCTGCTGCGTCGTCGTCGTCGTCGTCGTCGGCGTAGTCGTGGCGTGGCGTGTGTACCTTTTTCTGTCGGTTCAGATGTTCCGTTTCGTTCCGACCACTTGGCACCACCGCAATAAGGGACACACTCCCAGAGCGAAGGAACAAGAAAGAGAGCTACAGTACACTACACCATCGCACACCGGTGCGGTTCGGACGGCAACAATTGCGCCAGGACTTTATACGTTGGGGATGTACGCAACAAACGCGAGGTGAAGAAAAACCTCTTCAGCCAGCCAGACCGGCCTCTGCACTAACTGCGTGCCGACGTGCTGGGTTCGAAAAAGGTGTGCGTCTGTCCGCGAATGTATGCGTGGCGCTGCTATGGGGCGCCTTCTTGGATACCCCGCGGTTTGGTCCACGCGATACGAGAGCAATACCGTCTGGGGGCCACGCTCTAGGGTGCGCATGTGTGTGCGTTGCCCCAATCTCCACCCCATCAACCCCTGTCCCACGGTGGGGGGGATGATGCGTGCGGCATCGAGAGAACCCTTCGCCGGGGGGAGGCGGTTGCGCGTGCACTATTTCGTGGAGAGACCCGTCCGGATGCGAGAGAATGGCGCTCTCGTCGATCCGCCGAAACGAAGGCAATGAACCACACATCTGTGTTTTCAGCTGGGCGGGTAATGATAAGGGCGAAGGTGGATGAGGCAGCGGGAAAAGGGATATACCAAACAAATCCGCGAGCGCAACCCGGCGGGTTCTACGAAACCTGTCCGCGAGATCGACACATATGCGAGTTCTGAGGATCGCGACAAACCCCATCGTGGAGTCGATCGTAAATATGAGCTAAGAACAACTTTTATGTTTTCCACCCGCGGCTAAACCATTTTTCGATCGATTGCTGGAGGTAATTGGTTTTACAAAACGAAAAGCAAATTACCTCTGACCTCTGACTGAGAAGCTGGCGAAATATGCGTCCTCAGGCATTGTCAAGTAAACGGCAAGCAAGCAATGTTTCGGGGAACTGTACAGAATAAGGATTTTAAGTACTGTGAAAAATTTGCTTTTGGGATTTGTTTTTGTCTATTGGGAAAACAAAAATAGAACACGAATTTGCATCGGGAAATTAATATCCAATCCGCAGGTTCAGTTCAATTCAATGGTTCAGTTCAGTTCGGACACAATTTTCTCCCTTTCTGCATGAATCATGATTGAACTGCGACTCCATCGCCCATCAACCATCGCAATGGGAAAACCGGTTGTGTTCTACAACAACATTATGCGTAGGTTGTCTACAAAGCTTACAGTAAGCTACAAATCTAAAGGATAAGTTTATCGAAATTGCAGAATATTTATAAGAAACAGTTCATACTAGTATCAACTACTCGTATGTGCATGACTGTAACAATTAGAAAATTAATCTTTGCAGGATCATTTATGCTCTCGGCATATAGATATACCAAAACAATGCATCCATGAGGCCATCATAAACATCTTTCAAGATTTTCCAAAAGATGTTACAGCTTTCTATTTCCTGTTTGATGTACGACAGAGTAAGATAATCTTCAAGCCGTTCACATATTTTAGCAACAAATGGGTCCAACGCATTAACGACGCAAACAACACAAATGACCTCATACTGGCGTGTAGGTGAAACGCATTCAAACACCTACCGACTCGCACAGCATCCGTTATTTTTCTTTGAAAAACCAGGGCATGGTGAACATTTCGAAAGATAAACAAATTCACTTTCCGCATGACGTTCTTTCCTATGGGAAGAAATGAAAACACATCTCGGGTCCTTTTTTACGCGGCAAAGAAGAGAATGATTTGAAAAGATCGTTTTTTGCTCGGCACGTTTGTTCGAACTGCTGAGAGAAAGTGGAATATTTTTAAGCTTCTCAACAAGACGTTTTGTTTTAAATGTTGAACGTATGCAAAACTCCTTCTCGCAGTAAGTAACGGTAAGCGGTTCTTGTGTGGACAAGGAATGCCAGGAGAGACCGGGTAGGTTGCGGAGACAAACAGGCATCCGTTTTGACATTAGACACTCCGGCAGACAGACCGTCGCTAAGACGCCTCTGGTCAAGGGTTTAGTGCGCATGTCAGGGAGCAACACGAACGGTTCTAACTCCTCTGTGTCGGGTTTCAATGTGTAGAGGTTTGACCAAAACATTGTTGTGTGATGAAATCGGACAGGACGAGCCTCTTTGGACATCGGATGCGTACACCAGACGACAGTTTGGTTTACTTTACAGAAATTTTTACGCCTTTGCAGGAGTCGTATACAATTGTTGTTCGCTTTAGTATGATTTAATTCCCGGTTGAAAGATACTTAGCAGCAATTTGGAATTAGTAAGAAACTAATATAAAAGAAGCCAATTCCTTCCGACGGATCATTACGTAGGAAAAAAAATTTCTTTAGGAAACCACACTACAAGTATGGTTCCGATTGGACGATATGTTACGATTAATTTAATACGGCAAATTTGGAGTCATTGACGTAAGCCATACCTCGACTATCGATGATACCGATACCATTAAGGAATGGCATAAATTTAGCTCTCCAACTCGTTTTCATGTTGGACTTCAAAACAGTTGTTGTACACATCGATCCCGCAGCAAGTGTTTAAGTAATACCGGATACTTGTTGCTCCGGCTAGTACGGATCTCTAGCGCTCGAGTAAGGGACACTTTCTCGCTACACACCCGGGAAAAACTGGACCATCCCGCGGACTACGGGACGACTGGTCAACGTCTGACCGACGCCACGACGGACTGGTTTGATTAGCGAATGAGAAGAAAATTTATTTATTAACTTACTGATCGGTGGGCAACAAGCGACAACGGAAGGAAACGGACCCAGGTGGAAAATGTGTGCGAAAAACAGGGTGTCGTCTTATCAGGGGAACACCGTCCTTTGATTCGTTTTCTCTCAAAGAGACTTGCCTAGATCTGGACCTGTGTAGATTACTGACATTACTGCCTCAATAACTGGATTTCGTACGAGCTCGGATTAAATTTCGCATTTGATTTGAACGTTAATGGGGGAAAAGGTTAGACAGGGATCCAAAGACGTAAGAGATTGGAAAAGATAATTTTTGCAAGACCAGTATTTTAAGTTTTCAGTATTTTAAGTGAACTATTCAAAATTGACCTGATTCTTTAAATGCTTATACAATTCTTAAACCTTACTAAAATCCTTCATGATGTAAACCATCGAGAGCTTGATAAAAACTCGATTCAACGATCGTGCACCAGACACATCCGCCACGCGGTACCGGTTATAAGTCTGGGTCGGGAAATCGCAAAGGAAAAACCTACGCGACACTTGAGTGACTTTAAAGCAATATATTACCCCTTCTGTGTACCCTCGACATTCCTCCCGGGCTTCGTGGCACTTGCCCCGAGTAGCCCGTTTTGCAAACCAGCGGATGATTTGAAACAAGCCTGGCTGCCGGGTTGATGAAGCAGCCAAAAAGTAAGCAAAAAAACACATACCTCAGCTCTATGCACCTTTAAACCTTCGTACACACGCACGAGGAAAATGGATTCGATAATTTCCTGATAGCAAACGAAGTGCACCGATCCGGATCGACGGTGCGTTTTCGATCGCCGGTGGAGTAAAAAAGGGTTTCAAGCTGTTCCAAAAGAAAGCAAGGGAAAGAAACATGCAGTACATATTCATTCGTCTGTTCCCTGCACTCGGAACGCGTACGGTAGCCTTTCAAGACAGTTATGTAACGGATCAAACGCAATTTCAATGACAATATGTGGCAGATGTGAAAAGTTATTTTTTCAGCTAGGGTCGGAGAAAACGAAGCTTGAAACATTTAATTTTATTTACAGAACATGTAAAATATATTTAAAAATGAAAATATTTAAGCATGACATTGAAATGAAACTCAGTTCAATTTATTATTGCAGTGACGATCGAGTTCACAAAATTTCAACATTCGCTGCCAGACGCTTATCAAGATTTCTTATCAAAAAGCAGCTACATTGAACCGGTTGAGTCTACGTATGTGAATAAGAATCGCCTAACTTTCTAATTTTTGGCGATATAAAAGATCGTGCATAATTTGCACCATTAAAAATCACATTTGCATATTGAGAATTACGAACCGGTGTTCCGCAGAAGTCTCATTGGGTTCTACTAAGGCTTTCCGTCCTTCAGGTGTTTGATACCAAACAGACGGCCTGCAAACACCGTTGACCTTCATTTGAATATTTTCTCTCCTCCCAAGAGAAACCGATCAGGTGATGAGCTGCTGCCCCTGAACTAATTTCCTTCGCAGACGAAGGAAGCATCTTCCTCGGAAGGCATGATCATCCCGACGACGGAGCCTTCCTGCAGTGGATGGTGATAGTTTCGCTCGCTTAGTAGGTTAAGATCAGAATACATTATCGGGCTGGCTGAGGCTATGCTCCCTCGATTGGTTCACTTTCTCGTTCGTCGGGATGTCATTGAAAGTGAGCTCGAATGAAATTGCTGGTTTGCACTGGATAATAGGACGGTGCTGATCAGGTTTGTGAGCTAATGAGCATTGCAAAGTGCATCACTGCTCAGGGTATGTGATGTTTGCTCAAGCGTCGTTGACAATTTTTCCAGTTTTCCTTTTAGTTGAACCATGGACAGCATATAATTTAAAAATTGTGTGGCTTAAGATGTTAAAAAACAAGTCTCCCATCGAATGATCCTATAAATAAAACACCAACATCAAACAAGGAAGCAACAAAACAATAACACATGGTTGAGTTAATTGCAACTGATAAGTCCTGGCGAACGAAACGAGATCGCAAGTTGACTTCCAGCCTTATCAGCGCACGTCCTGGAGTGCGGGTTTTTACGCTGCTCTCTTTTCTCTGGCGGCCACTAACAGCGAGATCCAAACCATCAAGTGTGTCAATAAACATGGGAGTTATTTTTAAAAAGTTGTACCAGTTGTTTACCGTTACCGGGTTCCATAATTTGCGTGACAATAAAACGCGAAATAAATGCGACCAAATGGCCTGCGGGGCTTCTGCTCTTGTTCTCACTTGCGGTTGTGAAACCGTTCACTGCTACCATTAACCGGGCCATTCCGAAACCAACGGCGGTTCTCACCATTTCTTTAGGTCATCATATTGCCAATTTTTACCAGTTCTTTTTGGTGGCATATAAGCATATAGACGGGAAAACGGAAATTGCCATTCTAGGTGCTAAAAGGTAATGTGTTAGATTGATTGTTGCGAAAAGACACAACTGAAAATTGTGAATTGGATCAATTCGATTCCGCCGAAACTATTAACCGTGTATTGCGTTAGAAGCAGAAGCACTTCAAACAGATGCACCTGAAGTGAGCGGGTTATTATTGACCACTTCATTTAGGCCTAGTGAAAATTGGTGCATTTTCGGACTACAACCCCTTCTTCCCACCAACTCCCCTTCTTGGCAGTTTGCATCATTCAATCTGCATGAGGTTCACGAATCCCATACACGGCAGCGGGTTGTTGTGTTCGCGGGGTGGGTGATAATTTGCGTGGCCTTGCACTAAAGAAGGCATGCGAAAATTTTCGAACACAAATTAAAAGGTAAAAACAGATTGAAACAAGAGATGCCGCATGGCGTTCACGTCCTCGGGCGGTCCGATCTCGAAAGCCGTCAATCCACTGTTCTCTGTCGCAAGCGCAAAGAAGCGATGCTCTGCTGCTGGTGATGATTATGATGATGATGATGCTAATGGAACCACTACCTCTTGGCGGCGATCGGTAGTAAAAGTTCGCAATTGCATCAAACTGTCGCCCTGAGGTGCGAAGAAAGAAAGGCAAGTAAACGAGACGAGTTTACTATTTTTCCAAAAAGATTTTATTGGATTTGGCTTAGTTTTTTTTTTAAGAATAAAACTATGCGATTCGTTACTCAGAAGAAATGAAAGCAAACTGAATAGTTCGTTTATTTTTGAGCAACACAGTTTCAGCTCTATTTGACCATCGAAATTGCTGTTCACTTTGCTTGCTTGTGATTTGCTTCAGTTTTTCAGTAGTTTGTAGAATACATTTTCGATGTCGGATAAGTGTATATTCGAGTGTATAGCATAAACGTTGTAACACACCACCCCACTATTTTTATCAGTTCAGCTCTAAAGAAATTTTCGTTAAAAAATCATCTTTTCAAGATCCCTTTAATAAAAAAAACAAACGATGTATTTTCCCTATACTAGTTTCCCAATTAATGCTTTTGCTTTCATCACTACTTTAATCCTTATGTGTCAACTATTCTATTAACACATGTTACTACTCAAAAAAGATAGTTTACTACATCAACTGTTCCATTCAAAACAATTCTTATAGTGCCAAACATAAGTGTAGTTTAACTTTTTTCTACAAATGGTATCCGCTAAAAGAGCGCTCATACGAAAAGATAAGTTTCAATTTATGGAATGCGATATTTGCTTTAAAAATTACACAATAAGATAATCTACGATAAAAAGGTGGTGATATACAATTAAAACTAGCGATTTTGGATTACAGTGATTAGTACATTCTACCACTCAGAACACGTATACATATCATGCAACACGCACGGATCGTTGTTTTGCTACAATTCCGGCGGAGGAACGGCGCAACATTCGTCCGGAGCGACACAAAATGGAGGGGAAATGATCGCGCGATCGTTTCGCCCGGACGGATCGTTTCGATCGTCCGGTGGAGCCTGGAGTTCGACTTTAGCCCTCGATCGTGACGGTCGGGTTTGGAGTTGGCGTTAAGCGTTCACACACAAGCGATATTCAAAATACCTTCAACAACGGTGTTCCTCTTCCCGTTCTCCGTCTGTCTGGTTGCAATTTGAGAGATTTTATCACGCTTACAACAGACAGGAATCGTGCGAATTAAAAGTTGTTCACGAGCCGGACGAATACGTGTGCCCTCGTGCGGTTTATCGGAGTCGCTGTCCAGTAATTTTCTTACAGTTCTTTTTGCCTCGTCAAATTTGCGTGCGCGATAGAAGTTGCCCTGTGCCAACAAAAACAGCAAATACTGCAAAAAGCCGTTATTTCGGCGGCTGTTTGATAAACGTTCCCGCGGGTTTACGACCCCGCGCCGTGTGACCTATCTTTTTCTGCGCCGCCGTCTGTCGTCCCTTCAGTTCACTATCGCTTCCCGTTCTCTGTGTGCGGAGCCCCCACAGTATCAGTAGTAAGTGTTCTGCTTGGCCAGTTCGTTTGCTGTGTTGGTTACGTTAAGTTCCTATCAATTATTGTGTTCCGTTCGTGGTGGTTCCCCAAGACCATCTCGCGTTAGTGTCGCCCTTATCATTCGAGTTGTTCAGTTGTCCAATATCGGACTGCGAAAGCAGACGCGAAACGCGACGGTGATAAATAAAATCATAAAATCCAGCAGACGCGAAGTAAGCACAAAAAACATCCACTTGCACTCGAAAGTGCATTACAAGGGGACTCGGCCACGATAACGATACAACAACTGGAAAGCAAAGAAAATATAATCGAGTGCATTTTTCCATACGCCAGACGCTTGGCTTGCAGGCAAACCGAAAGCAGCAGTATAAAAACGAGTTCAAAGAGAGAAAAAAAAACCCAAAACCCGTTTCATTTCCGCCGGTGTTCCGAGATCCGCGGTAAACGGGAAGCAGTCCGAGGGACAAGCATACCACACCAAGTTGAGACACATTTTGCCGAAAGGGGGAAAGAAGCTGAGTGAGTGTTAGCCGGGCGTTTGAACGTTCGGTCCCTCAGGATAAAACAGTGTCAAGCCAGTTCACGTGGCCCCTTCGACTGCCCGAGAGCCTGCTCATCGACATAAGCGCCCAGCCGTGATCGAGGAAAGGCAAATAAAGGTTTGTACAAGTTCCATGACGACACCTCGCAGTCTACGCTAAATTCAACTGAAGTTGTTCCGTCTGCATACGCGAAGTTTGAAACATCAAAAAGGACCTCTTGAGAGTTCAATCAACTTGTGAACTCTGGGTCGCCTGCAAAACCGCGTGTTCCTTCTACGGAGTTCGTAGGCAGCATCCACAGAAACCCATCGTCCAACGTCTTTCCGGGCTAGAAGGAATGTTGGAAATGTTGCTTGTCCAAGTCACGCCCGTCTTCGGGCGAAGACACACAGACAGCGGCGAGCGGGCGAACATCGAGCCTCCCAGACGCTCGACCAACTCTGGGTCAACTCTGAGGTTCTTTTTCTTGGGTTCTTGAAACACGCTGTTTCTTCTTAGGTGTGCCCCTAGCGTCGACCATAGAGGAAAAGATCGATAGCATTGCAAGACGTTCGATCTTGGGACACCTTCTCTTTGGGGGATATAGAGCCACCCGTGGGCTCGTCGTTCTTGTCTGCATAACGGGTCCCCATCAGTGGTAACAGCGTTCCGCGGCGGCTGCTTCGATGACGTTACGTCAATAGAGGCGCGCGCCCGTCTGAAGCAAAACCTGTTTGTATTTCTTTCCATTTCTTTTATTATTACGATCACTCTTTGTACAGATCTCCCACCTTTTCTTCTGAGCCATTGCGCGCGGATCGTAAACGAGAGAAAGATCTTATGATGTGTCTACCCCAGATACACGGCCCTTGCTCCCTTCGCGCACCACAGGTTGATTCGAACGCGTTATGCTCACGATCGCTCGATCTTTTCCAACATAGTCTGGACGGTGGAGGTTTTCCCTGTTTCCCACCGAGGGCCCCAAAGGGATGCGATCGATTTACTTCGGAGAGTTCGAGCGATAGAAATCGATTTCGTTTATTGAAATCGTCGGTCACTACGTTTTATTACATTGGGTCCCTTTTCGTTTTGATCATGTTTTTTTAAGATCACTTTCCTACCGGACGTTGCAGCACGCTGAGCTTATTACGCAACCTGCACTGGCCCAGTTCTGGAGGGAGAAAGGGATTTTAAACAAAAAAGGGGATTTCGGTGCGTGTGACTCAATTCGAAATGAGAACATTGTCTGTTCTGCTAGGTAAAAAGGAACTTTAAAGGAAATCCGGACGAAGTTTTTCCCCGTTTAACCTTTACCGGCCAACACGTACACCTTGAGTCCATGTGGAGGAGGTGGGTTTAAACATAAACCATTCGCTACGCCATCCGTGGCACAAGGTCTTTAACGGACTCGTGCAGCCGGAAAGTTTATTTACCAGACAGAACCGGGACCACTGCCCGTTGGTTTGAGAGACTCGGAGCCATCTAGAACAACTGTAACTACTGACCTTGATTCTGCAGCAAACACACACAAGAAACACACATGTATGTAAAGAACCACGGTGGTCACACCAGTTCTGAAGGGTGGTTTGGTTCTTCGCCTTCGCCTTTTGGCCCAGAATAATAAGGCGTACGATATTCGTCTCGGAGGCACGCACAGCAAACCGGCACCAAGTAAGGGGTTGGCCGGCTGCCGATGGATGTTGAAAGGTTGCTGCTGTGACCCTGAGGTATGTAGGTGCATTTGGCGGTGCAACGGGTGCACCGATTATTCTAGCCACTGAACACGTAGTTCTTTTCTCGAGTGAAAACTTCCAACAGGTTGTTTGTAAACTGATTTAACTACACTCGATTGGGATCAGAACGCTCGGTCGGTAGTTTCGAAAGGAACGTGCTAAGTATGATAAATCGAGATAATTACACCACGTCTTTGAGACCATTGAAAACAAGTATAATCAATTTGGTAAAATTGATTTTCAAAACAAGAATTTATGATTTTATATAAAATATTGATTGCAATATGTTATTTAAACACTTGTCAAAGCTTGAACTATTGTGTATTTTGCTTAATTCTGAATTCTATATTGAACCTTAACTTAAAGCTTTGAAATCCACATAAGGCGTATCAAACACGCTAATGAAGGTATTCTTTTACAAAATGTTATGTTAAATGGCTTCAGCTAAGAACAACACACATTCCCCTATCCAAAGCCCCTTATATATTTCTCCTTTTTCAAACAATATAAAAATATTGTAAACAATTATCAAAACCAAGGAATAGTAATGAGAGTTGCAAAACGCTAACAGTAGCTTACAAGTAATTGGTACTTTTATTGTGGCTCCAAAAACAAAGCATTTGAATATTTGCAATGTGCTTTCGAAAACTGCATGCACAAAAAGAAACACTTTTGCATAATTTCGGCTGATAACTTGGTTTCAGTTTGGGTTTGTTTTCATGCAAAAAAAAACGCATTTAGGCGTGCATTAAATCACACCTCGACGAGACGAATTGGTTAGCGTCGGGTTGAAGCAAAACTGCAGACACTATTAAAATGGAAACTGTACACTGTGATCGCGATTCAATTAGCATACAGATGAAACACTCGGGGAACTGGTCGTGTGCAAACAATGCGTGTCGCCAAAATCGCTCAATGTCAGAAGCAAAAGAAGTGCATTATGCCAAACATTGTGGAGGAAAGAAAAAACAAACACCGATTAGCCACGTGATGTCAATTTTATTAGCATCTTTGGGGAAATTACCTGAAAGCAGCCATTTAAAAAAAGAGGGGCACAGACACCCCAAACAGAATCGATTGCATCATGAAAATGTGTGAAATGTGACGAAATGTGACCCAAAAAAAATCCGCCGATAGAATTTAATTACATGAACAATGAACTCTCACCCTTGCGAAGCTTTAGCATGCTCGTTTTGTTCTTAATGGCATAATTTCTATTCTCCGTCCACAGCTGACTTTCCGGCCCATTCTGGCTTCTGTTCTTCAGTCGATTTCTCCCCGAAGGCGGGGGGAATTGACTGGGAATTGGCACGACAGGAGGTGGTCTAGTCGAGCCCGGGTGTCGGGGCCCCCGAACCTGGTGCATAATTTATGAGCGTTTCCGAATTACATAACCTCCAAAATGCCGCACCAGCAGCGTGCGTCGTTAAGCGCAGTGGCAAATTTAAATTACTCATTCAAACTCATGTTTGTTTGGCCATTTCGGGAGGTGTTTTTCCCATGACAAAGAGGCGCCAGGGGATGAAAACGAGCCGCGGGAGTAGCCGGAGGTGCACGTTTTTCATTTCGTTTTCCGTTAAGCTAAAAAGAAAAAATGGAAAACCAGCACCGTGGGTTTGGCTATTTTTTATTAAGCCGTGTTGGTGGTGTATTTTGTTTTCACTTTCGGCGTGACGTTTAGTGAGTACCCAGTGAGCACGGTTTAAACGCATCCACGACACGGTGGACGGTTGTTTATGGGTCGTGCAATTCATCAACACCAGCCGCCATCGAAGTGAGGTTGCCACGAGAGGAGGCAGCGCAAAGGCTCTTCGGGTACAATTAGCATTATAATTGAAACTTTAAAGCTCGCCCCTATAAATTATGTGTGCGCGGGTGGCCAAACTCGTATGGTTTAGGTTTTGGCGGGATCAAAAGGTACCATGGTGTTTTTGGAGGAGAAGAAATTACAGTACCTCATTTGGTAAATCACTTCTATGAGTGGATTGTCACGTTTTTGGAAAATCATACCAATATAATAATTTAAGCACAGCTTGTTTCCAAATGAACAGTATGTTTACAAGAAAATATCATCTTTATGATTCGGTTTCGTGTTCGCAACTTTTATGCACTTCTACTTCCCCCCAACGGATCATTTAATTTGGTTTGAAACTTTTTACCAATGCCTTTCTCATATGAATCCCTTACTTAATTTTTTTTTAAAAATCCTCTTAACAGAATACTTAACTAATAAAATAAAAATGGACACGTTTGATTCCATTTTCGTCCAAAAGAATAAACGATATGAACATGCCTTGCTTATGCACAAGTTCAACTAATCTAAAAACATACAGGCATAACTTTCTTGCGTTTACTCAAGCAGCAATTGATGCCCAATGATAAAAATAGCACACGCAGTATTTGCAGGAATTTCCCGTTGTGATAAACGCTTTTCTTACTGGTTTTAAATTTCGTCTGCCGAGCAATGAATGGCATTTAGCAGAGCGTTTCCTACAAAGATCAAAGTTAATATTTTCCTATAGGATTTACATACTGAGCAATGTGGACGGTGATAATATTGTGAAGCAATTGGCACTGATTTAACATTAAACAGGCCACTTGGCAAAGAAACTGCTACCGACTAAATAGGAATCGTTTGCCATGTGTTGAAAATATCATTCTCGTGATTTTATCGAAATGAAACGAACCTAAGCTGAGACTGGTTTCGTGAAATAGTTCTGCTGGTTGGAAAATACTCGGAGAAATTAAGTGTTATTCGTTTGGTCCAATTGTGCTCGTTAAGATCGAACGGACAAACGGCTTCCGGTTTTGGGAGAAGAGTCTTTCGACATACAAACCAGTCAAATCATCGAATGGATAGGAACCTACACCCAACATCCGGCACGGGTCCGTCACCGATTGACAGTTGTGGGATCATTTCGAAGTGATAATTTACGACTTGAAAAGACTGATCTTGGACAAAAGACCATACATACTTAAAAATTTAAAGTACCCTTTTCAATATTCGAGTAGGTTTGATGATTTCTATTTTGTTCTCAGATATAAAACCAGAAACCTGAATGACTTAATCTCTACACCTTCATTCCATGAAGACCTTTGGACCCTAACCCGGCCAAACCGGTGTTGGAATTAAAACGTCCAAAGGTACACTCTTACAATCACCCCTCACACCTCTCCTAGAGCCATCAAACGAGGTGTGACGTGGGAATGTGTGCTTCGTGGAGTGACGCCTCAAGCTTTTGATTGATAAACGATCGATTTGTTGATCGATTTCATTCAACTCGTAGAAAAGGCTCGCCAGGGGGAGAGCAAATGGTGGGATGATTTCGGTTTCCAAATCAATTTTGACCATCAGGTCTCGGGACGTTCGGTGGAGCAGTGGAGCAACAGAGCACGCTGGCTTTTTATCACTTATGTTCCTAGAAGAAAGTTGCCAAGAAATGTAGGTGCACACGGGAGCACAGAGAGGGGGCACGACGTTGGGTAAACCAGGCTCGGAACGCGTTCGATTCACTTTGGGATCATTGCTCTGGCCGCGATCTCGCGATCCCCGATGGCAACGATGGATGGGAGGAAAAGCTGTACACCCCATCGGTGGAGCGAAAGGTGGAGCATTATTTTTCCATGACCGGGTGATATTTGCAGTGCCGGTTTTATCCTTTTTCCACTCATTTCACTTTCTGTCGCTGCCGGTCGGTGTTCGTGTGTGACTGTGTATGCTGGAGTTTATCTTGCAGATTTTCGACGACAACCCGCAGCCTTCCGCGGACCGGTTTCGTTTGCCGGCATCGAAATCGCGACCACTCGAGCACTCGAATAAAAACGAAAAGGCCCGTTAACACAAAGAAACATCGATGCAAATGTTTCGAAAGAAAGTGAACCAAGCACCTTCAAAAAATAACCTGGCCTTGGTATTGATATGGTTAAAAAATCACCTTCCGAACGGAACTGGCAACCGAGCAGCAAAACTCGCTCACATGAATCGCTGGACAGACCCCAACAGTCCAACCTCTTGTTCCAGCAACCCGCACCAAACATCACCGAAACACCCAAAAGACCAATTTTGTGGCGACGCCGACGAGCGGTAGGTCAATTTTCTTTCCCAGGATCGGCCGTGCATGAGTGCGAGATTTAGCGAGCCATTTATTTATTTTTATCATCATCCATCCGCAGACAGACCGAAGCCGGGAGCGTAACGATGCTTGAAGTTTCACTTTCTTCGTGTGCTGAAGCACATCACCTTCGGTGGGGCTTCTTTCTTCGAAGAAATACACACCCCAGGGGTTTTGGTGCTGGCTCCACAACTAACGACGGCGCCGACGATGCACGCAGGTGCATTATACGGTTCGCGAGTTGCCCCCCTCAGTAGGGGTGGTACTTTTCTTTTTCCCCATACTCCGTAGGTGTACCCCAAATTAATTGATTATTCAAACTTAAATTGCACGCAGAGGAAAATTCGCGCCTTGCCCTGGCATATGTAACGTATGGAGTTGTTGTGCAGAATTCGCCTAAAATAGACCACCCAAACCGTGGAGAAAGAGAGCCACTTCATTTGCACTTGAGGATTATACTTTTAATAAATGATTTTCTCCCCCTGTTACTCGTTTGTAACGGATCGGAGAGGTGAGATTCATCAAAGAGCAGAGAATAACCAATTCGAACCGATAAGTTACGAAGCCAGCGATCACGAATTGTAGACGCGTGTTTGTTTGGTTGATTTATGTTCGGTGAATATTGTATCATCTGGATTGGAATAAATTTGGACTGCATAATTTTTCATTGCCTTGCCGATCGTAGCATGATCAATGGGTTATTTTTATGTTTGCTTGAATAAATATAACCGACAAAAAACATGAAGAACAAGAAATATGAGGTCATACTGCGGGCTGGCTGGTGGTTGATGTAACAAATCGCTGACTTCAGTATTTATGTTATCGTAAATAACATAATGAAAAAGCAAATTGACGAAACCAAAACAATAAGGATAAAGAAAAAGCGTTGCCTTTAAATGTCAATATACGAAAACGAGTGTAAAAAGGGGCAAACTGACTACTAGAAATGTACCAAACCATTGAGAGACCAGTATCGGCTTTTTTCCTTTAATTTACTGACACAATTTTATGTTCCTCCCTCCGCTTTATGGCTTCCGAACCATAACTTCTCTGGCGGGGAAACTCATCTGTTTAATACTAGCAAGACGATACAAAAAATAAGTCTCAGCATAAAAGATGCAATATAAAAAAACCTCCTCACGATCTTTACAGAAAAAACCCGTCATTCATTTTGAATTTGTTCGAACAAACAAAGCACGCGACAGTGAGCGTCAAAGAAGTAGAGCAATGCGTTCGTGCTTCGGAGACGCAGCCAAGATGGGGAGTCCGAGGGAAGCTGCACGTAAAAAATCGATCACGATGAATGAGCCCGGTTACAAGAACGTTGCCGGCAGGCAGGACGCGCTGTTAATACGAATAATAACCAGCAGCATCATACCAGCACAACAAAAACCGTTTGCCGTCGATTGGGACTAGTATGAAGGAAAGCAGCACAACAAGCGGGATTCAAAGAGCTGGAAATAAATTAAACCATTAGCCAAAGATCGAGGCGACGGGGACGCGCAGCTTTTGTCGGGTGACAAAGAGGTGAACTAATAATAATACAGAAAAAAACGAACTGTCTTGCAACTGACTCGAGAAATATGCTCCCGAATCGTACAATTTGCTTAGCCCAGATATTAGACCGGGCCGCTTTGTTCGATGCCGATGGATGGATAATGATGTTACTCGATTTGCTTCCCTCGCGTAAAACAAACAAAAAACAACCTTCATCCACAACACCGTCGATCATCCCCCACTTGGCTGGAATCTCGAGGTGGAGGAGGAGTAGATCTCACAGTGCGACCATCGTCAGCTGTTCGGTTGGCACCGAAGAAGCCAGCGCAGAAGCCTTAATGCTGCGCATACCGTGGGTCGACGCTACTTATTTAAGTTTATGCTTTGATTACGGACCTTCTACCCCCTTTGCCGGAGCATTACGGTGGGAAACACGGGAATCGGGTGCGCGTTAAGCTGAAGCAAAGCGAACGAATTATGTTTGCATAATGCTGCCCCGTTACCGGTCGCATAGGTTGGTGGAGATTCTGCCAGCAGCCTCCCGGTTTAATCCAGCTTTGGGGTAGGATGGGTTTCCACGTGGTTGTTGTGCTCTAATTAGCGGATTGGATTTGTCTTCCAACGGTGCAACTGTGGAAGCTCGAACGAATGCATCGATTGGATTATTATTTTCCGTTCGAATTTTTTCCTTCTCTTTGTCTGTTGGGAACATCTGCGGCAGACGTTTCCAATGGACCACGACACTTTTGGAGACGCTTTCTTTGGCCTTAAAAAGTGCTCATGCTTGACGGGAGTTTTCAGTTTGGATTGACTGATACCAAACTTTCTTATATTCTTGAGGATTAGTCATTAAAAAACTGTTGTTTGCTGTTAAATGTTTATGCAAATTAAAATATTTCAATGTTCCTTACACTAGATGAGGTGGCCTTCCAACCGCGATAAGTTTATACGATGTTTGTTTTTAACTTCACATCAACATCAATGAACATTCAATAAAATGTTCAGTTATGACTTATGATATTAATTTGGGAAATTTTCTCTACAGAGCAAGATTTCAACATAACGTTCAACAAATAAAGGAGCTCATGGAAATGATTCATGAAAAACATCAGTCGTTATGACTGGTTACAGTGGAATTGCAGGCATTGAAATCCTTATAGTTTTAGTATTAAGTACGTTATCGGTTTAACACCGTGAAAAGCGAAAAATCGTCGGCAGGAAGTATTCAATTCCCCTCAGAACGCTTGAGGAGTTTAAAGAAAGACTAATTTTATCATTTTCTCCTCTTTGTCACGCTCTCCAACTTAAGTTGCCTGCCGTTCATCCACCGATCATTCTACAGTCTCCCGGAATAATTTCCCGGCCAATCGAATGCAAACGATTTGTCCTTCATTTGTGCACCCATGTGCCACTGGCCACTCGAACTGCACCGTAATTGCCACCGTGGTCTGGTGGAATGGCAGCGAATGTAAAGTTGGACTGGCATCTGCAGCTGGCAGCGGAAAATTGTTAAACAAAAAAAAACTATAGCAATCGTACTGCGGGTTCGAAAAATTGACTGCTGCAGCCAATTTACTTACCGACGAGGAAAAGAAAATGCCGCACTCGGGCAGCAACAAAGCGCCACATGCAACCTTCGGTAGCCCAGGGCTAGAAAGGGATGTGTTCGTTCGGGGCGCCGACTGGAGGAAAAACTTGCCTTATGCGCTTTTGAAGCGATCCGTTTGCATCAATTGGCGGAGGCAGTGCGCCGAGGATAAAGAAAGATTTTCCCTGGGCTCCAAGCGCAAAGATCGACAACTTTTGCGGCACGGTAAAAGTTTTGCCCCGGACAATAATCGGACGCCCTCCGTGCTCAACTCTGTGCTATTAAATAGTTCACATAATTGCAGGAAATCAATCTAACGGCGAGCGCCTCGTGGGTTTCGTCCGAGAGTCCGCGAGATATAAAGAGAACGAAGGAAGCGCTTCTGCAAACAACACTGGATTTGTCGTGCGTTGCGAAACCGTATTGGGTCACATTTGTTTCTGCAACGCCCTGGGAGGGGAAAGATGGCCCTTTACACGTTTATGTCCGTTGACAACGTCATGGCAAACGATGAGACGCCCGACAAAAAGCCGACAACAGGCCCTTCGCTTTCCGGCCATAAGCCGCTTAACTAAAGGATGGGTCAAATTGGCATGCACTGCGGAGACCCCAACCTTATGTTGGGTGAGGCTGGCGGTTCCGTTAACGTAACCGAACAATTACCGGGTTCACGTCATAAAACGCGACCACCGGAAACAGGAACAACCACTCAAAAGTTGCCTAAAAGTTACGAGAAAAATGGCAAATGGAAAGTGAAGACGTGCATGGTGGAGATAACAGCGACTGGGCGAGCAAAATATGTTGTAACGTTTTTTTAAACAACCGTGTGATGTGATAAATATTGTTATTAAAAGACATTACCAAAATCTATGCTTCGGTTTCTGCTACACGCGAGCAGCATCGATTAGCGTCATGATTTGAAATGGTGGGACAAACAAACAAAAACAAACCTCTTTCATTAACGTTGACCATATTAGTCGCAAGGTTTGACCTGAAAATTATAAACCCATCCCGAAAATTTTGTAAAAAAATGGCCCCCATAGCCCCAAAATCGCAGACCATCGCAGACAATAAATATAAAAATTCATTTCGTTTTTCATCCATCTCAACTTTTCCATCAAAGGAATGCTTTTGTTGACAGAAAAACTCATTACGACCGACCTTCGGGCCAGCGAGTGAATTCCATCTGGTAATTTACAAACGAGTCATTTTGGTCACTCAAAAGATGATCCCCATAAGGTAAGGGCAAATACACAGGTGATTACCGAAGTGGCCACCGCTACACTCCCCGTTGCGTGTTCGAGAAGAAAAAACACACTAAATGACTTTCGGAATGCTCCCGAATGCCTTTGTCCGGTAGTGTGTATTTATTTATGTTGTTTCGACTTATGCCAAAAACCGTCGTGCCCTTTAAGAAATCGAAGGTTGGCGAAGTTCGTTCGGTCATTTAAAAATCGCTACCCAGAACCCGTGCGATTCAAAATCGTTGCGATGTTACCTTTTAAAAGATTACATTCCCTTCACCGGTTCAGCCCGTTGGAAAATTGGTACAGTAAGATTGTGTTACTGTTAAATGCGTTGCTTTTCAACGATCATCCAATCAATTTGAGATCACTCGCATTCACACGGCGATCGGTGGATCACTCGATGGGTTTTTCTCCCCGTCGCGCTAGTTAACGATGTCCAAAAAGCCGGAGCTCCGGTGCTGGCCACTAATCCGTTGGATGATCCCCGCTGGTCCACCATTCGCCATGGCATTTGGAGCGTTTTGTTCTTCATGGCTTGATTTTTTTTTTGCCCTGTCTCTTGTAAAAACACCAACCGCCCCATAGATCCATCCCAGATACTGTCGGTGCCACCAAGTGTCGGGCCCGATGGGGTCTCTTTAATGGATTTTCGATTAGAGCGGCGGCTAGTTTGGCGGCGTTAAGCATGCGTAGCGGATTTAGGCTTGGGCTTTTGTGATGTGTTCACATAATTTGTGAACGTCGAGACTCGAGACGACACCCCGGAGGGCTCGGAGCGCGTCTACACTCGAGGTCGCGGACGATGCAACGCAACACCTTAGTACACCCTCTATTAAGATTCCACCTGAGGGAAAACGTCGGTGCAATCGGATGGTTTATTTTTCAATTATTCACACGAAAATAGGGCCCCACCATCTCTCCAGCATCAAGGTTTCAATTTTGTTATTACTTTGTTACCCTTTTTGACATCTCCGCCTGGTCGGGCCGAACCCTTTATGGAAGTCAAATCCCCCCAGGGGCAGGACGACCTCCGAGCGCCTCCGTCCTCCGCTTCGAATTAATTGGAGAAGAATCTTTAATTGATGCTTCACCCGGTCCGAATCCAGGTCGAATCCGATCGTTTAGATTAGCTCGTACTCACCACCAACACCACCGCCACGAGTGTGTGCTAGACACATCTTCAAATGTGACCGATTTAATTAAGAAATTAAACTAATCTCCTCAAAGGTGATCGTTAAGAAAGCACAAAAAAAAGAAACAGTAAACTGATGCAACCCTAATGCAGACGAGGTAGATTCAAATTAGGCTTGGAACGGGTTTTGTTCGTTCTGTTTAAGCAAGAGGAGATACAAAAAAAAAGGGAAAGAAACACTTACACATTAGATATGCCTCGATGAGGGGGAAAATCCGTTTTGTACCGTAAACGTTTCTCCGGAGAGGAGCCCGTTAGAGGAGTAACAAGTTGATTAATGCTTTTTGGATGGACTAACGGACAGGTTGATTGATTATTAAACAATAATGAAACAACGAGGAGAGAGAAAAAAAAACGAACTCAGGTTCCGTACAGAATTCATTTAAAGTTCCTATTTTATCTCCCCTTGTCAAGTGATTTATCTTTTAAAGACAATTTATTCCTCCATCGGTGAAACAACTGTGCTCTTCATGAGAAGAAAAAGTATCCTTTCGAAGCACATACAAACAATAAGAAAGTGAATGTCTCTCCGTTATCCTTGTGGTATGCACATCGAAAAAAAGCGGCGATTACGGCGATTTGCAGAAAAACCTTAACATTTCAAATGTGGATGATAAGTGTGCAACATTGCAAAACGTCAACGTAAAGACAAACAACTTTCCATCGTCCATATTTTGGTCAACGTTGACAAATTACCATTCCCTCGACGAAATGGCTCCAGGGAATGGGTCCACATTGTATCATTATTGTCGAAATTGTGCTACCGGATGTGCGTAGTAGATAAAAAAAACTACTTGAGGCTATATTACTGAAGATTCATTTAATACCACTGTGAGAAAAACGATTCATCATTTTTGCACGATCACGTGAAGGGTAAACGCATGATGAGTGTTTCCTTAATTTGGAATTAATTTTGGAGGCGCACCGCAGAAACACCCTCAGGGTTTGTTGGAGCACATCCTGTTGGGACGAACACGATGTCGAGATGAAATAATATAAAAAGCTGAACGAACCTGGCAAACTGGCACTCGACCTTGATCAGCAAAAGAATCAATAAAAAAGCAAAACCCCTGTTACCGTTTTGGGGCTGAATCGAAGGCTCGATCGCTAACCTCAATCTTGGTTGGTGAGGTTGGAGCGGAATCGGATTCCGGATGCATTTAACCACACGGCGCATCAGCTGCATGCAAACCAAACGTCGGTCGAACCGAGCGGATCTCTATCGATCGATCAAACCTACCGGCGCTTTTATTCCACCACGTGCCGAGTTTAAAGAGTTTGAATTGAGGAAAAATAAATGACTGCTCCCGGACCGACGAATCCTTGACATTAAGAAAACATGACGTGTATCGAACACGCGAAAGGGAACCTACTACCGACCGGGGTGTAGGTCTCACTGTGTGTGTAAAACTGTAAAGTTTGTTATAATACCCTTTTCTTTGCAAGGTCCGGAGGGCGGCCGGACGGAGCCTCTTCCACGGCGGAGAGTAAGTTCGAGATCGTCACTTTAAGCGCAACACTTTATTCTACGTGTTCGCATCTTTCGTGCACGCGAATGGCCGGAAGTGATCACGGCAGCGACCCTTGCCACCGATATTTATCTGAGCACGTCGTTTTCAGATCGTTTCATCTTTAAAGGTTTCTTTAATAGGAGGCAAAAAAGTGTGTGCTGCATTTGTATGAACTTTACCAGGGAAGCAAAATAAAAATTCCATCACAAAGTCGAAGACAAAGACAAAACCAAAAATTTAGGCAAAATTTATCCTGAAAATAAATTTGTCACAACATACAAGCCTTTGTGAAACACTTTCTTCGCACTCCAAAACGACGTTATTTATGTTATCTCGTTACGAGCAAACATTGCGTTTAATCCGATCTCTTTCTGCCCAAGAAACATAACACGACTGATTAAATCTCGAGCCGTTTGTAGTCATTTGTTTGCTTTCGTACACAATGGGCACCGGAGATGCCAAAATACGCACAATCCTTACTTTCCTGAGGGTATAATCTCGAGGTCTGTTGTCTGCCTGCCTCGAGCAATAAACAAACGGTCCCATAAAGACATTTGACAACAATCCACCAACAGACAGTTTGGACGTGATCGCACAGTGAAGAAAAAGGAAACATAAAGATTATTTTATGCTCGCTTGGAAAACATGTTTTCTGGCATTGATAGGCATTCCTAGCCCATAAAGTGATCGTGGGGGTGTGTGTAAAAAAAAACAAAGCATAACGTTAGAGACAATAGACAACTATTGGCGGGTCTAGGAGGGGGTAGACTTTTGCAACACGTAGCGGTTTGGTTGCGAGCATTATTGGATGATGAGTGCAGAATTTTTGATGAGCCCACCGATGTGACACACTCACAAATATGTGCACGTCTTTATTGTTGGCCGGTCGTTGAATTTCTTTTCCATACCCTATTTTGGTCCCAACAAAACCCACAAAGGGCCCGAAGGAAAGCTTCCGTGAAATGCATCCTCGCT
Source organism: Anopheles sinensis (assembly GCA_000441895.2). NCBI lineage: Eukaryota > Metazoa > Arthropoda > Insecta > Diptera > Culicidae > Anopheles > Anopheles sinensis. The sequence continues at coordinate 1,323,600 of KE524984.1, forward strand.
GGCGCACGGTTTTGCACGAAACTGAACAAGTAAATCGCACGATTCAACTTGTTGAGAAAAGACGCGTGAAACGGGAAGGCAACTGTTTCTCGAGGTGTTAACTTGCTTGCCATCCACCCTCAACACACCCCTTCGATGGACACGAAAAATACAAAAATGATGCTCCAAAATCATTGAAAAGCTTTCGTGCGTTGGATCGTGATTCACGGAGCGGGACACATAAGAGTCGGTACGCGTACCCAAACTTGCGATCGTCACCACCACCACCGGCGCCACCGTAGTCGTGATCGCTGTTGATTGTTCCGCGATCGATTGTGTTTGCACCCGCCAGCGCTCGATAAAAATATGTGCGGAACTTTCGCTTTCACGCATGAATTTCCGAAACCAAACCAACAACGACGAAGGCAGCAGGAGGAAAAGGAGAGCTCATAAAGGAAAAAGAAGCCACAGATAGCGCAAATGAACGCATAAACAGCGTTTTTTTCGAAAGTTGAGCTTGACCACTCCAACATTCGACGGGTCCCGCGCGATGCGGAAAGGATTGTACGCTCGGTTTGGTCATTTTTAAGGCCAGAAATTGGATCGTTGGGGTTTGTTGGCTGGCAAGGGTTGTCTCCTGTTGTGTTTTTTTTGCCCAAGGGTTCATTTACTTAAGCGGGAGGCGTGTGGGGAGGCGTGTTTGATCGATGGTAGGTTTCCGACGGGGGTTTGGTCCACATCCGGCATAAGACGACGATCACCTTTACCCAAGCTTCCTTGTTTCTGGACGCGAAAGTTACAGGTGCAGCCGATTGTTTGGAGGGAAGCGAGTATATTTGGGAATTACTTGAACTAACATAGGTAAAGTTAAACTGACTGGAAGAAGCGCTTCTGTAGATACCTCATTTGACTCTAATGTCTACAATCACATGCTCGAGTATGTTTTGCCTCTTTTAAGGTCCATTCCAGGGCCCAGCTTCCGAAACGACAATGTGTTTTGCACAATTAGCAGGAAAAGTGTTGTAACGTTGATTTTGCCATTTTGTTGCTCAAAAACAATTGTGCACTTCTTACAGCATAGCAGGGAACATTATATATTAGGCGAGAGAATCGTTGGATTTTTGAACTTAAACTTATATAACTAGTTTCAAATGTACAAAAATTGAATTGAAGAACAATATAAATTACCTTAAACATATCGGTACCCGTAAGGAATCAAAAATATGTACCTTTTTTATTATGTATTGTTGGTCGTAAATGTAAAATGAAAAGGATGAAAATTTAAGAAAAGGTGCAGTGAATTATTTTAGAGTAATTTATATTAGTGATATGTTTAAGAAAATGTTTTCAAAGTTCAATGATCAAAGTAATAGAGCTTCAGAAACAAAATGTCATCGTTTTCCATAAAGCATGTATGACATTCTCGGATATGCTGATCTTAAACAACCGTAAAGCTTTGCTACCCTAGACATTAGAATTAAGTTACGGAATTACATCCTAAGAAAAAAGTATGGATGTTAGACAAAGAAATCGTACAGTCATCCAGAACACTCATAAAAATCTAAGATTTAAGTATTCCAGCAGTATAAGTCCTATGATCACCGCAAGGCAATGCAATACATCTGCGATTTGCGAAATAGTATCGTAACTATTCGTGCCTGTAACACCACTTTAAGTTTAATCCATCTTATCTGAGAGAAAATGCCAATGCTGTAACCATAGCTTGTGAGAGGCTATCCAAGTTGTCAACACCATTATCCCATTACTACCCCGTCGTACGTTGGACAGACTTACAGAACAGCGGAATCCCATCGATGTAAAACCATGTCCAGATGGGTATCGGTCGGAATGAAGACCTCTGCCCTTTCGCGATGAATCTTCTACCTCGACTGACTGCACTTTGCCGTGATGGGATACTGATCGCGCATTCGCGAGTTGTCGAGTTAGAGACATCCCAGAGTTGGATGCAGCTCTATCCAGTGGATACTAAGCTGTGTGAAGGCAAGACGATCCGTGACATCCAAATACAGTGGGGACGATCTTCTGCTCTGTGACAGGTTGTTTTTGAGGTGTGGTTCTTGGTGGCGAAGTATCCCCGAGAATGCAAAACGGGTCATAAAGTTGCAATTCTTCTCCATTCTGTATGTTGCTTATATTATTGGCTTACATATTGGTAAAATGTGGGCGACTAGAAACCATACGATCGATCAGTTTAATTACAACTCATTTTTTCTTCTCTTTCTTCCAGGTAGGCATCCCGCAGCAAGGAAATATTCATAAACAAGCTTTATTTAAATGCATCAAGCTGCATCTTCAACAAGAAAGCACTAAAAACCAGATCTTCCCTCATAAAACTGCATCAGAGCACTTCAGGTATGCAAATCTGTTTTGGTTAAAATTCTTGAAAAAATAAGCCAACCATTTTACAGTTCTGTTTGACTCTCAAATGACCTGGCGGGTTTTTGTTTAGTGTTCAGTTTAGTTTAGTTAAATCAACGGGTATACGTAGTTCGTTGAACCTGTTCAAGGTTGCTGTTTAATTTTAAAGGCCATGGTCTGGCGCTTAATCAGTTATCAGTGAGGCACTTTTCTGCACACAGACGCCATTTAAAATTCCAACAACTTCTCGTCCCAAGGATTTTTGTTTCAAAAGGCTCTGTTTTCTCTCGATTCTTCTCCTTGAGCGGAACCTTGGGTATGGAAAATTCTGAAAGTTTGGAGGAGAAAAAACCTAACCAACGCACAACGCAAACAACATCCTTAACCGGTTCGCCCCATTTCGTCGCAAAATCGTCATGGGTCCCCAGTGGGATTTGAATAAATTAATTGTTATTCTTGGAACAAGGTGATAAAATTTATCACCCGCCCCATGCTCTTCGCCGGCGGGTAGAAAGTCTTTTTTTAGGCTGAAATATAAATAAGATCGACCAAATGATCCGGCCCGAGTAGAAAACGCCAACGAATAGAGTAAGATTAAACGTTTGATGATAGTTTTTACTTCTTCTTTTAGCTTTTGTCACATCTTGACATTTTAACTCCGGACCTCTAAAAGCTCGAATAAATGTCCCAATACAGTTCGTTCCCCACCCGACACCACGAATAGGCGTAACAGTTAGAAATGATTAATCGAGGGAACGTGTTCATATCGCGCCAATGCAATGGTGGTGTGAACAATTTGAATACCAGCCCCAAAGCCTGACAACAAATCGGCCTGGGAGTTCTGGCCGTTTGCCGACATCTCCCGGTGGTGGGCGGTCACTAAATAAGATGCCAACACCGCGAGACATACGGACCTGACCGAGAAACGCGTTTCAACATCATCCGTCGCCCTTTATGCATGTCGGCGTTTTTTTTATTTGGGTCGGTTTTGTTTTTGTTGAACCCTTAGGTTTTCTTCGTTTCCCAAAAATCCCGAGACAAATGGTTGTATTGTGAGTGTGTTACTGTCAGGTGAATAGTGGCCGACTTATGCCCAACAACACAGCCGACTTATGCTCCTCCACAAGCTTTCGGGTGGCTTTCGGACGGATCAGGACGGAAACTTTCTCACAGTAATTTACCGGTAGTTGCAACAAGCCCAACCCGCTGCCGTTGGATCACTTCGCTTTTCTTTGCATTTGCGGTGCTATGCAAAATACAACCCTCTGTTAGTGACCTCACCCACTCGCTTTCAGAGGCACATACAGCGACCTAGAGGCCACCGCGGTGCCTTTTTTGTAGATTTCAGCACCACCGGCGATGGAGTTGTCTCGCGCCCAAATCGTTATGTTTCGGTGATCGCCAAAACAGAGCTGGCACACGATAGCGATCTGTGTGAGCTGAGACTGGGGAATCTTACCGTCCGAGTTATGCAGGTGGCACTGGGAGCTTTAACCACCCCGCGGCGGGCAACACTTTAGTGGAGTGTGTGAGGGAATATCATTCGATTTCGTTTTATGAACAAGTTGCAAATTTGATGGTCGAAATGCAAATGAGGATCAGAGATCCCTACCCAGTTTTAGCTGAACGATTATATTTTAATTTATGTTGACGATCATGGAATGATGCCGAAAGGAAGGTTAATGATTTAATAATCTTTCCTCTTCTTAAATCCAAGCCCAAATTTCATTGGTTGACTAAATCCAAATATGATGGGATACGTATTGAACAGCATGATGTGTTTTTCGGCTGATTGAAATTAATTGGAATTTTTAGTTACAAAATAAAATAGTTTTGCTTCCATTCCAAAACCATTTTGGTGGTGTGGTTTTAGTTAACCATTTTGCTTCTATTTATTTTGCAAAGCATTAAAACACAAAACCGATGGCGTCGAGTTGTGTGTTTCCATAAAATAACTTAATTTGCATCGAACCCCTGCTGAACGGTCTGCGCACGTAAACTTTTCCGCGATCCCTCAGGGCCCAGGGTTTGCTGGCCACTGTCAGCTCGGCAACCTTTTCCCACTAACCTAACCTTTAGCTGCCACCGCCGGGGTTGCGGGAATGGCACAAATGCTGCTCGAAATCGAACCTCAATCAAGCCGCCCTAACTTCCGACCGTGGCGCACTCAGCTCAGAGTCAGAAGCAATAGAACCCCCGAGAGTGCAAACTAAACCAGACCACGGTTGGCGCTTGATCGAGGCAAAAGTATGCCAACGGCAAGTGGTTGGTGGCATTTTACGTTCAGTGTGTGTTCAGGAACGGCTCGAAAATGGTAACACATGGCAGATGCACCGACCGAAAACGCTGGAAAAGCTGAGCCCATTTTTTTCGTTTGGTTTGGGAATGCCTGCCTCCCCTCATTGGCAAACGGCAGCCGAACGATCTACCGAAGTGCAGTGCTGCAGTTGCACATGCACAGCCGGGGTCGTTAGAGCGACACTCTCCGACACTCGAATCGATTATCGAATCGGTGAAGAGAAGACGAAGGGCCTTTTGGGCGATGCCCCGGGGAAAGGAAGGTGGGGAAAGCCAATCAAAACTAGCACACAATCTAACCTTTTTCGTCTCGCCTCACCCTAGAGCCCGCCTTGTTCCAGTCTGCCACCCACATATACAGAGAATGCACCATTGTGTGTACCTCTTATTTTCTATTAGCCTCTCACAGCCATCGGTGGCCCTTGGTTGGTTTAGGGCATCACACGATTGCACAATAATTCGTGCATTGGAGAGAAGCTGAGTATGTCTGCAGACAGGAGGTAGAGATGATGATGCTGCATCGACGTGTGCTGAAGGTTGGACGTTTTTTTTTAAATTAACTGTTTAAAAAGGAAAATTGGATGCACATGCGATGAATGAGGAGAACTGGGCGGACACAAGGGACACAACAGAAAATCAATCAAGGTACGTGGGAGTCGGTTGTGGCCATGGTTATATGGTTCTGTTTGTTCATGCACGAAACGAAGCCCAACGAAACGTCAACACGAGAGATGACGGATGGGAATTTCGTCGTTGGGTGGTGATACCAAATGAAGCTTTACGACCGTAAAATTCTCTCAATCAAACATTGCAATCGAAGCGCGCGATCAATAAGCGATCTTGTCCTATTTTAGTGAGTGTGTCAATGGGAAAGGAATGCTTATTTAATATTTCATTCCCTAGACAAATCAAACCGTCTTTTGTAATAGAAAGGGGCTTGGTCTGGAAATTTTGGGACCTGGGCAAACACAGTTTTGGACAAATTTATATCAGACCAAGCGCCCAAACGGAAAGAAGCTTTCAAAACGTTAACGACCAACCGAAGAAAATTGTGGTACCATTTCGTGCCGTTTTCCCTTTCTTTTGACGGCTAAATTTCGCAAATTAAGCCATCGTTAGGATGTGCCGGGAGAAAGGGCCGGAAGCGGGCTAATAATGTGTTGATGATTGACAAATTATCAAAGATGAACTGTTTCGGGGAAGCAATGGGAACCTAAATAGGCAGTCGACGAGAAGGAGGAACCTGAAAGCATATGAAAGGGAAACGATGGTACACCGGAAGCGGAAAACGGAAATGTAGGAAAGAACAAAGTGTCCAAAAATTGAAATTCCCTCTTTCTTCAAGACACCACATTGTCTTCGTAAAAAAACGTGTGAAAGGAGTTCAGACTTAAAACAACAAGCGTGTAGAATGTTTGTGTGAAGTGTTTATACTACTCGTCTAAAATATTTGCACCTGTGGAGAAGTTAAAAATCTCCAGCTTTACCGTGTTTGCCGCGGGCGAATAATATATTTTGAAAAGATGCTTCCTACACATATTGCACGGTGGAATTTCACTACACCCCTTGGAAGAAGCAGAGCGCGAAAGATTGCCTGTCGATCTCCCGTGGCTGTGAAAAATCTCGAATGAGACAAATTAATGTTTCCACCCAGCTCGTCACGTCCGATCAACGGTACCGCGATCGACTGCCGGTATTTTTTCCTCCATCGAAAGATGCGCAAACCATCAAAAAGCCGCACTGAAACAGTGATTGGTCGCGGATCGATGAAGCGTTTAATTTCCCGTGTGAACAAAGTTTGCCGAATTTCTGACGAACCTCAAACACGAACCAGCGGGGTAAAAAACGATCGCGTAGTGGACGTTGGGTTTACTTTTAGTAAGGAGCTAAGCACAGGGTCGAAGGGCTGTCGAGATGGTCAATGCTCGCTTTGCGAGTTCACGGACCAGCGAAAGAAAGATCATGTCTCCAAAAGTCTTTGGGAAATACAGCGTAAAAAAAGAAAAATATACAGCAAGCAATCTCTTAGGAACATCAGCCAGAGACGCACGTTGATTTGCGTGCCATTGCGCGATCGCATTGTATAACTTCACGCCACGCACCTAACAGCACGCTTCTTCCACTTGATTTGATGGCTTGATTGGTGGGTGAGCGGCTGCTTTTGGGGTTTGCCACCGAACAAATTGTGCGAAAATGAACAAAAACAAAAACCTCCAGATAATCGCAGTGCGTTAAAAAGCCCACCGATGATGCTGCATCCCGTCTCCCATGGCCATTCTCACGAGAACACTGCACAAAAGGTGTCGTGAAGACGGAACACCCACTCACTCCAAGCAGCGAAGACGGGGGGAGAAGAAGGAGTTATTTGCATAGACCACAGCACCGGGTGGAAAATAAACTTCCCGTCTTTAGCACTCCGACGGCTACGCATGATTTGCATTGAACGAGCCGTTGATGGCACTTGAACTGTTCGAAAGTGATTTGTGAGCTGAGACCGGTAAAGCATGTTTTAAAATATGCACATCATTTCAACGGACAAAAAAATGAGGCAATCACGCACACTCGTAAGCAGGGTCAACTGGTAATCAGCAATAGTTTCTTCACGACCATCTTAATCATCCGTCCGAGGTTTCTGGCGGGATGAAACCCGATAACCATGGGATCGGTGACTTTTTACAGCTTTATCTAACTGCTTAGCAAATGATGTGCAAAGTAAATACAATCGACTCGGTAAATGATGACGGGTTTGTGAAGTTTAAGTATACAATATGCACTGTTTGTTGATCAAATGAAGCGCCGAAACTTGAGGATATTTAAAAGACAAGATAAATAACTAGAGAATTGTTTCCGACATGACAATTTGGCCTTCTGAAACGATCATATCCTCCTTAATTCTACGAAAAATATAGTAGGTGAATATATTATCTAATTAAAATTTTGTTTACATTTTATTGATAGTGTTTGAACAGGGACAGGATGGTGCTAGGAATAAAGAAATAGAAAATGTTTTATTTTTTCTACGTTGCCTAAAAAAAAATGTTTTTTTTTCTACATTGCCTTTGGGAGATGCTGCTTTACCATCTGTTACCAAAAATAATATCCACTTAACGACGAAATCGAAATTATGATGATAGCTACTAAGTATGGTTTTTCCCTATATGCCCGTGCAACAAAAATATTGGCAGTTCCACAAATAAAAATGTACGACCCACACCCACAATCAAGTGTGACGTTTTTCTACCGTTGACTCACAAGTGATGCGATGAAATACGCCCTCGTAAAATGAAACGGTTATTAGAAACTTCTGTTTTCTTAGCCGCCAAATACGACGAAAGTGTTGAACGCCTTCGGAAGCCGCCAAGAGGGACCCACCTTTCGGCGTTAGAATGGACGGTGGTTGATTAACACGAAATCATCTTTCTAAACCAGAAAAAGTACCAAATGGTCAAACCGATTGTCGGGTTCGAAGAGGCCATGACGATACGCCTCCGCCAAAACGAAACGGAACGAGATTTGTGGCAAAATGATCAGGATCACCTTCGAGCACCGATCGACCTCGTGTGTGGGTGGGTTCGCAACATGGGTGCCATGTTCCCCTCCCACTGACCACCTTCCCGGGGAACAAAGATTTTTCCTTCCAGCTAATGATGCAACCGTACAGCGGAGGATCAGTTCTAGGTTTAAACTAATAGCGAAATAACCGGTTCCACATGGAGCACGTTGCTAAGGTGTCGAATGCTCAGAACCGTCCGACAACGGCTTTCCACGGCAACCAACGTGTGCCGTTGTTGTCCGCTGCACTGCAGAAGGAACGCGCAAAGGTCGAAGATGCACGCAAATCGGTTTCGCGTGTGGGAAAAAAACTTCGCTGCACAATTCGGTGCACAACTCCCGACTTTGACTGCGCGCCGCTGTCATCGTTAATTTGTCTGAGGTCGGCACAGAATTAGCATTAAAATCAATTTCACCTTTTTCGCGAACCTTCTTGCGCCACACCAAAGGCAAACCGTGAGTGATGGATCTGCTCGGGCGCAACCCGCATGCTTTTTTCTTAACCAAATGATCATTTGTTGGCGCAGTGGAGAAAATTGATCCGATGCCATTTGCAAAACCCGTAGACACATTTGCACATTAGGTGATTGGAAAATGTACAGTAGCGTCGCAAAGGAGCCGCCTCGCTGGAAAAGATGGTTGGGAAATGGTAGAAATGAGATTTTAATTGATTCTGACAGCCGTTAAGTAATGTTGGCAAACGCGCTTCAAAGGCTGGAAGAAGGGTAGGAAAAGTTGTATTTACGACAACTCCAATTGCAATAAAACCTACCTCAATAACCTGATTGCTAAATACCATTAACAAAGACAAGATAAATGAATCATTTGCAGATCTTATGTTTAAAACAGGAAAGCTTCTTTTTGTGACAAATGCAAGACGTTTTTGTTCATTTACAGCTGTTTCCACAAAATAAGCAAACAAGACGATGACAAAAAATATCCTTCAACCATCAGCATCGAACTTTGTGACAGAGATGATTAAGTTCTTTGTGCAAAGAAAATGAAGATGTTCAAAAGGATGTCAGTAAATACAGATGGAATAAACGCGATAGGTGTACCTTGAACTCACATAAAACAATAACACATTCCTAATGAATCATAGAAATAACATTGGTTTGAAACAAAGAATAGGTTACTTACAAAAATGTCTCATCTCTATTTGCCCATTAATCATCCCAGGATAAGAGAAAATTCAAACAGTTGAGTTTAGTTCAGTGTATCCAGTGTTAAGCCCTTATCCATTTCTTTGGTTAGCTAAATAAGAAAATGAAAACGTTTCTAAAAGGGCGGCCAACGGGTTAACATTGTTTGCGTCGGAACCTAAGTTAATTTGGCCGCTAAACCCGGCGTTACATGTTTTCTCCAGGAAGGATGGGCGGATGTATTTACATACCTTTTGACGAGTCAAACACGACGCCTAGGAGAGTTTACCGCCTTCGAAAGAAGCGAGCGTTGGTCAAAATCGTGCCAAAATAGAGCGAGGCCTTTCCTTCCGGCATCCGACATCGAACACTCCCTTTAGCCGACGGAGGGTTGGGAGCTAGTGATCGCGCCTACTTAGTAAACATTATAGCCAATCATCGACATCATCGGCATTGCGATCGACATCATCATCATCATCATTCCAGTTGGGAGTGTAAAAACATCCAGTGGCACATCAAATGTGTGCACACGATTATTGCACCGGTGTTATGCGGTAATTTAATAATATAATTTGTTGATCGAAAGGGTGGGTTTTGCCGGTGGACTCCAGGTTCGGTGTTGGTTCACTGCCATTCCTGTGCGGTTTTCATCACAACAAAGAAACGATTTTACTTAATTTTCCCCCGACACAGCTGAACAAAGCACCAAGTGCCGAAAGGCCGGCTAGAAAACAAGAGGAAAACTAGCGAAAAAAGGCTCATATAAATATTCAAATAAATTACAAGCAGAAAAAAACCATAGCATTGAAAGGGCACGGTTCGGTACGTAAATCGTGAGGTGTACGAGATTATTAAATTTAATGCCTTACTATTTTTCCACCAACCGATTGAAACACCCTCGTTATGACGGTAACCAGGACGGTAGCTTTTCCCTTTCCATCAACGGCACCTGAGCGCACTCGAAATTGGGAGGAAAAAAGGGTATGACACGGGGCAGAAGCATAAAAAAACTATGCTGCGGCATCTACCGGCGGTTCAGTAGGAAAGGATGCATCAAAGCATAACAACATAACAACACGATGCAAACAAAATTGTTACCGGTATGGTGGTGGACCCAACAACGGAAGCACACCGCCGGTATACAGTGGCCACTCAGTACCGACTCAAGCAAAACGTCTAAGAAAAAGGGAGCGAAAAAGTAGCGGCTAGTTGAAAAAAAAAGCCCTCTAAGTGTGGAAAGGAAAATGAACATAGCAAATGTACAGAGGCGAAATGGATAACCAAGAAGCAAACATGCTTGTGCAAGAGCAAAGAAATTACAATATCGATTCCTAATTGTTTTAATCGTCCATCCCAGTTCCCGTCGGAGAATTCTAAAATACAAACCATCGGAAGCCTTTGCAAAAAAAAACTTCGAACTTTCATCAGCAATTTGTGATTTTCATGACGGCGATCGAAGCAAGACGGGGTTGAACAAAACAAACAGAAACGGCATTCGGAAAGGAAAAAGCACCCGTCGATCGGATTATGCAATGATTTTGCAATCGACTTTCGTTCATCGTTTGCTTGCTCCAATTATGATCGTTTGATTGTATGAGAACGTAACGAATGGATTAAATTTTGCGTTTGTTTTGTTTACTGTTTTTGAACCATCAAAACTTCAAACCATGAATTGTATCTAGAGCACTCGAATGGGAACTCGAATGGGAACTCGAACAAAAATTACAAATTAATTAATTTTAGTTTAAAATAGCTCCAAGTCGACAGACACCCCGGGGATTTATTTCTCACTTCCTTTCCGGATGTGGATACCTCTAGGAATGAGATAAAAACGGAATACAATAAAGTACACACAGTTGTACACTGTTTCAGCATTAATCCTCCGTTGAATCTCACCCCACGGCCTGGTTCACCTGCGCGCCCGCATAATAAACCACCCAACGCTGGGAATATCGGCTTTCATGGCCAAGAAGGTGATAAATCTTTATTGACACCGACGGTTGCCGATTTCTGGCGAAGGCTGCGCATGGCGGTTCCTTTCGAGCGCATTAGTAGAAGGCGCTGATGATTTATGGAAGCTTGACCGAGACAATCGAATGCGATCGCCAGCAGATCAACGGATCAGGGGGCATAGTAATACGATCCAATGGCTAGTAGAGCCTAAAGAAGTGTAGAAAGAAGGAGGAGGGCTACACAAAAAAAAGCGGTTCACATGCATATTTTATCTAAATAATATCGGAAAACAACCACGGATATACAACAGCAAAGAAATGTCAATGTGAAGGTTCGATTTATGATTAAGTGCCTCGATTCGATCGATGCAGATCCTTTCACATTTGGATTTTTTTCGTTATTTCCCATCAAAACGCAAATTGTCTTCAATTTTTGGTTTTTAGCATTGATTAATATCTATTTGCTATATTAACATGTAGAAATAAAAGAAGCGCAATTTTTATTTTAAAATCAATGACATCTTCGCAAACAAGATAGGAAAACATTGTAGATGATTTTACGATAAATGGGACAAGATGTTGTATATTTCAAAACCGAAGTAAGTCAATGCTAAGACAAACTTATGAATAAAACAAACCTTAACCTTAAAAAATGCCTTATGAATAAAACAAACTTTCTATGGTCCATCTTTCACACTTTAGGAGACCGAAAAGATGTCAAAAGACTTGGATAACAACTGCAAAACAGATCATTAGGCATTGTTCTGCTAACCAAACATGATCAACACAATGCTACCTACAGCTTGATATAATTAGTCTAAATGGTCATTTTTCTACAGGAAAACTAAAAATTTGGATGATGGAGACAGGACGTATCAAACTTAAACCCTCCAGTGTATCTCGTTTGATACGAGATACACCTAATCCAAGCGATTAACAATGATAGGATCCATTAGCGATCGTGTGATTTTGGGGTCTTCTGGGGTGTTAAAAGGCAATCACGCTAGTGACACAAAAGAAAGAATGATTTAAAGCTATGTGACCAACAGCAGCCCAAATGGAGGCGTGTGCTGGCAAAAGGGTAGAATTGAATTGAATTATGGCGATACAGATAAGGGGCCAGAAACCGCAGAAATGTGATCAGGACGGTCGGCACGAAAACACAACACACCTCCTCCACCGGTTGAAACCGAAAGTGTGCTTTTGCTATCAAGATAGTCGTCTTTTGCCACAGTTTAGCTGAGCTGAAGCGACAACCACAATGACCAAAACAATACGAAACCCAGGTCGTGCTGCCTTTTAGAGGTGATTTTTCGGCACTGGCCGGATATTAAATTTAAAAAAAGTAATGGAAATGATCTGATCGCGTTTCAAACATCAGCACTCATTTTGTTATATGGACTATCTCTAATGCTCCAAAGCTCCCCCTCTTTCGTTTCCTCTCCTATTACGATGGATGTTAATAAATGGCCATCTGTCTACGCCTCGCCTCTCGCCTCAGCGAGGGGTGGATGCATTTAAGGGTGATCGAAAACGCCAGATTGTGCTACGTTTCGATTTGTCGAGCACGCCCGCGCCGCTACTGCGGTTTCGGTGAAATGGGAAAACTTTCAATTTCTAAATCGCCTCACTCGATTCAGCGCCGTTTTTGTGATCGTAGCGATTAAGGGTTTGATCTACTTTTCCTTCAACCGCCGTATCCTTCTTCAAGGGAAAGGGAAAGCGAAAGCCACCGATGGTTCTTTTTATCAAAGCCAATATCATTCGAAGCCACACACTGTCGGCGGTGGAGTTTGATGGCGGGAAACGCGTTGTTCTAAATTGGAGGGAAACCTTAAAGTGAGCAGGGAAAATTGATTCGCCTCGGGATTGATACCGGTAGATTTTTATCAATTTCCTTTTGAATACAAAATTAAAACAATTTTCCTACGCAACAGATGGCGTAAGTATCTTTCATTTTACTTTTCATCGATAGCTGAGGAAAAAGTTCGTTGTTATATCGAAAGGCTTGATTGTGTAAGCTGGAAACTGTCTTTATATTTTCTATCAAACAAACTATATCCCGATACGTGCACCATTCTTCTGTCCGCGAAATAATTATGCAATCGTTCTGAACTAAAGACTACAAAGCGTGAACTTCGCCTCACGGTGACGTACACTCTTGCGTACAGTGTGGCTCAAAGGTCAGGCCAATTCATACCACGAATGGCGTGCCTCAGTAACGGCGAGCGAAGTCAATTAAAATTGCAGTCTATTAATTTGTCAAATTTTAGCCGCTTGCGAATTATTGCCATTGCCCTGCCAGTCTCTGCCCCGCGAGAGAATAGCTGTCCGCTAAGTGTACAAAGTACATCTCGCATTGGGCACGATTCAACCGATCGAGGACGATGGCAAGCGCCGAGTGGGCAGCGAGTGAGAACGAAATTTATGTCATCGTTGCAAAATTTTCCTGTTTCTTCGCGTTCGCGTGCTCTTGCGTTTCGCGGTTAGCGAGGTTTGCTTCACCGGTGGAAGGAAGTAAACGTCGGAACGCAACAAAGTGTTTGACATACGAGATAAGCATCGACGGGAAAATGATCCGCAAGCAAAGCCAAAACCGACTGCTAGTTGGTCGGGAGGGAGAAACACTGGATGGGAAAACACAGTGGCCGGTACGTTGGAGCGATCTTGATGCCGTTTGCGATAGCGATCTTTGCGCTACCGTGTTCCGCCATCGAGTGCGTAAAGTGTGAGGCGAAACGGTATTTCGACACTTTATCTAGGACATTGTGCTAAATTTTAGAATTTTCATCATAAATTTGCTCGCAACGAAACAGTCAATAAATGTGCAAGAGAAGGAATGTGGTCCAGTTTATCAAACATAGCCCGCATGATTTTTAGTAATTTCATTCAAAACAATTTAACGTAAACCACTTCCAATTGATGGCATTTTTTGTCACGGAACTCCACCTGATTGACAGTTTTATTGACTTTTCCACATCTTCCGCTAGCCGTACGTTTTGCTTCACCATTCCGACACGACCCACAACTTCCTCTGTCGGTTTAACGGCAACCGCTTATGTTTAACTATTCCACTCAGCAACGTAACGCCAAGTAATGGCGTTGCCGCAGGAAGAAAAAATAAAACCACCCCTCGGACGGTCGCTCGATCAGAAAACTTTCAATTTCATAATCACTTTCGATGGCCCGGGTAGTACACACTGCTGGACGCGCCATGTTATCACGTCGACGGTGGCGACGTGTGTATGCATTTCCTTCGCAGAGTCGTTGAATGGCGGCCGTTCCGTCACTTCCGTGAGCAATTATTTGTGCCGTCACTGTACGAGTGAGTTCAAGCCGTTCCATGGTTGAAAATGGAATATTGATCAATCGTTCGAGCGGCTGCGCTTGACATATTTGGTGCAGGAATACCACGAAAGAACAGTTACATTGGAAAAATAAGTTTCTGGTTGGGCACATGCGTTGTATTACAAGAGATTTTATCTTGATGAATATGAAAATACATACATTCCGCAGAAATATAAAGAGTTCAACAGGAAAAAATCTTTAGCAAAAGCAAGTTTTCTTAGCTGGCCACTAATCAGGTCCAAAGGCTTTAAATTACACCTATCGTACCTGATCCTCGAAAGAATGTTAGCTCGTGGTTGAGATCGACCTGATACGACGACATCGCGACACATTTCCATTTTCCGCCGTAGCCCGGCTGACTGCGCTTTGTGGTAATGATGGATGCTGTTTCTTCACTCATTTACCCATTTCCCTAGTGCACTTCTCCCTGCTCCCGTATTCTCCCCTTCATTAGCCGACACGTGGACTAACCAAGCATTTCGTTACCTTTTCTTTCCAGGTAAGACCCTTAATGCTGGTGAGCAAAACATCGCCGATCGCAAGACCCCGGACCGATTGACACATTGTCGTCGTCCAACCAAACGCCAAAGCCCCCAAACAGGACGGGCAGGCCGGCATGGCCTCAGGCAAGGAAGAAAGAAAGCAAGAAAGCAAGAAGAAAGCCAAGCCAAACCCAGCATGGCAAACCGTGACAACAACAAGGTGCCGTATAAATTATCATACTAATCGGGCGTTACACCGTCGTCGTCGTGGTGGCGTGAGACAAGAGGTTCATTCACTCGTCGATTCGCAGCTGGGCTTATGTTGCTTTTCTGTTTTCGTCTGTTCCGATTCGATGATGATCAATTTACGCGTTCGGTTGGTTTCGATTCACCATTTTGTAATAGGAATGACCGCTTAGATTCCCGAAGCACCAAACCATTACCGTCGACTGAAGTGGGAAGATGAACGTCCGAAATGACCAGCCTAATTATCGTTCGAACTCGAACTCATAATATGGAACCATAAATCGGGTGCATTTCGTATCGAAATCGTAAATTACTACTACCTTTGGTCAACTGGGTAGGAGGAGGATGAATAATTCCGATGGAAATTGATGAGATGTGTTTCGATTACATTATCATCAACGCATCAACTGGCAAAGGCGGTAGCTAAAGCATCTACGTGTCCGTTGATTGGGGATTTTTATTGGGGATTATAATGACACATACACACATGCAGTTAATGCTTCCAGTGGAAGTGAAATGATTGAAACGGTACTTATCCCTAATGTTTTCTTTCTTCCGCGCCGACCGAAACGTACTGATAAGAAAGCAATTTGTGAAATTATAAAGTAATAAATCAACACACACTTATAGATATCCTCTTCAAAACAAGAAACATGGTGAAAACATAAATTAATTAACATTAAAAGTTTTGCGTAATGATATTGCAAATAAAAGAAACACAAAAAAAATGCAAGATAATTTACAAGCTGCCATTAAAGTACAACTGTTTCGCTCCTGATAACCTCGAGCAAGTGGAACAAAATCTCATAAAAGACCTTCACCATTTTCATGATTACATTTCTCGCACAGAACAAGATTTTGTCATTTCGCAGCGAACCTTACAGAGCGCACATGCACATTTGCTGAATGTTAATGTCGAATTGATGAACCGTGCCAATCTGTCCTACGACCGCGAGAAGGTTGACATTTAGCCATTGAGAGGATTAATTAAATTAACCAAACACCAGTCGGACAGAGCAATTCAATGCAAAATGGAACTGTCGTCGGCTTGTTACACATTCTTTCGACCGGTGAGGAGGTTCTCATGGCACTCTGGACCTTCTTCTACAGCTTCATTGCCACCGGAAAGGCACAAGTAGTCCAGCGAAGCTTCCCCCTCGAGGTTGTCGGATTGCGGCCGGCAGCGGTCGTCGTGCACGCTGAATAAATAAACCGCGCTGTTTGAATGTCAACTGTTCTACCTTCCATCGTTCGGACACTCATCATTTCGTTGAGTTTTAAACCAGGGGTCGTTTGCGCTGTGAAACTTTTATTTAACTTTTCACGTTTACCCTTTTCCGTGGTGGTTTTTTACATTTTATTTTTGACCGCCAAAGCCTGGAGATCGAGAGATTGCCCTTGCACCAAATCGGGACACCTTAGCCCAGAAGCATGATCAAGCTAGATGTTTTGACCCACGTGTGTCACCAAAATGACGCCGTTTGCTCCGATGCAACACGATGCGATCCGGAATGTACTGTGACACAATATTTTGCGTCCCCGAAGGGTAAAGAGGAGGTTTACTGAACTTGGTCACAGAAACTTAAAACGAGATCGGAAAAATCACTAGCGGAATGTGGCACATTCGGCGTCGTGACGTCAAAACAAAAGCCTATTGAACAGCCAGTTCAAGAGCAAACGGGAGTAGGTGGAGAAGGTGGAATGGATGGCGGATGCAGCAACGTTTCAGAAAACACCATATACACTTCAACACCAGCCCCATCATTGCGCAATATTTCGTGCGAACTGACACCCGGTAATCTCCAGTCGAACCGGAGAAAAGGTGTACATCGAACGTGTTCCAATCCATTGTTCATGGTTCGAGGAAAACTATTGATCTAACATCATATATTATGTGTGCAATTGATTTCTTTAGCTTCTAAGATTATTCAGTTTGCTAGCTTTATAAGAAATGAGTATTAAGCGAACAAGGAATCCATAGAAAACTTGAAACAACGAAGTCCAAATCATAGACGATCTGTAGGATTGCTCCAACAGTAAATCCTAATGGTTTCTGTCCACCTCTCGAATAAACAATTCAATCCTTTAGATCCAAAATACAAAGAAAAAATCCATAGTGCAGTCCTAACCCTCTAAAAGCCCTTTGGCCCAGTTTGGGCTCCGACCGACTCGCGCCCGCGCCCTGGGAACAATACTAATTACATGTTTGCCACCCGGGGCTCAACTCGCCGGGAGTCACCACCCTTTTTGGGGCGCCGGGAGCATAGCCCCCCTTTTTATTAGCGTAATTACTGTCAGCCATTATTTCGCACCACCATTATGTGTTTGTATGGTGTGTTTTGTAATCGCGTTAAAATATTGCTCACATTTTGGGACCATTTGCTGCTTTACACGGCTCGTGTCGAGGTGGTTTCAGTTGGCATTTATTTGCTGGCCTAGCTAGGACCCCAAACCCTGCGTTTGGCCATGTTTTGCAGTACGAAATAGCGGCATCCGCTTCATTTGCTAATGACGACGATTCTTTTATTATTATTTTTATGTTTGCCCCTGCAACTCAACCGGAAGTGCCCGGTATCCTTTGGCACTCAGTGCCAACCCCTAATTTCCCTCTCGACGGTGATACTGGGGAGTTCTTTCCCGGTGTAAGTAAAAAACAGAAACGAAACAACATCCCCAAACGGTGGTTCCATTTTCATAAGACATTATTTGCACATCATAGCAATCGGGCATCCATCAAGCTTTGGGGTGTTGTTGTATTCAAATAACAATAAAAGTAAAAAGAGCGCGCTCGGTTCCAACAACCTTTAGCGCTCGATCGCATTTACATGATGCGATCGCGCAACGAATTCGCCCAACTTCCTCCGGGGCCGAGTGGCGTACAAGACGTGGAGGTGAGGATACGAAATTGGTGCACTTTACTTTGCTTACCCAACCGCGAAGGGGCCGGCCAGCCCAGCCGGCGGGCGACTTCTTTCTCCAACAATGGCTTTATTTGTAAACACAGACAAACCGCGGGCGGAAAAAAAGCCTCCCAAACCTCCAACACCCGTTCAATTGCATCCTCCATCGAAGCCACTCCGTTATGCGTAATGCGTTCCGGCGGGCAATGCAGGGTCGGGCGGAAACATACGCACTTGTAGGGAAATGAAGTGGTTGTGTTTTGTGCCAACACACTATCGAGTACTTGTTCCTGTGCCTGTTCGCTGGACCAAGCGCCAGCGGGTACTACCAACTTCCCACAGTGTGTACGATGGTTTCGTCATCTTTGCTGCCAAGATCAAAGTTAAGACCACGACCAAGTGTGCAGTTGCTAATGAGCCGATGACTTTCCGGACGGGGCCAATCCCTGGGCACTAACAATCATACGCATTGTTGATCGTGAACAATCCGTCGTCGTAAAGTTTAAGTTGCACTTTATGCTCTACGTGAAGAATTATTGCGCACAGCAATGATTGCATTGTGACATCGAGCTCAAGTGGACCCAGAATAAGGGCTTGAGAACTTCCATGAACTGAATACAACGGCTTGCAGAAGGTGGGTGTTGCATAATCGTGTTGTCGTGATGCACTATATTGTTCATTCTAAGCGCTTAACACATCATAATAAGTTGAAATGTAAAACTAGCATGGAAATGGGTTGGTTAATTTTTAGGACAAGGGTATGAACTCTTTAAAATCCATACATAGGTGACGCTGTTATTCGTGTTAGACGTAGACGGAGACGAAATTTCATGTCTTCAGAAAAAAAGTTAAAGAGCAGATTTTGTTATGAATGTTTTGAAATTTTCAAATACTTGATGAATGGTAAATGTTAAATGCTACAGTTGAATTATAGGTTCCTTTTTTCTACCTTCTCTTAAACGCTCTTATTTGTTAGTAAAAAAAGGCAAGATTGATAGTATTATTTTTGATACGGAACGTGTCAATCTCTGATCCGAGTAGAGTTGAGTAGGCACAAATAGATTTAGAAACCATCCTGTGGTCGAGATTTATCTGATCACATCTGATTTAGTTCTGCTAAACATCACTTCTGATTTCTCAAAAACCTGCTACTCTTCTACTCTATCTACCTCATACTTTGTAGCACATAAGTACCGGTATACTCCTAAAAACTTGTGCAATCAAAATCCATACCGCTCTCATCCGATCGACATTGCATCTTAATTGCACTGATCTTGAGCTACGCGTACCCTTCGAAGCGCGTACTTCCTTTTATGAGCAATCGTCGTCGATGATTTATGTGTGATTCTCATCTCTGGTGAGAACACTTAGGCTTGGAGTGAACAAGAAATATATAACGAATGCCTCAAATGTCAGAGACGGCCCTTCCAGAAGGCCTGCAATGTTGGATGTCCTAAATGTTCTCCGTTTTTGGTGCGCAGTACTTTGGATTCAACCGGCATCCCACAAATGCCACAAGCACAAGAAGCTTATAGTAAGTCGGTTGATCGATCCAGTTTCAAAGCCCACAAGGCATCCGCATGGAGTCTTTTGCCTTAAGGCTCGAAACGAGGCGTGTCTGCAAAAATCACCCCAGTCCAAGATGGAGTGTAGAGCAAATAATCGATGTACGCGATGATGTACGAACAATTTGTGCCGAGACCATGATAGATGCTCGACGCAAGCTCAAGTCCTTCGCCGTCGAGATTGAAGCCGTTGTTTTGCCGCCTCGGTTTTACCTTCCACTACCGGCGGGGCGTGAGAGTGTTATAATTTCTGGCTATTACAGTCTCATAAAGCGAGGCGACGGTGCCTTCCAACCGCGCCCCGGAGCGGCGTCCTCCGGTGGCCAAACCAGCGGTGTAACGCTGTTTCGCAATTTCCCACGACGGAAGAGGTGGCGGGAGGATGTGTCCGAACATCGGTTTGATGGCTCTCGCTTTTAACCAACCATCCCCCTTTCTTACCCCGTTTAGTCTCGACTTGGCGGGCGAAGGCGTACCAAACGGTTCGAGAGTGATTCGGAAAGTTCAAGGTACAAGGTGTTCCGTATCGCGGTGTGTCCACATCGCAATCGCCTCTAATCATTGCCATCATCCTCCTCACTGACCCCTCTCTCCCGCAGGCGGGGTGGCGCTGACCTTCACCACTAAACGAAACAACGGTACTCAAACGCTAGAGAGAGGCTGGTACCTCAATTTGATCCTCCATCCGGCATGATTGGAGGACTTTACCGAATACGATGCGCTCTACACCTCCTCCTTGGCGGTCCGAGCAATTTGTTGGTGTTCGCATTCTTCGTGTGATCTGATTTTGGTTCCAAGGCGCCGCCCCGAGCCGGTTAACCATTTCGCTCGAGGGCATGCCGCTCGAAAATTATCCTATCTAAACTCAGCCGTGGAAGCTCTTCGGATGCGGCGCCATCGAGGTGATCTTGACTTTCTTGACCAGACGCCAAGACCGATAATTGATGGTCAAGAATTGGATCGACGCACGGGGGGAGGGTTCTTGCGACGAAGGTGACTAAAGTGGAGGAAATTAACGTGCGTTCGACTCACCTTCACTGATGCCATTTTTGCCTGCAAAGAGATAGAAACAGAACGGGATCATTAGTGTTTTGGTGTCATTGCTCAATAGATGTTACGAAGACGTTAAGTTTAAGTGATGACGTGTGTGGTGAGGGTGAATTTTGTGATCTGTTTAAAAAAAAAAAAAAATGTTGGCCTTGGAGTCCAAGATAGCCGTAGGCGATCTCCGATGCTCCGACCGTGATCCGTGAGTGATGGGATGCTGGCGATTTGGTTTCAAATGCCGTTTCATCTTACAAGAGGACTGACTATCTTCGTAGGGTCTCAATAAACATGACATAGACCTCCAAATGAAGGTTAGGCTAGTGAAGAAGAAGTAAGAGAAGTTCAAAAGTTTTTTTTTATTTCATTAAAAATAACTTTATTTGCTTCGTATGAGTTCGAAAATTTCGACAAAGTTAAAATTATTTATAAAACCTACGCGTAATGCAAATGAATTCAGGCACTTTTCATAGCTACGCAGAATTGGTAAATAGTATAAGGGTTTATGGCTTATTCAGCTTCAGATCAGTTACAAATACTGCACTCCTTTCCTTCGAGACCTGGGGAATCATATTTCAACAACCTAAACATCGGTTGTGGCGCCCGATTAACGTCACTTTAACTCCTACTTGGAGCCTCTCAACGATACTTGTCGGCATCAATTGGCCTCATCGATCAAATTCTGTGCCACCTTGTGTGCTTTCGTGACAGCCTGGGGCGAAAGAAAAATCGGAAGGTGGGTAGCATCAGGTTTCCTCATCATGCCATCAAGCCCAACCGCGCTCAGCTACCCGAGGCAATTTAGAGAGTTGAGGTTTTGTGCATTAGCCTCCCCCGAATATTTCGGCGAATAAAAAAGGTGTAATAAATCTCGAAAGTACACCCCGACGTACACATTGGGGCTCCGACGAGCAGATGTGATTGATGTGCTGTACGAGGAGTCGCCGGAACACCGCGAGGCGTTCGTCACCGTTCAGGAACTACTTTATTTCTGCATTGTATTCAAATTATAGCCATCGGGCCCTGCCGGTGCGATCGGGCTCTGCCGGTGCGATCGGCAGGAGATCAAATTTAATCATATCGACTGGAAGAGATCCCACTCTTGTGGCAACATACAGCATATCATGGAGGGGTTGGTTAAGGAATGGCACCTTCCTCCGCCGTTCGTCACTGCCTGGATATCGATTGCAGTGCGAACGATTTATGACGGACTGTAGATGAAGAATGTTTATTACACCCGCGTTATAGCAGGCGTATTTTTTCGAGGGTGAATTGATGTGTATGCATATAATCAAACCGAAGCGCGCCCCGTGGGGATTTTTTCCCCCACATGTACCCTTCTAAAAGGAACACCGACAGCCGGGTGGGTGTCAATCTAACCAATTACTCTTTGATGTATCCGGTAGTCCACCGCGGGGACAACCCTTTCACAGGTACGCTACATCAAAAAGATCGTTAGCGCCACCCGAAAAGAGATCGGGCTTGCTGAAGCCGTGCAATATCATTCCTTGGAGCGTTGAAGCCAAGCTAAGAATGTATCGAAAGTGACAGCCGTTGCATGGTTATATAAAATTTAATGAAGCATAATCAGCAAGCGTTAATATGTCCGACACCTACTACAATTCCGCCCTTTCCATCGGGGGAGACGAAGTTTGTACGGTGTTCAAACGAGTTCAAACGTGGCTTTCCTTAGACGTGGTTGCAGCTGACCAAGTGACCGGCAAATTGTTTATCATTTCACTCCACTATGATTATTAAAACACTCGACGGCTTTTTCTCCGCATTGCTGAGATCGATCTTTGCCGACCGATCATGGACCAGCTGGGGGAAGATTGTGTCGATGCATTGAAATAGGGTTAGTTGCAATCTTAGTCCAAATCATAGAGGGTTTATTTTGATGATGGAATTTATACCTAATCCAATTATATCGATGAAGCGCTGTTACTTAAGGGCTTCTAATGAATTTAAAAAAAATAATTTCATAAGAATTTATTGATTCAAAAACAATGTTTGAAAGTAACTTTAAAACTTTCATACCGAATAAACCGATACCCCTATGCACGGCTTGGTTAAAAATGTTACCAGGCGTGATGAAATGATCATTAAAAAAAATTATATAAAATCGACCCGCTTCTCGTGTGACGCGCTCGTAAAGTGTGTAATGGTTACAGATAATATTTTATTGCCGTCCCAAACCGTAAGCCCAACGTAGTCGAAAGCTTGCGGTGTAATAAAAATCAAAATCACGAGGACGTAAGTGAATGTGTCACCAAATGTATGGGTAGAACGGAGCAACAAATCGTTTTTAAAACACGAAAACGAAATCGCTGTAAGCCGAAAAGGGCGATCATAAATAAATCAGCGCACGTTACACGGGACAGACCAATCCTCCCAGGTTACCAAGCAAGGTTAACGAACTAATTATAATATGTTTCTCCTGTTACAACAAATAATCTAAAACGAAAATCGGATGTCGTTATAAAATTTTGTTTAGGTCATATATATTGGCTGTCATAAAATTTACCATGGCATTGGATGACAACCATTGTAATTTTTACATATCATAAAATAACTATTCTCGCTTGTTAACTCCCCTTTTTCGATACGAAAATTAACACTCATTCAATTTAAAATCTTTTTCTCTACCATTTCCAATTTTACAGTGATCAAAAACGAGTACTTCGCCCCGTAACACCAGCACAATGACGCAACGCAAAAGTAAAGGAGGGACATCGGTGCCGCTGATCGTTGGCGTTCTTTCGCTCGTCCTGCTGCCGGCCTGCATCTACAGCCTCGAGAATGGCCTGGCCCGGACACCGCCGATGGGCTGGCTTTCCTGGGAGCGTTTCCGCTGCAACACGGACTGCGAGGGCGATCCGGAAAATTGCATCAGGTAAGAGGGTTCGCTCAAATTGGGTTCCCCAACGCGTCGGTCGTTTGAGTTAACTTTACAAATGTGCCTAAATTGGAAAATGACAAAACTACTACCACCTCGACGAAAGCGAAAATCGTGGTAATTTGCAGTCCACAAACGTACTCCCTGTGCTCCAGTTTCCTATTTTCTCTTTCTGACCCTATTTTTGCTTTGCCGCCGTTAGGTAACGCATATGCCCGCTTGGCGTGTGGTACGGGACGAAAACAAAAACGATTCATTTGCCATTCCAATCCTCCACCTCCTCCCCCGGCAAGGAGCTTGAAACTTCTTTTTTGAAGCAACGCATTAGAAACAAGCCAAGATGTGCGATAGAGAGAAGGAAGAAATGCATCGCAATGCCGTGAAGAAATGGCACGCGTGCTACCGATTCCTTTTTGCTTTGCGTTTTCCTTCAGCACCAAACACGTGCTTCCATCGCGCATGTCGTATCTGACCACAAATCGAACTGCGCACGCCATTTTGCGGAAAACTCCGAACCAAAGCACATACGATGGCCCCAAGGGAACGGACCGAAACTCCAAATCAACATTTCTGTCCAAGACCTTATTCCTCGTTCCATGCGAGCTTCCGATCGTTCGATTATGGGTGAAGGCGAACCAAAAGAAATGTGAAATAGGAGGAAAACTGAAATACTTGTAGAGGAAAACTGCCGAACGAACACTTTCCGAATCGAATTCCCTTTTTGCGGCACAGCGGAGTGCATTTCTTTGCGTGCAACTTCTTCACAAACTTCAAGCAGTTGTGGTTGTGGACGAAGGTAGTTGGTTTGTCCGAAGGCACTTCTCCATTTTGTTTTACGCATCAAACCCAACCTTTCGTTAGTGTCATCGTACGTGGCCACCTGTTTTCTTATCCAAACTACTAATTAGGCTCGCAATACCACGCACATGGTGCGCAATTAAGGCACGTTTGGAGATGCATTTTTTTCGTGTTAAACCGCCGAAGAAGGTGCCTTTAGATAATTTGAAGTACAATTTTCGGTTCAATCAATCACTGAGCTACATGCAATCAACGATAGTGTCAAATCTGATTTCTTTTCCTTCATGGATAGAGGTGTTTTCACTTTCTTGGCTTTTTTATTGCATAATTCCCATCTCCGTCCGTGGCAATGAAATTCACTTTCGGTCTTAACCCATCGATCTGTCGATCTCAACAATTTAAGACTGCGCTCATAGATGATTTGGCACGCTACACAAATGCATTTGGCATTTCAAAAAAGCCTAAATCCAATACTTATTGACTAAATTACTAACTGTTTGTTGAACGAAATATTCCAATTTTCTGTTTTTAAACGTCTTATCTTTTTTATTTTTATTAGTCAAAGTTAAAATAACCACAGTTTTGTTCTATTTTATTTCGTGTAATCTATTTTCTATTAAATGCAAAAGAGCCTGCTTTGCAGAAAGATATAAGTAGATGCCTTATCTACAAATTAACATCATTAATGGCGAAAGGACACGGCAACAAATTGTAAACGTTTGGGAAACCTAACATCGCTCTTCACGAAACAAAATTTGAGTTATTAATTTGGTTTTCGAAGGGGCACCTACTGAAACAAATTGATTTTCTGAGCATACAAAATAGCACTAGAAACCATTGAAAACTTTTAATAATAATGATATTTCGGATGTTTTGTACGGAATTCTCACAGGACCATCATGACCCACTGATCTATACAGCACCCAACAATCATAAACGTATAACAAAGCTGTCCAACAAACAATATTTTATTGGATGTAAAAATATCTCAAGTCTTTTTTTTAATCGTTGAAGAGCGATATTTAATGACAACCTGTTCAATTTCATCATTTTATATGCCTTTTTATGTTTAATTAAAGATTTTGTTCCCACACCCAGCGTATACCGGTCACATTAAAACATGGTCAGCCCCGACTTTTCCAAACACTTCCAATTGACATTCATGTGAGCTGCTCATTAGATTTGTGCTGCTGCATGTAAATCCACGCGTTCGACTGTCGAAGCCGCTAATAACTGGTTGGAAAAAAGCGTGAAGCCTCAGTGTGTGTTTCATTTTTTGAACTGTGCGCTCGTCGTTCCAACTATTATCGAAGTGCAGTACTATTCCTTTTCAAACGCATGCCTTTCAGGGAATAGATACCATCAGAAATGGTCACCGTTGAAACTATCTTTCCAATCCAAACGGGATGCACACACAGTGAGAGAAGTTACTGCTGTCGATCTGGAAAATGACTGACAATCAACCGGATTGATTATTACTTTGTCGACAGCCGAGGCCCGTGGTCGGTGCGGTGCGGAGCCGGGGGGGATGGAATATTTATGGAAAAATGGAAAACAAATCACTCACTCATCTTTTTCCCACCGTACCGAGGCTTGAGGTGCATCAACAAGGAAAGGTCAACCCTGGCTGCAAATGGGAAAAGTAAACGGCCTACCGGAGTTACCGGTCGGATTCGCCAACCTGCCAAGCCGACGCGGTGCACCGTATTTTACGTTGCTTTACGGTTTGCAGTTCGATTAAGTAAGTTACTGCAAGTTGCGTGGGTCAGAGCGGAACCAGCAGAAGGAAAGGAAAAAATATAAATCATTTCCTGCATTTATTGAATTGAACATTTTTCAAATGCTTTCCCCTATTGCGAGGAGACCGACGTTATAAAAATGGACCATCGTGACGCACATTTTTTCCGACACCACGAGCATAAGCCCAGCCAGTTCGAATATGCAACAAATTCGAGAGAGGTTGAACAAAACAAAAACTAAACCCCACAATGGGGAAGTAAATAGATGCAGAGTGGTTGTAACATGGTTTGCAATATAAATGTGGACCAAACTCGTGCCGCAGCACTACATCAACGGCTGACCTTTTTTATGGACATAAAACGGGGGAATTTCGTTACATAACAACTTTTTGTACCGGTTGGATAGGGTGGTGCGTATCAGTGAATAAATAAACCACGGTACTTGGTGTTCTTCGAACCAGACATTCGAAGGGAGAACGGATCGTCGTGTCCTGTGTGCGTACGGGGAGATACTTGGTTTTTCGAAAGGAACATGTACCGGTCCAGCATTGAGCATCCAGCAACGCACGAGGTCAATAAATCTCACACCACGACCAGACCGGATTCGGATTGCTCCAGTTAAACCATGAGCCCGCAAGTACCCCAAACTCGTACGCCTCCTCCAGATGACGGATGATGAATCATCATGAAACGATGGCGATTCGATGACTCGGAACACCAAGCAAAAAATGTTGCGAAACCCGCATGCTTCGGTCGAAATTATTCTGACCATTTTCGGATGCCCCCTGGATTGCATCAAGCGTCCCTGGTCTCATCTCATGCTCGTTTGCATTAAAACAAACCACAAGACGACAACGCCGCCGTGTGTTACAATTTTGACCGGTCAGCAGGCTCAGAGGTCCATAAAAATCACTGAACTGTCGCTGAACAGAAACAACCCAACCACCCCCACCGGACACACGAAACAAAACATGAAATTGATGAGTATTGTGACACGTTCATTTAGATGTCTGTTTCATGTTTCAAATTGCGCTAGACATGCGCTTGCTCCACATCACATCTCCGCGCCGAAAGTGAAAAAGCAGACGAGTTTGCGGTCCAGTTTGAAGCTTTACGGAGGACGATTAAATACGTGTTATTTTTATTACGGCACATTTTGCTACAATTTCATCCTTCTTTCCCCAAGCGGAGTTTTCGTTCGGATGTCATTCGCTTCGAGTTTGTGGTACTTATGTAAAAATTAATACCATCATCATTCACCCACTGACCACGGGTCTCTGCATTTGGGTGCACTTTCCTCACCTTCCCGGTTCGGGTGTTTGCATAAAAACCGGCAATTTTGCCCACCGAACTGTCGATTTCGCAACCAATTTGCCCAGGTTGGCTCTAATTACGGTTTGTTCGGGTAATCCGGGCTCATCCGCTCCAAATTCATCATGCCACTTTGAACCAACTCGAGCTCGGGGATGATGGTAACTAGGTTTCGCAGCGCACACGACGTCTAATAATGTCATGAGAATGGACAGCAATAAGCGAGCGAACGCGTGTTGGTGCCGATTTTTTCGGCGCTAGTTTGTTTGGTTCACAGGCGACACAACGGATTCTTCCTGCCAATCCATGGTCGTGCACATCGATCTGAGGTAGAGTTCGGCTCTCGATCATCGGCAGTCACGCTCACGAATGCGCGTACGGATTTGCCTTTTGCTCTCGCCGGTGAAGGAACTCCCGGCCGACAGCCTTTGCCACATCCGCCCCGGGGGAGCTCGAGCGGAGTTGCATCCGCACGGCGACACGAATTCTGGACAGGCAACCTCCGATGCCGATGCACAAATCCTTTCCAATTTCCTAATCCTCGCATCAAGTCGGTAAACACGTTGCGTTAGGCCAAGATTGCGAAATACGAGGTCGGTAATTGAATTGAGCTCACCCACGTTCCGGCGGGTAACCAAATCTGACCAAGTTCTGGACGTGAAACATGCCACTAGATGGAAGATATAGTGACGGAAGAGACTTTGGTAGGCTCCCGGAGGCAAGACCTAGACTATGTCCGGTGGCGGCCTGACGGCGGACAACAGCCCAGGGTCTCCGTTGGTGTCGCCGATCGTGCTGCTAGAAATAATTGCTTCCTTGGACATTCACCAGGAGAGCGTGTCTTCACAATCAACGAGCGACCGAAAGGCACACGCCGGGACTCCATACCACCCGGGTGGTGAATCATCACCACCTTCTGCTACTCAGCAAACGACACGAGACCTCGCCTTTCCTTTACGAAATCCCACAAACGATGGAATGGTCACTCATTTGCATAATGAGCATAATTATCGAACCAATCGATGGTTGGCGTGATGTGTCTCCAGTCGCCTCCATTTGCCATCATGTACTGGCCATTCGTCCATGTAACCATCTATGTTTTCCTAATGCCACCGCAACTCCGCAACAAACCTCTACGCTCCATTGTCCATCGCGAGATTGGGTGTAGCTGTGCTCGTGTCAATTAAATTTAACAATTTTTCGATCAACGAAAGTCCCGACCGTTTGCTTCAGCACCCTTCTCCATCGCGAACGCAGCACCAAGTGACAATCGCTCACAACGTCCGCGAATCCGCACTCCACGAGGATCAAACTGGCTGAAGTCTTTTCGCGACATCTTGAACAACACTCCAAACACATAAGCTTCATACACTCCGCGAGGCTCGCGAGAAAGTTTACCACTTCTTCCAACGCTATGGCCGGCGTTGGTCCGGCTGACCAGTTGACTAAACTCACAACTCACTCTACACAAACATCGTGGAAGTCGTTAGAAAATGCTTAACCTGCCGGCTTAAGTGCGGCTCTCCACGCGACAACGATCAGGTAAACAAGGTTTAAATTAGATCAAGATCAAGTGGAAGCAGTTGGTCGGTGGTGTTGGCAGGGGTGGTTTTGCAAGTCAATGCTTGACCCTTATTTTCCTATTCAATCAGCTGTGCAGCCAAAGCTGTATTATCGCGATTGAACGAATGAGGAAAGTGCACTCGGAACGCAAAGCAATTCAAAATAGAGGATAGCTACAAACGGTTTTATAAACAAAATCATTAAAAGATAAATAATCAACAGTAATAGTTGAAAAGTTGTTGCTTCATATATTGAAATTCCTGAATACTTTTATGATACTGACAAATGTCCATAGTAGCATCTTTGTGTAACAAACAAATTTACGGATATTACAAACGGATATAACAAACACGAATATTACAGTTCTGCAGTTCATTCGCATTTTTCAAACAGGTTAACAATACAACGCTCAAACATTTAAATCCATAAGTTATGAACGTATAATCGATTCTGCTGGATACGGAAGTAGTACTCTAAGGAAATAATTCTGTAGTTTGCAAATGTTGTCTGATGTCAAGCTGTTTGTAAGACATAGATAAACAAAATAAAGATAAACTTTTAAATGTATCGTATGATACACCAAATGACCTTGTCCTTCAATATCCCAAAGGAAATCTACACCGAGTTCAATGAATTGCATCGCATCTCATCGTAGCACAAAAAAGCCTATCAACAACTGGATCGAACGCCCCGAAAAACTTGTCGTAGATCTAAAATCTAGCGGTTGATACATCGATTAAGGAGGAATTGAGGGATCAAAATGTACCCCCATGTGCCTTTCTTAAGTAGGCACCAAGCTCAGCTCGACAGGCGGTCCACAACACGCTGGGAAGCGAAGAGTAAGAAAACACAGCTCAGAAGAAACTGGTCTTCCAGTGGACGGGTTTTCATACACAACACCTTTCATCGAAACCGGGTGTTAACAATAAACAAAGTTGAAAAAAAACAATCGTTTCAACAAGGACACGTTCTCTTCTTTTTATAAACCATGTTTTGGTAACTGTAGATTTAAAAGGAGGGGGGTAAAATCCTCCACCATAAAATGATACCACCTAGTCGGTACCGATGTAGGACACGAAGCCGATCCCAATAGACTATTATCCCCCCGGGTAACGGATAACCCGAAGCAGCTCCTTAAGCTCTATCGAAAAAGCAAACGTGTTGGAATAAATTGAATATAACAATGAATACATTTCCTAATCTCCTTCCTTCCCAGCGTTGGGCTCCGGCTCGGATTGATCGTTTGATTTCAATTTGACCTCAAGTGGATCCGGTGCTGTTCAAGAGAGGATCTCTTCACAAAAGCCGAAGCGCATAATCGCGCTGTAATCGATCGATTCAATCGCTTCTTGAGATATGATCTCGCGCCGCGACGCTTCTGCCTCCAATCGGTTTCGTTGGGCATCGCTTCATCGATGCACCCGGCGCCCAGGTTAAGAGAGGCCGCGCCTCATTGTTCGATCATTGTGTCCTTCGTGCTGTTGGCTGTGTCATTTTTCTGTCTCGAAATTGTAAAAGTCACGCGACGCAATACGACGTACACGCCTTTGGGCTGATCGCAGCCGGCACACATTACGATCACAATTATGCGATCCACGCGAAGATCTGGGTCAGTTCTCTGACCATTCCTTTTGAGAGGTAGTAGAATCATACAAAACACCCAACTACCACACCACTCGGTCACTGTTAATGTGGGCACCCGGGCAACCCACGGATCTAGCAAAGTTCATTTGACCTATAGCGCAACGGTTTGGCCCGAGGCCAATGACAAAGTCACCATCGGGGAGCATCGGCGGAGCGCGAGACCGGCGTGGTTAAATCCAGGAAATCACGACCACACGTTCTAGGACCGCTTCTCGGCTGCCGTAGGCGGTTTGGAACACCTCAGCGCGTTGATACTGCCATTAAGGTTACGGCGGAGAATGCATCCATCCATACGGAAAGGTTCCTCAATAGGGTGAATCTTAAACTGAAAGGGTTGGGGCTTAGGGAAAAATAAGAAGCAGCCGCCCTTTTGCATGAAGGATGTTGCGTGACTGGGATAAGGTCCCGTACCGGCAAAATAAATAGAAACTCTCCGTTTTACAATGTGTTACTACTGAAAGATCACCGGGTTGGATGAACGCGGAAGGCTTTCCATTAGGCCGAAAGTCACAGAGTAATACATTATTCAACTTCTGATAATCCGGCAACAAAATGAGGATTAGCTTTAGTTTTGAGAATTCATTTATAACTCCAGAGGTTGTCATGGAATTCATTTATGCGGTTGTAATACTGAACTGAACCCATTTGTAGAAAAGATGAAAGATTGACCATTTACAGAAATGGTATCAGCATAACGGGAATAAAGCACTTAACTGAAACGATCTTGTATCTACTCTTCACAGCGAACACCTTTTCCGCACAATGTCCGACCTGGTCGTGAGCGAGGGCTACGCCGCCGTCGGCTACGAGTACATCAACGTGGACGACTGCTGGCTGGAGAAGTCCCGTGGGCCTCGTGGCGAGCTGGTGGCCGACCGTCGGCGCTTCCCTAGCGGCATGAAGGCGCTGGCCAACTACGTGCACGCCAAGGGGCTGAAGTTCGGTATCTACGAGGACTACGGCAACTACACGTGTGCCGGTTACCCGGGCATTCTCGGCTTTTCTGCCAACGATGCGGCCCAGTTCGCTTCGTGGGATGTGGACTACGTGAAGCTGGACGGATGCTACTCGCTGCCGATCGATATGGACCATGGGTATCCAGAGTTTGGTCGCAATCTGAACGCAACCGGCCGCCCGATGGTGTACTCGTGCAGCTGGCCAGTGTATCAGATCTACGCCGGAATGAATGTAAGCTTTCCCGACGATCGGTGTAATGAGTTTCGGTGGAGTTTAATACTGATCCCCTGTTTGTTTTGTACCTTTTTTTTAGCCCAACTACTCATCGATCATTCAGCATTGTAACCTGTGGCGAAACTACGACGATATCCAGGACTCGTGGGCCTCGCTGGAGAGTATCATCGATTACTACGGCAACAATCAGGACGCAATCATTCCGAACGCTGGACCGGGTCACTGGAACGATCCCGACATGGTAAGTTCCCTGAGATTGTGCTGTTATCAGCACGATCAGCATAAAGGCCAACGTAGAATAAATAAAAACATAGAAAAGAGAGCAAAAGATTCAGCAGACTAACATTTCCAACAAAATCGCTGATCTTTCCAATGTGCCTACCTTTAGGCGTTTACTTTACGGAGTACAAAGACGTTCGTTGCAAACTGCAATCGCAAAACAAGGTGTTTCAATATATGGTTACAGACAATTTTGATTAATTTTCTCAAAATATGAAATGAATGAAACATTCTGTAAATATTGAATGTAATTCTTCAAAGCATTAATGTATCGTATTTTCCTCTATTTTAGCTGATCATCGGCAACTTCGGGCTCAGCTACGAGCAGTCCAAAACGCAAATGGCCCTCTGGGCAATCATGGCCGCACCGCTGATGATGTCCGTCGATCTGCGCACAATCCGGCCCGAGTTTAAGGCCATCCTGCAGAACCGCAAGATCATTGCGGTCGATCAGGATCCGCTCGGTATCCAGGGGCGACGAATCTACAAGGTAATGGCATGGCGTGTGTATGCAAGTCAAGGAATGTGTTGTTTTCAATAACCATTTGTTTGTTTCTTTTCGTTTTGCGTTGCGCAGCACAAGGGAATCGAGATCTGGTCGCGGCCCATCACCCCGATCTACCAGACGTACTACTCGTACGCAATCGCCTTTGTGAACCGGCGAACGGATGGTACACCGTCGGACGTGGCCGTGACACTCCGTGAGCTCGGTTTGATTTCGCCCACCGGCTACAGGGTTGAGGTAAAGCTTCGCCTTGCTATTTTCTCAGCATCACGAGAAACCCACCCGTTCGACCGATATTAACCTTTCTGCATTGCACTTCCGTGTTTGTAGGATCTGTACGAGGAGGTGGACTACGGAATACTGAGCCCCCAGACCAAGATTAAGGTGAAGGTGAACCCCTCGGGAGTGGTGATTCTGCGTGCCGATGTACAGCCGGAGCGTTTCTCCAAGAGACCGTACAATCCGATCTTCTACCGTTATCCCAACTAAGAAACTACAAGGCGACGTTTGAAAAGCGAAGCCCGAGCTATCAGACAAGGAGCATTAAGAACGTTTCCCGCATTCCTTATCTTCCGAAACTATTTTTAGACGTATACTTTACTCCTGTCCCATCTAAAGGCATTCGCTTTCATTCCATGCGAAAGCGAATCTTTTTAAACGTATCTTTCTACACCTTAAACCTTCAAAAGGGAATGTAAGCAACAAGAGCAAAGCAATATCCTTTCATCGGACTACATTTCATAATGTTTCAAGAGAAACCGAAACAATAGATAGCTACGTAAGTGTATGAAAAAAAAACAAGAAATCAATGTAAGGATAGTAAAATAGCAACAAAAGAGGATAGAAATCATGTGCCAGTTTTGATGGAAAACGACTAAATAGTAAAACATCTTATCAAGCCACAATAATGAAAACATTCTCATAGCAGAAGAATCCATAGTTATCTGCAAGAAGCACAGGATAGGAATCGGATAATCGCTGGGAAAAAGCACTTAGGATAATAAACTACACCATAACTGTGGTTCGAACCGAAACCAAATGGGTGCTTTCGAAACACGAAACGATACACAGGTGCTTCATGAAGGTGAACACACCACGTTAAATGTGATTGCGACGTGGCTACCAACAACATAACACATTTTAACAGTTTCCCGGAGGAGTTACCCATTTTCCTTTTTTCCCCGCCCAACCCCTCGCGACATTTTGTGAGATGAATGTTTTCCCATCAGAATCCATGGCGTATGATACGTGCGTGTGTAAGGTTAGGTTTTTGTACAGCGTATAATTTATGATACGGGACAGTGCGGCCTCGAGGCCGGATATGTGTGATGTCCTTGAGGTTTTTTTCCTTTTTAGTTCTCTAAACCAATTGAAATTTGATGATAATAAATAAATTTTAAACAAAAACGTTTAAGCACTTTTTTCATTATCAAACAAATCTGTTGGATAAGTATGGCCGTCGATTGTAATGGAACATTCCATAAAGACTAGTCGATTAAAAGAACCATTTTTGTTTCGGGAATGATTTTAAGAGAACACACAAAAGAACACTTATTTAAAATAATTTTAGAAAATATCAAAAGCAAAAACTGTGCGCAATGATCAAACTTTAAATTATTCGCAATGATTTGGAGAATTTTTAAAAAGAAAAGAATTTGGAAATATTTAATGTAATGTCATCATATAACTGGGATATTTTTAGTTTAACAATGGTGTTGCAACCGTTTGAAAATTTCTAAAATTACACCGGTTACTATTAACATTTATACATGTTGCGATTTTTGAACGGTGTGATGCAACCGTTCTTAAATTGCTAAAACTAAACCAGTTATTTATACATGTGCACATTATTTTAAACTCATATTTTTTATTAACCATCGGTAAAATATTCCTCATAGATAAATCGTTTGAAATTATTTTCATCGTGATCACATATTTTCAGGATCATTTAATGGGCATCATCAACGAACAGCAGTGCTCTTTCTTTAATCATTCCACGCTATCATATATTTCTGTTTATGCACAATTTGCCAACGAAGCCAATCAAGACACTGGTCGTAGGAAACGAGTTCTAGAGAACGATTGTCGAGTCAGTAGCACGCTTTGCATGCAACGACATGCCGCAGCATCCACACGCCAGTAGCCGTTCCAGTCAAAGTCCATCTTTTGAACTCGCGAGCAACGACGCAACAACACACCCTCAGCCGGCGAAGGGCCAATGTGCGCCCCATGTTTATTTAATCAGATGAACCTGTCCTACGATAGCCAGCGTTGAAGCCAGCCCATTCCAAAGTTCATCCTTCATCATTGGTGGGAAATATGATGGAGGCTCGTGACAGCCGTTTAACGGATGGAATTTTCAAAAATGAAACAAGTTCTTAAAAGTTTTCAGGCACGTTGGTAATTCTACATTTTGCACTGCTTGGCAAGACCCGGAATTATTCGGACTGATTAAGGCAATATTACGGGCAAAACGTGGAAAACTAAAATGAAAGAAGACATAAAACAACGATCCGAGATAAGGGAACGGTGCCATGAGCTGCTTATCTCCGGTGTACAACTGTGGACGCCTGTTGGTGTTCACCGGTCATGTGTATAATACACGTGCTTGGAAAGGAAATGTGTTGTTTACATTTCACTTCACAAATAAAACGAGTTGGAACACGCGGTGACTTTTCGGAACAGTGAAATGCTCTGTTTATTAAAAATTCAGAACATTTTATTTTCGTACTGCCTCGCAACGGCCCGACTGATAGATTAGAGATAGATTTCCATAATCTTGAAATGCTTATTTTCCCCCTACCAGGGCCTTGCAGGTGCTAATCAAGCCATTTAAAGGAAAATAAACAGATGGAAAAGATTACAAGATGTAAAATTAACAAGCTCCATAAATATGGACGCGCCGAATCAAATGATCAACAACCGATTCCTTCTTATTCAGCTTTCTGAGTATTCTTAGCTTGAAATATAACATTCTTATGCGTTATAATTTTAACAGGCAAACTCTCAATATTGTTTTGATATAGTCAAACATTTTCACATGGAGCACATGACAACTGAATTTCGAATGTTAATTTGCTGTTCACGCATTTTTAGCTATGAAAACAATGCAAAAATTATGTGTACATGCGTAACGTAAAACATCTCGATTATTTTTAACCCGCAAAATGAAAACACAAACGCAAACCCTATAAGCTTCAAGGCTTAGAAGTAGTCTGTTACAATTCTCACCTTATCAACAGATTGCTCTGTACCCTAGATCATGAGTGTATCCTTTCCTCCAAAATAAACAAAATAGATATAGAACTTCAAGAGACTAACAGATTGCCATTCTGGAAGCTACTCGACCACAACGAAGACACGTATATCCCTGGGCTCTAAGTGGTGGAGTAAACATTGAATCATTATGCAAAATGTGTTGCGGAACTAAACTAACAAAGCTTCTCCCTCACGCTGGTAGGTTGTTGTTTCACAAATTTCTGCCAGATGTTGATAGAAAAGCAATGACACGAAACGGCGAACGTTATCGTCAAGCACGACCAACGTCTTCATTAAGTCGATTAGATAAAAATTATTCATCCACTCGCCAAATGACATCGTCAGCGCATTGTTGCTAACGCTTTTAAAGATTTATCGATCGTTGACTGGAGAAAAAGGGTTGGTTTGGAATATCTTTGCTTTTTTCCAAGATTCAACAACGGAGTTAATGACCTCAATCGAGCCACCATGCACCGTTGGATAAGGAGTAAATTTATAGGTTCCATCACGAACAGCAACGATCATTCGTCCGGGTTAGTTATAGATTCCGAAGGAAGATGTTGCTAACCCGTAGATTCTTGCTTTACTGTTTTACGTTCGATAACAGCAAGTTGATTAAACATTAATATCTTCCACCCCAGTCCCACTCCGCTTGCGTATCGAAGCCTTGTTGTTGACTGTTTACTCTTCTGGTGCTACGTGAAACGTGTACTTAACGGTTGATAAAAATAACTACTAACGTATTTACAGGCAGAACATGTCCTCTTTTTCAAGCCAACGCAACCATTGTGGCAATTTATGTCCTCTCAGTGTCAGCGCGCTTATGCATGGGATTAAATATCGTTGACCGGGCGAAAACATATTAATTTAAATTTAGCATCCCGCCCCCGTGATGCATGAAGGGGGTTGGGCCGGTGTTAAACCAAACACAGCACTTTCACTATCGTCACAAATGCGAAAATGAATCCTCTTACCATCTTGTTGAATGAGTGCTGGTAGAAATGTAATTATAGCCCCTAGAAGAAGGAGTGGCTCGCGCTGACGTAGGATGATCAAATGATCAAAAAATTCATCGTCAGTAGATCCATTATGTGCAAAAATACAAATGTATGAAAACCATAAAAATACAAATTGCGTTTGGTTCGCGTGTTATCTTGCCGTATGATACCAACCAAATAACCAATGCTTGACTTGAAAGAGAGGTTCTTAAAGCAATGTGAGTCCATCCGTCTTCTGATTAAAATGACCTCGAAAGATGAGTTTCAATTTTCGCCCATTAAAGAAGCCTGTCCCCATGCAGAAGCAAGCCTCTCTGCTCACCCTCGCCTTTGCTAAGCACCCTTCACACT
Organism: Anopheles sinensis; assembly: GCA_000441895.2. Classification (NCBI taxonomy): domain Eukaryota; kingdom Metazoa; phylum Arthropoda; class Insecta; order Diptera; family Culicidae; genus Anopheles; species Anopheles sinensis. The sequence continues at coordinate 1,361,020 of KE524984.1, forward strand.
GACCCAAATGTTTGGCCAACTCATCCTCCCTCAATCGTGGCGAGTAAATTGACGATCGAAAGTTTCCAGAACGTCTAGCCAGCCGTTAGCAGCAGAATCATGTCCGCTGGCAAGCATAGGAAGTTGAAAAATAAACCCGTAAATCACCCAAACGAAGCTGAGTAAAAATGCAATCGAAGCAGATAGGATTGATAAGGGACAATGAAAATTAACTGCCGCGTTCAATTTAGCTTGTTTGCGGTGACAAAGACAGATAAGATAATCGAATGGGTTTGATGATCCAATCAAAAGTTTAAAGTGGCCCTTGTTGCTGATTGCTCTAAAAGAGGCAAAGCGTTAAGATTTTACAAAAAATCTACAAACTACTTCACTTATTCTACGCATTGGCGTTTTATGACTTGATGGTGAACTAAATTAAGACCCGTATCAACAGCTTCCGGGTGTGATTTGTGCATTCTTGAAATATTAACCGACAATCCTAAAATGGAAAAAGCATTAATCACTATCAGCCTAATGCTGCTTTACTGGTACCCCGAACGTACTTCCCCTGCGTCTAATGGTGTAATTAGGTCTGGATTTACTGCTTGAACTTGAACTTGATCTTTGCTGATGAAACAGCAGTCACATGGTCCAGCATGAACTGGAAATTGTTGACTTAACGGGAACACCATCGGGGTTTTTATTTTACGGATCATTTTTTTTTCAGCACACGAACTGTTTGCCAGTACAAATTAGTCATTGCTATGAAGTTCGTGTTAAGAACTGTTAAAGATCAAAAGTTGAATGATTTTCCTGAAAATCTACCATTACACTTGTGGTGAAGCAGCATCATTATAATAATGGAATTTGTTGTTTAATTTTGTTAGTTAGTTCTAAAATTTAAATAAAATATAATAAAAAAGAATGGAACGTGTGTACTCCAGAAATGTGCACCTAATTTAAATAGCAGTTAATAAATTAAAGCTAATACACTTTTGAATACTTTTAACATTCCAATCATAAAAATTAAATTAATGATTTTTTTTATTTTTTACGAACAGAACCTCAAAAACATTTCTAGTTCCAACCTAGAGAAATGTTGTAATTATTTTATTCAATCAAATAATAAAAGTCGCGCTTCCTGCTTGTATTATAAACTGTAAAACGTTATTACAAATTTTAAAAAATAGTAGTTATTTTAATACCTTACGTAAAATGTAATTTAAAAAAAAATAAACTGTTCGGGTTGATGGAGGCGCAAGTTTTGCGTCAGTGGAAAGTTTTCCTTCGTAATCAAATAATCTACCCAGAAGCTGACTGATGTAACATCGCACTTAACGAACGTCAATCAGAGCGTACTCTTATCTCAAGGTAGCATATGGTCAGTTGAGTGCTCCTTCAAAATAAACTAAAATAGAAAAAGTGCTTTAGATTCAGAACTTGTTACAGCTTCTGACAGCATTCTTGCCAGAGGGCAAACGGTACGCATTTTATGTCTAATCAAATGCTCCACCCCGAGTAACTGTCGATCCGGGAAGAACAAACTGGGTCAAGGACCAGTGGCAAACGTCCTTTAAGCATCAAAGCACAGGGACGCTGTAAATGGGCATGCTGTAACTGAAACAACAACAAAACAACAACATAAATGTCCATCGGAAAGTCCACTTACGGTTGTCGGTCTTGTAGTAGTGCTGATTTGCATCCGAATGGCGCGTCAGGGTTTCCTCGCCTCCCTGCACTACCTTCGGATCGTTGGTCGTGGCGATCGGAGCCATGTTGAATTTTCCAGTTCAAGTTGGCGCTCTTGGCTAACACCTGATGGTTTCTGGGGACAGTTTCGCAAACAGCGTTGTCGCAAATTATCACACGAAATTATCTAGTGTTCCGGTTACACCGAGCGTTATGACTTCCTGTTTTTGAGACGCTTCAAGGATATTTCAAAGCGCCCTTCACCTTTTTTTTCTCTATTTTGCTACCGCTTAGAATTCAACGGTAGATACGACAAGCCTCCACAAGGACAAATGATGTGCGGATTTTTGCGATGCTATTTGATTAGGGGTTCAACACAAACAAGCGTTCCGAAATCCGCGAAATTGTAGCTTCGATAGGTTGTTGATTCTCCTTGAACGCGGTGAAAACAAAGAAACACACACAAATTCACGTGATGAAAACTGGCGGAATTTCTTGTGGGTCGTTCGCTTCCGGGCCAGCTGACTAAAGACGCTTGCAGCAGGCGCTACACGGACCGAATGTTTTTATTTCCTGGAGCCTGTTCCGTTTCCGAACTGTTCCCCAAACGAAAGTCCAATGTTGTGGATGTTTGAGAGTTGTTTTTGCTCAAAAAACCCACCAAAAACGATGCACCGTGTTCGGCAGAGAATGCACAACTCTTTCTCTTTCGGTCTGTTATTTGCTCATCGAAACCAGCTGCAGCTGCACTATTGCACTTGCACTTTGGTTCGCAGTTAAAATTCACCTGTGATACGCTCACTCTCGCTTGGCGGTCTCTAGCGGTCTCTGGGGTTTCTTCTCGGGCACGCGTACTACACACACGGTTGCACTCGATGCACTGAATTCTCGACTCGACGGCGTGTTGTGTTGACTGGACCAGGAAAGCACCAAGAACACGAAGCAACACACTGCACCGCTCTGGGCTCAACACAATCTGCTTGTCGTTGACCGTCGAAAAGGTTGTTAAACCGTTTTATTTTTTTTGAACGCTCGTTCTCGCCAGTTGACCAGTCGATCGCTACGGTCGTGTACGCGCAATGGATCGATTGTGGTTCCGTATCGATCAGGTTTATAGAGTTTACGGTATAAACGGAGGGGGCGCGTGATTCGATCGCAACCGGACGAAGTACAAGCCCACCACCGATAGAAAGAGTAGGCCACAGTAGGTCGTTTGCTTCTTTTCTTCCCAATCAACTGAGGGCGCTAAAGTAAGACGGATCAATCTAGTGTGCTTCGAGATGCGACGGTTTTTTTTCCTTTTCAGTATCGGTACAATTCAAAACAAAAACACCGTCGATGGATGATGCCGGCAACACCCCGGGTGAAGAGATAGCGATACGGCGCTTATCAGCGGCGCCGAGGATCCCCGTACACGCCCAAACACGCTGATCGAAAACGAAACAAAATTCACGGTGACCACTTTTTCCACAACACACCGCGTGGACACCAGGGGCACAGCAGTTTCAAGGGTGATAACGACGGTTGCTTCACCGAAACGTTGAAGCGGACGCGGAAAGTAAACGAGTGTTCCTACGACAGCCGTACGGCACGGATGGACTTTTTGTTTCGCGGAGTAATGACGTCGGACTTGTGAAGCCGCATAAATGTCCACTTATTCGGTACTGGCGGCTAAATATGTTTCACCGTTATCCACTGTGCCGGGTCGAAGGAAGACTAAAATTAATCCACTTTCGTGAAGCCACGCTGCAGGGGAAGGCTACTTTTATTTCACCGCTTTAAATACAGAGCCACCACTTGTTGTTTACGACTTTACCTTCGATTATTGGTGCCCAAAAAAATTGACCTACTGGCCTTGCTTTGTTTCGCTAACACACACAAACCCACACTGGTCCCGAGAGGGATGGTTTAGCTTCTTGTCTCTGCTTCACTGAAGTGATCAGACGATGTGTGTTCGATCAGTTTCCTCAAATCAAAACACTCATGGCCACCGGCCCGGTAGAAAACGGGAAGCGCTACTACTGGTTCCTTGCCAGCGTTCCGTAGTATTAAAGCCAGTTTAGAAACGTTTATTTTTACTAACTGTATTACTAACCAACAGAGCTAAATTGACACCAAAACGAACTCGGCAGAACTTGATGCACTTTGCTTGGAAACAGCCTCAAGTTGAGGATTTCTCGTAAAATACGCAGAATCGCCGGACAGATAGAAAGACACAGCGTCAGCACGGCTGAATGTGTTACTTTGTCCCGCCGAAGTGGTCTCGGTCTCGGTGTTAGGAAGGATGTTTAAAAATAATTCTAGACCTCCTCGCTCCGAGCGCACAAATCAAATGCGGCGACCGGCAGATGAATGTTCGACTTTGCCCCAATCATCGAGATGATGGTGTGAAGACAAACCTACAACGACATATTAGTGGAGGACGCCAACACAACTATCCGCTCTAATGTTGCCATTGGCCGATCGGCGCGAGAATATTCCACACTTGGCGTGAAACAATTTGCCATTTAAGTATTTAAGATAAAAATCCATAATGTTCATAGGTAATTTCCCTTCTATTACTAACTAAAAAGGTTCATTCAATTCAATAATAGTACAATAAGCTCTACCAATAATAGAAAATTCATGGTCGACATTGTTGAGTATCGTTAAGTCTAAAGCCCGGTTTAACCTTCAGGTCAACGACCAAAAATACCTACGTTAATCAACAACCGCCTACCCGGGTAGGCCATACGTTTTGTATGGGAGTTTGCATTTTTCTGTACTTAAGAGCTTATATCTTTTGTTCTAGACGCCGTAGCGAGTTAAAATTTTCAGTGAAGATACTTAAGAATGTTTAATAACTCATCCCATTTACATAATAATTTTAAAAATTCAACAAGTATGTATTTTTTCATTCAAATATATTTCACCCCATACATCTGCAACCACCAACGCTGTAAGCCATGCATTTTCATTAAGTAATTGCATTTTTTATACCTCTTAAGTTCTGGTGAAGTCACTTCTCGATGTTTTTGGATAATATTTACATAAAATCTTTAGGATTGTAAGTCAATTCAACAACTATTGGTCTTTCTCTTGGCCAAGTATTTATTTACACATTTATGCACAAATTCTACTCCTCCTTTGAAATTATGCATTGCAGTCAACTATAATTTTTGGTTTTTGTTTGGGGCCTTCAATTTTCTCATTACAATGTAATGTTGATAAAAGAACCACAAACCTCTTATATGTTTGTACGTATGGTTACATTTTCAATAAAGGCAAACAATGTTATTTGAATGTTTCGGTCATTTGGGTTTGCAAAATATATTGCAACAAATACTCACTGTTCCAGAGAGTGACAATTTGTAATCAAACATTACCGAAATTGCAAAATTGTAGCTTGTAAGAAACATGATCGAAACAGAAAAAAACCTCTCCAAACGTGTAAAACTTTGTCTGGCTACTAAGTAAATTTACAATCGTTGGAGTATGGAATTTACAAAAAAGGAGTTTATGTGGAAGGAAATGTCATTAGGTATCTTCACTGAAAATTTCAACTCGCTACGGCGTCTAAAAAAGTGCAAACTCCCATGCAAAACGTAGGGCTTACCCGGGTAGGCGGTTGTTGATTAAAGGGGTATAAGAAGAAAAATGCTGTGAAAAAATACTTAGAACAAAAATAAAAATTCGGTTTTCGGCAGAACGATAGAAAACATGTTGCTCGTGGCATTCCAGGAATTTCAAGTCGATACGACTGTTCCATTCGAAGTAATTGCAAAACAAAAGGGCAAAACTTACCCGGGTAGGCGGTTGTTGATCTGAGGGTTAACGAATGATCGCCGATCGCCGGCATTGAAAACAAAGCGAGTCTCAAAAACATTTGAATTATTCGATCACATTTGAATTCAATACCAAACAAATATTCGAGACTCCCAAATGTATCGTACTCCACCAGGGTATCTTGCCCCAGGTTCCCATAAACGAATGAAAGTGTGGACGCGCGGTATACTTCCATCATGCGCATTCGCATTGTGAAGATCACGGAACACGTCGGGAATAATCTTCATGCCTTTTGCCCTCGGTATGGCACGCTCATCGGTCGAATCTGTCCGCTGATGACACGACCTGGGTTTTCCGTGCTATTCATTCATTTTCATGCGTGATGTAATTAAGTGCATCGGTTGCTTTTATCGTATAGTGAAACAAAGATATGATTAAGAATTTTTCTACGACTTTGCTACAAAGTCCGGTGTCAATAAACTTTTGAACTAACTCGACAATGATTACTTACCCAATTGGTGCTACAATCGCTGGGTGGAAGCACTATTTGAAACGACTCAAACTCGTTCGCCAAAAATTATCTACACCATCCTTCACCCTTATCTTAATTTTGACCTAGCAAGCCCCGACGGATAATTTAAATAAAAATGAGCAAATTAGCACTTTACAGGCTACGTATGGGATGAAGAATTGATGCCTTGTGGCTGAAGGACTTCGGATTTATTTATCCTAAATACTGAAAGCGAGATAGGTTGGAAGAGACTCCATCTGGAGACACCCACGTGGCTTCATGGATCCACGTGGATTCAACAATCCACTTCCGTTTTTGTTACTGTGCCCGAACATTACGCTTAAAAAAATATACGAACATTATTACGCTTAAAAAATATACTACAAAATTAACCAAAAAAATATCTAAAAATTGAAGTTTTTTTCCCTCAGTAACATCCAGTAAACCCGTTAACTATGAACGACAGAATTTAAAAATGCATCAGCACACGTTGCCGCGGTGTAGATAACTTCTGAATCATACACCTTAAACGCATGCAACGACTTGAAGAGAAAGTCTGACGTTCCCGAAGGGCGTAGATGTTTTGTTTGGATTTCAGTTGACATAAGCATCCGTTTCTTGCCTTGATCACCCGCAATCATCCGGTTTGCAACAGTGGTAAACAAAGTACAAATTAAAACATGGGAAAGAATAAACACGGTAAAAAGAAAGTCTATTTGAGCAACGTGGACGTTCCGCTGTCCAAAACGGAAGCAAAGGTCGTGAAAGCAAACGCACCCGGAAACGAAACCGCTCAACCTCCGAAATCAATTCTGAAACCGGCATCGGCCCAGCAACCATCAACATCGACCGATTGCAATAAGTACGTGGTACCCGAGCTCTTCTCGACCCTGGCCGTGTGCCAGAAGATTGAGAGAGTGAAAAACACACAATATCCATTAATCACCAATTCCGGCCAGCTTACACCCAATAGCAAAAAACAACTCAACACAAAGGTAATACACGATCGTGCACGACGGTTCAACGAGATCGTTGACTTATTGACCTTTTTTCCTACACAGATTACAAAAAAGCTCAATCACCAACCCGATACAAATGTATACAGTCGACTAACGCCGGTCGTGGTGAACGATGATAATCTGCGTCCTCCGGCAGAAACGCGCACCAAATACCAGTTCACCGGCAAAAAGGATCCCGAGCCAACGCTGAGCGATTATTTGATGCCAATCGAACCGTACAAAATCGAGTACGCCATAGCGCTGCCAGTGCATACCATGGGCAAGGTGCAAGCGGACAATTATCCAAACATTATATACGTGATGTCGAATCTTGACGGAGAATTCGGATTAAGGCTTAATTAGGATGGAAGGCGAATGATCCGAAAACGAAGACGTCTCTAGGTTTAATCTAATATCATGATGCAGATCGAATGTAACGCGTTTGAGCATTTATTTATTCAATTTTGTTCGGTATTGGATTGTGCATTCAGGAATCTAACACACTTGTCGTATTATGTTTCCGTTAATGTTCTGCCCGGAAATACTATCAGAAACGTCTTTTAGTAAAGTTAGGTTTATATTAAACTTGTGTGAAATCATGTATTACTTTTACCCTCTCACCGGACGTGAATGTCACCATCGATCATCATCACAGCAATACTGTTAATTCCTGGTACTTTTCCGATCTACGACAGGTCTAATTTATCCAGCGTGACATTTAGTATGAACATGCTAAAAGTTTGTTTTTTCGCATCGATTCAACACGTTGAACGAAACTGTCTTGTTTTTGTATTCAATCGTTTCCTCTTTTCCCATACGTGTGTCTGCATAGTGAAAATCTATTCCCAACTGCTCCCTCTCGCCTTGATTCACATTCGTTATCCTAAACTTGAGTTTCATCATCACATGCATTTACCCTTATCATCACGATCAGTTTTTTTGTTAGTTTGTAATATCATCTCAACAGCACTCGAATTGGCCACCCGCTTTCTCAACTTTCAAACCAACCGGAAGCTGCTATCATTTAAAGTTTTGGTTTTAGCACAACGTTCGAGTCTTTACGTCCGTATTTGTTTCCATTACTCTTCATTAAATTTGTTTTCAGTTTCTTTTCCCCGTAAAATGTGTGCAGTAAATCTTTCTCAAACCGTTCATTACCATTTTGGAGATTGCCTCGCTTTGCTCTGAGGCGAGATTAGAATCGCAGATTTGGAAAAAATTCAATTCGGAAATGTATATGTACTAGAATGAGTAAATAAAGATATGGAAACTAAATCCTTTCCCAACAGAAACCAATATTTGAAAAATTTATTGACAAAATCGATAAAAACACATGTATGAAGAATAAGAGAAAAAAAATCTTACAAAGTAAACTTAATGCAATACACGAAATAAACAAAAATGTGAGACCCATTCAACGATCTTGTATCAACAATAAGAAAATAAAACATTGAACGATCAAGATTGTGTAGAGTAAGAACTCTTCGTTATTAACTTTTAAAAAGAAAATCCTGTTCATATCTTTTACTGCCTGCATTTGTTTACGCTCACTCTTGTGTTTGTCTTTTCTCTAAATTGAACTTAGCGACCTATTAGTGAACTAGAGTAAGTAATATTTAATTTCAAATAAACTCTATACCAATGCTTTGAAAAAAACATCTGCGTTGCAAGAATGTTATGGTTTTTTGTATCACCTAACACCGTGACCTATTGCAATCCTATTGACAACTTTTCTGCTTTCTTGTTTATTTATTAAGATTCTTTTCTTTTTTTTTTGCTAGTGTGTCTAACACATTTTTTTTACTTATTTCTTTTTTTTGGTTTGTAAGTTAATGCTATTTTGAATGCGATAAGATTTGAAATCTGTAATATATATTTTTGTAATATTTTGTATGATTTGTTGCTGAAACTATAGGGTACGTTCCACACTTGAGATCCGGTTAATCTTCCGGTTCTATATGTTTCATCTTTAGTGAGCATATCAATATATTTGTGTGTTCTTTTCTTCTAATTGATAATCATTTGATTGGGAAAGAAGGGAAATTACGCCCGGTACTACTGAATCTGCATCTTTTTCGTCCACTTTCACCATCTCCGTTAAAAGTCCTGGTGAAGAATGGATTCTCTTCAGAATGAGAAAGAAGGAATGGCGATAATTGCAGGAAATATATTATAAAGTATGGGAAATCATACGTTGGGAGGGGAGGGATACACTTTCATCTTCTTTTCTCGTTTTGTGCGAATGGAAATAATAATGCCACCCATTTTTGTTTTGTTACCACACTTTTGGTGCTTTTGGAGGACAAATTAAATGCTACCTTAATGCTGTTGCGACGAATCCGCCCTGCACGTGGCACAGGTTGGTGTTTCGACGGCAGCAAAAGGTTCTCAGTCGATGCTACGAGTACAGATCGAGTAAGATTAGAAAGGCAAAAATAACACGATGCACTGGAGGCAGCAGGTAGACGGAACTATCCTGCTGGTTTTCTCTGGAAGCTCGTGAAAGTAGGGGCGGTCGGTTGTAGGTTGTTACCGGTGGTAAAATTAAATCCCCTACAAGGTTTTCCTCTATCGCTAACGTTGGCGGTGGTGATTGGGTGGATCGTGGTGGTGGTGGTACACTTGCAGTATTAAGACGCACTGGACTTCTAAAACCTCTCTCTTTACTGGCACAAATACGTCTACGACGAAGGTGGTGATCGTGTCGTCGATCTCGTCTTCGGAGTAGTGATCGCTCGTCCATTCCAGTGGATATGGAACGCGAAAAACTTCCATCGTCTCGATGGATCATTTTTGATTCCTTTCTCAAACGATGAAGGACAACCGAGGACGACAGAGATAATGATAGCATAGGAGAATCATCTTTAACGACACGATACGACACACCACGACAGTTTCGCAACTGACGGTTGGCGGCAAACATCATACAATTTTCAAGAAGCAGCGTGCATTTTTTACAGCAATAAGATGTTGATGCTGTTTCTGATGCTTCTGTTGCTGCTTCTGCTTTTGCACTATTATTCTTCCGGAAATAATAACAATCTTCATAGCAAACAAATCGTACGGATGAAGATGGTGATGCTGCTGCAGCTGCTCCTGCTGGTGGTAATCTTGGTGCTGGCAAAGAAGGTTGTAATCAAAACTGAAGGCTGCGACGACCGGCGCTAGCGGTGACGGCTAGTCAATTTCAGGATATCTTGTTACGCCACCAGGAAAAGAGAACCAGCGGGGAGCATTCTTCGATGTTGAGCACGAGCACGAACGAGATCAGCTGGATGAAGCAGATCGCAAACAGGATCGGCAGATCGAGCATCTGCTTTAGCTGGCCGTAAAACTGCAGCTCGTTGCAGTCGGTGGTGGTGGTTCCCTCCGGATGATTCATTAGATCCGGAACTGCCGGTGGTGCAATCATTTCCGCCGAAGGTCCGAACGCCGAAGACTTTGGACAACAGCCACGATAAGGATTGTTGTTGCTCGGATTTGTGTCATTCCACTCGTGATCTTCGTGATTGGTTGAGAATGTTGTTCCGGTCTTTTCGGAGGTGTTCGATAGCGGGCGTTTCGGTGGCTGTCTGAGCTTAAAGTACTTTTGCTCGGCGCCACCAGCACCACTAGCACCACCATTTCCAACACCGAAAGCCGTCAACGCCGGGAAGATGTTGAAGAATAACTGTACGAACGCCATCGACAGTGGAAGCGCGGCAAAGGAAGCCGAGGAGGAGGAGGATGAAGGTTGTTGCTGCTGCTGATCCTGCTCCTTATTCTCTTTCTGTTCCAAACGATTTGACGAAGAAGACGAAAGTTGTTGGGGGACATTGAGGAGTTGGGAAGGTAGCTCCTCCGAGGGAGCTGCAACCCGGTCGCAAGAGGACGCATCAGGCGACGGCGGGCAAAGGGAAGAGTGGTTGGAAAGGGAACGGAAGATGGGAGAGAGGGAAGGAATGTTAGCCCCGACCGGAGCTAGGCACGGTAAACCTCAGCTAGGGTATTTGCAGTATTGGGCGTAGGTAAGGTCGTAGCTCGCAAAGCGCGAGTACTGGATGTCGCGACGCTTCCACTGATCGATGGTGCCCAGATGTTCGATCTCGCGGTTCGCATTAGCGGCCATCGATGTCTGGAAGGTGTGGGAAAAACAAGGAATAACATCAACGGCACAATCAAATGATGTCAAACGAAACATCAACTCGAGAGCGTTACGTGTTCAAGAGTCAACAATACAAGCGGAGTATCGGTAGCCGTTTTTTTTTTTCAAACCTATCACCTTACCTTGTTAGCAAACACGGTCACGATGAACTTTCCCGGGTGGAACGTGCGGATCACACGCTCAATTAACTCGCCGTAGTCAGATGAAGCCACGTTGCTCTCGAAGCTCACGTACGAGAACTCCGGTTCCGGTGTAATGTGGATGGTCATGTAACATCCCTGAAATGGCGCGTAAGAGGATGTTTTTAGAATGGTTCAGTAATCAACAACAATAGGAATGCAAAAAACAAACAGCAGGGATGTAGTATAAAACATTGGTAACAGAAAATCGCAATTTAAAAATTAAATTATGCTTTTTAGATAATGAAAACCTATTTTTCCAACAGATATGTGTTGTTACTAACATGTCTTGCCTTGTTAAAAAAGGGTTTGTTACAAGTTAATATCAATACTGATCTGTTCTTCCAACCGAGATGTGAAGTCCTATGTCTTCTAGAATGCTTCAACAAATCGTTTTAGCTGGGGAAAAGTATTTCCCTAAAATATTGTTTCAGAAAACGCTGTTCTCGTTAAAAACACTACTAAACAATGCATTCAGGTTTTTGCTAAAATAAATTCAACTTAAGTTTTCGAAATTAAAAGCGCATTAAATCAGAAAAAACACAGTAAAACACTCTTTACTTGACTTCCATTTTTATGCGCTTACCTCCTTATATTTTTTCCCACACTGACGAATCGTAAGTGACGGTTTAATAGAGAAAAGAATAATAAACATTTCATTCACTGTACCAGTTTATAGAAAAAAAAATCTCTAGCCTTTAATAGTAGCTAAGCCAATACTTACATTCTTGGAAATGCCGTTCATGGAATAACCGCACGGATCGAAGAGATAGTCATCGATGATCATGCCGGGAATGAGTCGGTGAATTCCCGATTTCTGAAATCGATCAAACAAACAAAAACAAACGTTATTGAAACTAATCTTTTGCAAGGGCATTTTGAATGGGAAATGCGCTCCTCCACTCACCTGGGTAGCCTCTTTGGCCGTGCTGCACTCGTCCTTGGTGAAGATGGCCATCACCTTCGGGTCGAGCTCGGTCATGAGGATCTCGATCGTTTGATCCGGATCCGGTTGCATCGACGCTTCGATCATCTGCGCATCGTGCTCGTGGTGCAACTGGTGGACGTGGTTGTTGCGTTTCAGTATCTTGTTGGAGCCCCCTCCCCCGCGGCTCAGCGTGTAGAGATGCCAGCAGTCGCGATTGATCGCGCCGAGACTGTAGGCGCGTCCGTCGTCGAAGAACGAATCGAGAAAGGCGACCTCTTCCTCGAAGCCGCGATGCGGCGAAACCTGCAGCTCCGGGCGCTTGTAGTTCTTGCGCGAGTAGAACAGATCCTCGATCTCGCTGTAACCGGCGATTTCCGACGCGAGACGGAGCAGCGGCTCGAAACACTGCAGCGGCGTGGTAGTGCCGCACGTCTTCAGAATCCAGCGCCGCTTCGACACGAACATGCTGCTCTCACTGTCGGCGAAAATGGGCGAAAAAGATCAGGGACGGTTAGATGATGCGATTACGAAATGTAATAACAAACCCAATCAATCCTTGCGCTGAATTGAAGTATGTTTTAAAACGCATTAAAAGTGCCATAACAAGCAAGGACTCTCGCGCGCGAATTAAACTCGCATAATTATTGCATAATAGATAAGGGCAAGCAGGCTCCAGACTAAGCTTGCGATCGTATCAGTCAGAAAGAAAGTTCACAACCCAGCGGATCTTAGATTTCCATACAACCCGCTTGCCAGTCAATCATTGCAAACCCCCGACACTATCTCTGGGCTGCATTACACTTCTTCTTCCAGAGTTCACACACGGCAAACGTTATTGTTCACATAGACTCAGCGCATCGTCGTGAACCAAAAGAGGATGAGGGGCATTAAATGTACATTGACGTGGCAGCGAATCCTACCCCTTATCAGCTAAATCCTTGGCCTTTGGAATACTGCTTCGGTGCGATAAGAAGAAACGGAAACCAGGGAAGCATGAATAGATGTCTCAAGTGGTACTATCATAGAAGAAGAAAGACCGGAATGACAGTAACATTTTAACATTCACTCATTTGGCGCACCAGTCAGTCAAATCGCAAAAGAAGAACAAGGGTTACAGAAGCCATAAGGATGACCTTCTTCTCGACCTCATAAATACGGAACGGAACACACGAGAACCAGATACGGGGGAAAGGCTATATTAATCTCGAATCCAGGCTCCGAAATTGTTTTTTTTTCAACAAACTACGATGACCTTCAGGGCACGCGTGCCGCCGTCGCGAATGTTGAATTATGGAATTTGAAACAGGAAGAAACGAAATTGTAGCTATTCTGACGCAGTGGGCAAGATAAGGTTTGCAAGGAAAAAAAACTCGTACGTGGAGAGAGTTCGATAGACTTAAACAAGGACGATTATGATTAACAACCAAAACGGTATAGGATTAAATTAGAAAATTGTGCGGACCATCAATCAAGTACTGTTATCGGGTACCGGAAGACGTGAACATCTTCGAGATTCTTCATATTACTGCAGGTCACTGCCCGTCGTGAAAACGGCCGTGATTTCTACCCCCGTTTATTCCACACCAATACTAAGGTCAAGAGCGTGACACGACCGGAGTGCGGTCTCTGGGATATGAAGCTCTCGTGCATCAGCGATTGCCTCACGGTTTGCGACATCATCCATCTATCCGTCGCCAAATTTGTGGCCGTCATCATCAGCATCTTCTTGATGGGACGATTCTCTCGCTAAAATTACCCTTTGCTAACGTCAGAGTAAATACGAGCAAAGATGTGGACGAATTTGGCGAGACAAAATTGCCACAGATGAAATTTGCCGAGCCTATGCCTGTTTCTATGTTTTATCAAAACAAGCATGAGAAGAGAGTTTGTTGGTACACAACAAGCTTCTGAATACTTTTGTTTCTACAGTCTTCCTTTTTTCTATTCCATTAAAAATAACCAGCGTTGTTGTGGTTATAAATATATATTTTCATCCTGGCGAACGTTAAACTCGCCCGTAAAAAGCGCATCACCGGGTTGAAGACACAGTGGTGTGTCGCTTACAAAATTAAAGAGGAAGTAAGACGGATTTGGAGCTGAGCGTTGAGCTAAAAATTACCCCAAGTCAACACACACGAACCAGCTGTTCGGGATGTTTTTTTTGTGAACAAATAAAAGCAAAACACAAACTAAAGTTAAGTCCTCGGAAGCAATGGTTGAGGAAAGTCGGAAAATTAACGACCGCGGCGTTATTTTTAAGCAAGCTAATTAACAAGATGCAAGAAAAAATTGTTCAAACAAATGTCTGGATGCTTTTTTGAAGTTATTGTGTTAAACTTTAATATTTAACAGAATGAAACACACCCCGTTGGAAATGTTTCTTTGTCAGACAGCAATCCCCACAAATATTTCACATTTTCGCGAGCAATCAAGGGCGTGTCCTTTTCGCTGGTCAGAGGACAAAAGGAGCTACATTTTAGCCGAACCCACACATGCTTCGCTATACATATTGTATGTTAAGAGTAACCATTAACATGTAGCCATCATCCGTAAGAGGATTTTTATTGCCTTTCCCGGAAAAATGATGTTCTATCGTACAACGTTTTTTCCAGAAAAGCACTCAAACACGATTATTTTCCTCGGACCCATTTGATTTGATTAGGTACCAAACCCAACTCAACAGAAAACTAATATTCATGTATTCATTTTCATGTTTTCAAACATTTAATCTATTTGGAATGGAGTAGAGAAACTTTTTTCCGGTGCACTTACCTGAGCACGTAAGCATCGATCTGGTCGTTTCTGGTGAAGCTGATGATTTCGCATCGCACCGTTTTGAGCAGTGCGTCCCACATCGGCCTGTAACAAAAGAATAACGAGGGAGTAAGAAAAATGTTTACAAAAGAAAAAGGCTTAACATTTGAGCGTACTTAAAGGTAGAGATCCTGTCATTTCTCCGTAATGGAAAGTATACCTAGCCCAGTAGGGTTCTGGTTCAGTTCAAGGCTGATGCATTGGCTTTACAAAAATCGATTATGTAAACCACCCACCAGCTGTAAAAACACACCCATACACCCTCCGGTTATGCTCAAGGTCAGGAAAGGTAGTTTTGCAATACATTTTGCAATCTTCTAAATCCGTAGGGAAATGTTCGAAAAACATTCAAAATGTAGGAGTTCCCACAGCTTAGACAAAATTCTTACGAATGAAGCATTTCGAAAATCAGTCTGAAAGCTCGGACACGGTTAAATTTTTTTTCATTCAGCGAAATTGTAACCCAATCCAGCAATCAAAACTGCAACGTCTGTTGAAAGGAAAATGCATTTTATGAATATTGACACACCACCACCTTACTCATGGTGGTGCTTGTCATCATATACCTCAAATGGCACGAAGAAAACGGTAATTCATACTTTTATTAATAATTTTGCACATGATAGCACATTTACCCACCTAGCAACGAGCCTTTTTTGTGCATAAAAGGGTCTTTCTTTTCCATTGGGAAACGCCTTTCTGAACCGAGTTTATTGGATGTGCAAAAAAACCCCATGGCCAATACATATACTTCGTACACTTCTTCGGTACGCACGGTATTCGTACACTTACATATTCGTTTCGGTGCGTTTGGTCCCGAAATGTAAGCTTGCTACCTTCGTTTAATTTCCATGCATAAATTATGCCTGGCAAGTGAGCAAGTAAGTAAAGGCCAAGGAAAAACCACACATTGCCAACAATGTGGCCTGCGCGTGTTGGGGTTTGCGAAAGTTTCCATCACGAACATGAAGCCCGGGTGGAGCCTTGTAGATCGATACTACTTTATGCCAAGTCAATTTCGGTTGAAATTTGTTTTTACAACAGTTCATGATTTAATAATTCCTACAGTCTACCATCTGCAAAAAATACTATTCAAAGTTTGAACTAAGTAATTGATCATTGTTGTAAACAATTTAATAAGCCGGCTATAATTTAAATCACGTTCTTCATACATCAAATCCGTTACGTAATTTCATCTGACGCACACCTCATGCAACTGATACAATTCTTGTTACGGTCCGTATCATTTGTGGCATGGGCCTGAGAAATCGTATGCCATTCACGGCTGTACAGATAATACGCGAACGCCGTCTCTAGACGTTCGATGTTCTGAGATCTGCCGCATGCCGGTAAGTTTAATTAGTGTTGATGCCCTATCGACGAACGTGAAACGACATGAACGCGGCATCGTGTACGTCATCGAACCGGCAACAAACGCTATCAAGCCACACAGCCCCATGTGCTCTACATTGCACGATCGGGAATAGTCTAGTGCGGACCCCGGGGGTCACCGTTCGTTATCATTTTACGGTCAGCTGAAAACGGCTGCCGCCCGGCGAGACTTGTTTCCAACGAAAAAAAAGTGGTTCTCCGATAGGCAGCGCCCAGGGTGGTATGAAAAACCAATGTTTGCTGAACACGAATACGTCTACGAATTCCAGCAACTTGATTCATCTCACCAAGGCGCGGAAGGTTATCTTCGTAGCGTTTATGGAAGCAAACGAACGAGAGGAGGGAGAGTATACAGCATCCCAAAGAAGGCTTCACGGACAAGCGAAACTACCGGCAACCAAATCCTCGTGGTGCACATCGAAGCACATCCGACCACGACGACAAACAGACATAGCGCCCGCGGAATGGCAAAAAGGAACTCATACATACCGGACAGATCTACAGTACCGAACAAAATTTGGACACACAACTCTCATTCGGTTGGATATAACTAAAACTCTGTCATTAACTCAAATTCTATGTAAGTTTAAAATTTAAGAAATTTTAACGAATAATTCCAAATAAAAATATGTATTCGTAGTATAAAAGATATTGACCATTGACGCAGTCAAAGTTGGTACGATACAAAATACATGAAGTTGTTGTACACTAACCTGCGTTTAATGGATATGGTTAAGAACAATTCAATATTTTATAATTAAATCTTAGTTAATGACACAGAAGAAGTCATAGGACGGATTAAACCAGTTTGGCGTATTATTACATACGCCACTATCACTATTACGTGAAAGTTTTCAGCTTGAGTTTTATCATGCAAAAACCGCTATGTTTATAAAAAATCAATAAAATATAGTTTTTAGTTTCATTACCAAAAAATTAATATTTTTATTAAAAACTTAAAACAATTTCCTAGCCTAGACTGTGCAACAGGCATGTGTTTTGACATACTCACGTACTCATTGTAAAAGGCACAAGGCATACTCGAGAAATAGTTTTGCCATATGCGCTTGTTGTGTTCACCACTGTATGTATAGCCGTAGGAATATCCTCCGCGCGTGTGCGTTCCGTCCAAGGCAGACTATGCTGGACGACAAATATCCCATCCATACACGTTTCACGTGCGATGGCACGGGATGGTATGTGTTAAGTTATTTTGAAAACGTTCTGGAAAGTTCCACCGCATGTTTTTTAGTCAATTTGGCTTTCCCTCCTGAACGAGGTAATTCGGGTAAGTTTCCAAAAGTAAGGTTTTACAGATAAGCGTTCGACAAGTACCATGAATCACGTACGGGACAGATTGATAATTCAAATAACAGTAAAACGTGATTCATGTGAGTTGGGAAAACTCAAGGAAACAATTGAATAAAAGAACTATCCGAAGGGATTTGTTCTTCAGACAGTAGCATCCACCGTAGAGCTCCTACATACACGAAACTAATGACGAAAACAAACAATCAAGAAGCTATTTACACACCCACCAAATCACCTGCATGCGCACGTGTCAGTCAAGAAAGGTAGCGTCATTCAAATTATTAGCCAAACACACGCCACTTCTTGTCGATTTTTTTTGGAAACGTTCCCAATTTGCGGAGAAAAATCGAACAAATCTTCGAACCATCCAGGTGGAAATAGCGAGAAGCGCAAAAATACG
The DNA here is from genome assembly GCA_000441895.2 of Anopheles sinensis. Lineage (NCBI taxonomy): Eukaryota > Metazoa > Arthropoda > Insecta > Diptera > Culicidae > Anopheles > Anopheles sinensis. The sequence continues at coordinate 1,379,130 of KE524984.1, forward strand.
GAAAACTAAATTCAATCACGTGAAAGGTGCATGCTTCAACACAACCGAAATGAAAACATTCGACATCATATTTCAAATGTATTTCATTCGGGCATGCATTACTCACCGCCGCCTCGTGTGAAACCTTGACTCTGAAAATGCATTCACAAAGTAAGCGTGGCGACGGTGAGCTGCTCAAGTACATCCTGATGCGATCTTTTGCACTGAGATGACGCTGGATGGGGGATGAAACCCGGCAAGCTAGAGACAAGGTTGCGGAAAAATTACAGTTTACCCCCATACACACACGAACAACATTTGGTGATGTAAAAGTGTTTAATTTATTTTTAAAATTATCATCTCTTTCCATCTTTTGAGAGCTCACCGGTGGAAAATGTGTGTGGTTTGTACAGCTAGCTTCGTTACATAATAATCTCCCATTTCGTTCCGTGGCACCAGCTGAGCGCGTACAGTTTTGCAAGTAAAAAGAATAAACCCGGCGCTTTGTCTTCCGAAAAGTAGTGCTTGAGGCGGATAGTTTCAAACCACCAGCCTTGTCACGCTAAGACGGGATTGACCCACCATGCGCTTACCACCCTTGGCGACAGCTTGGGGCGATGAGGAATTTACTAATTTTATCGTTTGCAGGATGCACTACCCTTCCCATTAACACGTCAGGTCGCGCATACGAAACGACGACCATTGAGGGTAGGAAAAAAAAGAAATAAACTACCGCACATATGCGCTCGCTTATCGGCAGAGCACGTCAGAGTTATACCGCGATGACGGTGCCCCGTGTGGAAATCTAACGCTCTCACACAACCTGAACCTTGCTAATGGACCCTCCTTTTGCGGAGCCTGGCGCAAAAACGCATCGGAGGACCAGCGGTAGCTTCAGCTGATTTTGAAAATCGACCGTCGTACAGGAAAGCGAAAATCGAGATAAACTCGCCGTACCGCAAAAGAGCGGGAGAGCCGGACCACGAGATTTGCGAGCGTCAAGGATTCTCATCAATATTTTCATTTTCCTTCTAGAAGGAGTTGGCGGTTGCCGCCTTTCACCGTTTTCTTGTTTTACTTACCTGGGAATCTTTCTCAGATCGGCGTTCTTGTTCGCCGGATTCGGTGCGAACCAGATCTCCAACAGCTTTTCGACTCCTTCGAAAAAGTGCATATCCTCTCTACTACTACTGTTACTACTACTATTACTTATGTCCTCCGATTCAGCCATAGCTGGGCCCTGCTGTTACTGGTGCTTTTGGATTTTCTTTGCTTCCCTTGAGCTTTGCTGTTCCCACAGCACTGAGTACACCTTTTACGACTTTAAGGTCCTTTGTAGCTGCTGCTCGCCTGTTTGAACCGCGTGTGGTCTTTTGGCAATGGCCGGAAGGATCGACGAGCCGACGACGGTTTCAACGTGTAGCCGCACTTGAATCAACCACTTTCCCGCAGGAACCGGGAAGAAAACTTGTGCTTTTAGAAAACTCCAACCGAGGTACGCGAGCGTCCATCAACGACGACGATGCAGTGTATTTGCGATGGACACCGGCAAATAAGGATTCAGTGATTACGAGGAGGAGCTTGGCGGCGCAGGCTGCTTCAATTTGGGACTTTCTTTTTTTCTCTTTAATTAATCTAGAACAATCGGCTCGGAACGAATTTTTGATTCAAACGAACGGAATGTTAACGGATATACGGGTGAAACTGAATCGAAAAACACTTCATGTAGAAGAGGGGAAAAGGAAATAGGAAGATTTCTTGCTATTTTCCCTCTTCTTGAATGCTGTGCACTTTTTTCTTATTCCTCCTAAGAAAAATCGATCAGCCGCGAGAGAGAGGACTACGGACAAAAGATGACCGTACGCAACGGATTCCACTTCAAGACTGAAATTTCCGATCATGCGAAAGAAGGCACATTGGGGTTTTACAAGGTGGCTTCGTGTAGCGCAAAGTGACAAGTCCTTGATTTGACATACCGGTATCAACGGGTTTGGATGCATATACCTTGTGTGGTCTTTGCCGGCCATTTAAATACGTTGTAAAATTTTAAAGATTTTATTTCTCTACAGATCTCTCTCTAAAAATAATGGTTCAATTCGGGTGAATCTCAGATGAATATTTGATAATAATAAATCCCGTTGAAACTGACATAACCGTACCTCAATGATGGGAGACTCGAAACTCAAAAATAAACGACCTTGCAATAGCTGGATCTTGGGCAACTCTTTGTAGAAATGCTGTCACTTGTAAGGATTCAAAACAAACTTTTGGCTGACCGAAGTAAAAAACTGATTCGTAAGCAGAACTGCACACCATGTAATCGTTTGTTTTATTTTAAACATAAATAATTTTTAAGAATTCGTACAATGTGTATGATACAGTAGAGCAAGTGCCGATTCTAGTCAAACAATCGATGTGTTAAAACGATAAAATCTAGTCAAACGGAGCGTGTTCTCGGGCAAGCAAATCAATTCCGCAATGAGTGACGAAGTTCAACGAAGAAAAAACCCCTTCGCATCGTCGCGGCAGGGTTTGCACGGGACAGAAGATCGAACGGACGGAGGAGATGACTCAGAAGGGCAAGAAAATGAAGGTGAGCCTTTGTGCGAAGAGGTCCCAACGGCGATGACGGAATCGTACAGCGAGATTGCGTACACGCACAATCTGTTCGGAACGGCAGCCGAGGAAACGGACGGAGGTACGAGCAACGGCAACCAGCCGGACGGATCGTCTTCTTCTTCGTCCTCTTCGCAGACAAAAAAGCGTCCCGACTCGTTGGTATGCGACGGACGGAAAGGTGAGTTGGGAGTATGCTTGGAGAAAGGGTTCTCCTTTTTAATCCGCTTCCTGTACCCTTTGCAGCAAGTTTCCCGTACAACCTTGAAGGGACAGTCCGGGTGGACGGCAACATGACCCACTTCGTGGCGGAAAACCTAGAGTACAAAATAAAGCTAGCCAGTCCGGTTACGGTAACGCGCAAGGATTCCTGCAATTTATCCAGTTCACGGCAGAGCACACCGTCGGCCGCAACCGGTGGGCTTAGCGGACTCAGTGTTCTCCCCGGGAGCAGTGGAAGTGCAAACCTAGCGCTTCCCAGCACCAGTGGCGGATACGGTCGTGGAACTTTGCCCTATCCGATAGCGGGCGGAGCGAACTATTGCGCTTCCTCCGTCGACCCTACTGTGCTGAATGAAATCGAGCGCGAAGCGCAAGCGCTGGCCGCGTCGGTCGACAGTTTGTCGGAAAATCTGTGCAGTGTGCTTCATTCGATCTCCTCGATAACGGCGGACAATGTCGAGATCTACAAGAATGCCGTCACCAAACTAACGGACTGCATGGACGCGAACATCAAGTGCATGTACACGATCATGGCCAAAGCGGAAGAGATTTCCAAAACGATGAAACCTGCGGAAGCACTGGCCGTTCGAATGTGAGTAGCTGCCGACTGCCAGTTGTTGGTCGCTGTTATCAAACCAAGGCCGTTTTCTTAATTTTCTTCCAGCCGGGAAATTAAAAGGCTTGTCGATATGTTCGAAAGCAACCTATAGGATGAACTCGTATGGCCCTTGCAAAGGAATTCACATTCCATTGACAGACGACTTATCACGTATGAGGAAATGTTATTTATTGGTTTAGTAAATGTTTCGACTCGATATAAGAAAAAGTGCTACAAATCACCACAAAAACTACCCTCCGTTTAGACTCGTAAAAGCTGTCGTTACGTTTACCCCCATTAGCTCATAGCGATTCATAATTTTATTTTAACCTACAACCTGCTACAAACCCTGTGGTACTCATTCACGACGCCATGAACAACGGTATTTTATCGACAACAAAACTGCACTACGCAGTGAGGCTTGTTCCATTTATTTTACTTTTAGGCAGTACACGACGATGACAAAAACAAAACAAAGAAATAAATTATTGAATAAATATTTAGCCAACAACCAAGCAACGAAAATAGATAGAATTTAGTTTTAAATTAATTGGTGGTTCGAAAATTGCCAGGAAAATACGTGTCTTTTATAAGTAACATGACCCTTTTCCATGCGTCCCTAGGTATAATCCGGAAATATTCTAATCAACAATGAACGGTGGGATCCGTCCATTAAACACTCGTTCGATTTCTTCCGCCACCGCTAAACAATGCCTGTCCCTGTTGCGGCTCGCTACCACCTGTATGCCGAGAGGCAACCCATCGGCATCCAAACCCAGCGGAACCTGTGTGGCCGGAACATGTAGCACGTTAAAAAGGCACCAGTAGCTAAAGTTGTAGACGTTAACAAACGCCGCATAGTGGTAAGGTGCCGTGTGCGTGGTGCTATGATAGAACAGAATTCCATCGTCTCCTAGCAACTCGGTGAGTTCCTGATCACAGCGGCGCGTTAGCTCCTTAATGATGTCCTCTTTCTCTTGCGGGAGCAGTGTATCGATCAGCGAATAGATCGATGCCATCGTGTACTCACTGCGTCCGGTCAGCTTCTTAGCCAGCTCGACCAGCGGACTAAGCGGTTTGCCGTTACCCAGCAGCGTTCCGAAGTTGGCCGGTTCCTGCGTCATCCAGTAGCGCCACATGTTGGTCGTTTTTTCCGTTCCGCTAAGCGTTACTTTCTTAACACCGCCCGGTGCGAGCTGGGAAAAGTGGTCCACTACCCGGTCCATCGCTTTCTGCAGCTGTGGCTGCACCGCGCTGCACTTGATGTCACCGGATTCGGTGATGTAGAAGTAGCGCAGCTTTCGGATGTCCGTCGGTTCGTTCAGCTTCAGGGAGACGGATATTTCCGGACTAACGAGAACCTTCATGAGGGGGAGTAGGTCCGTTGCATAGCGTGTCATCGGTCCGGCCACGACCATGGTCGACGGTTCGCGACCCGTGCGAAGGGAACAGCCGCGTGTGTTTATGACCCCGGTGGTTGGTTTGTGTCCGTACACTCCGCAGTAGAAAGCGGGCATTCGAATCGAGCCTCCAATGTCCGTTCCTTTTTTGGGGTGAGTAAATAATCACGTAAAGACCAACCAACTTAATGTCCATTCTAGGTCGAGCAATAGCTTACCCAAGCCAATCGGTGTTCCACATGCTGCAAGTAGTGCCCCTTCGCCACCACTCGAGCCTCCAACTGTACGCCGGTTATCGTAAGGATTGTTCGTTTGCCCGATGATATTATTCCGGGTTTCTTGCCTATCATGACATCAAGGAATTAAATCAAAGTGAAACAAAAAATCATCCCCAGTTTCAGTGGTTCTTACCAGCGGTTGATCTCCGGTATGCTCGTCGTCGCGATGATAATTGCACCGGCTTCCTTCATCAAACGTACGCACTCCGCATCGTTATTCGATTTGACCCCACTCCGGGCAACAATACCGAGCGTATGCAACCGGTCCTTCACGGCGGTACTGTCCTTCGTCGTAAACGGCACACCGAGGAATGGTTTCGAGGCAAATTCCGCTTCATCGATAGCACCCAGCTGGAACCGTTCGTCGATCCGCCGCGCTTCGTCCAGTGCCTCTATTATCGGTCCATCCATGACGGCATTCACCAGCGGGTTGACTTCGTTGATACGATCGATAAAGGCACTGACCACCTCGTAGCACGTCACCTCGCGTTTGCGTATCATCGTGGCCAGCTCGACAGCACTGTACGTCACGATGAGCTGCTTGCGCTGGAGGGTCGGACATCGCTGCTTACTTGGACCCCAGTACCATTTCAGCCCCACGTACAGCAGCTTATCGATCACCAGGTGAATGAATGCTATAAAGCTCACCAACAAACGGCGAACCATGATTGTATCTTAGCTGGCTGGTTTGACGAAGAACTACAACGCAATCAAGTAGAATGATGGATATGAAATGGAAAAATAGAAACCTTTTCTAGTCGGTGAAAGTTGGGGTTTATGGGCATCGATTACTATCAGATGACGTTTATAGTGCGTTTTATCAAAAGAAAAAACACCTTCCAGAAACCTTTTATCCTAAGTCGAGTACCAAACTATCTTACCAGTAATCACTACAACCGCAAACAGATATTCGGCGAGAAACAATCGAACAACAATTCGTAAAGATACAACAGGAGCCGTATGGAACGTTGTGTGGTGGAGACTTTCTCCACCGGAATAAAAGCACCGCTGCTCCAACAGGTGTCAACAGTTCGGACCAAGTTAAACACATACTGAGTATGTACATATCTTGGGCACACTATCGTCAATACATTTTCTAAAAAGGGCCAGATGATAAAAAAAAATCTAAAGCGCGGGCCGGATACCTTTAGCGACGATTTAATGATTTAAAAGTAGAAATAAACCATTCTGAATAGTAAAGATACGTGAAAAATTGGTAAAAGATAAAATCTTTGAAAATATATCGTTTAAATTTTTAAATATTTCCATACTTATTTTCGTTTAATTTTGATTGTTTTTCGCCCCACAAATTTTGCTTATTGTACTGTTAATTAATTTCTTTTATTGTTCTTGAAATTAATCCTACTCAAATTATTTTAAAATATCTTCTCACTAGCGTACTTTCAGTGATGAAAATAACTTCACTTCGAGAAGTTTTCAATTTCGCGAGCTCAATTTGATTTCCCAATGGGTATGAAAATTGTATTCCTTGAATGCAGCTTATTTGGGTGCAAAGCAAGCGAGTTAATAAGGCCGGATTTTGACAAAACTCACAAGAGTAGGAAATTGGTGAACGATCAATAACGCAACTTCGTTAGAAAATGTCTTACAGAAAGTATACGGGGAGTCAATTAGTATAGCATACCTCGTTCAACAATTTTAATCTTCATTTTTGGGAAGAAAACCAACCTGATATCGAGAACCAATTCGATAAAAATTGAAATAGGTTCTTTGTATGAAGTACTAAATTTTACTTACGGGCCGGATAAAATCAGTTGGCGGGCCGGATTTGGCCCGCGGGCCAGACTTTGCCAACCCCTGGTCAAGGTGGTTGTCAAGCCAGTTGATTCAAGAATTGTGTTTTTCGAATATTTTTTCCCAAAGAAAGCCGTTCTGATTTCTGTTTAATTGTGTCTTATTTATTTGTTTTATTTTTTTAACGTATTATGCACAGTTTCGTCTAGTGATATTACTCAATAAATAATACATTGCTAAGTGTTTAATCTTCGGTAAGTAGTAGTAGCAAGACACCCAGACTGCTGTGGCCTTGCACGCTCGAATACTGTCGTAGTTGCTTCAAAACTTACAAAAAAATGACTGCAAATATTCACATATTCAAAGTGTTGTTCCATCGTGCCATTTTGCGTATTTCATCATCGTCATCGTTGTGGTTTCGTATCTCGTAACGGAGTTTCGGTGAGTTAACTGTTTGTTCGCTGATTTCACATTCTCTAGACATAGTACACAAACGTCCAGTAGAAAACGTTGAAGATCACAAAAGCGATCGGGAAGGCAAAGCGCGATCGCTTGTCGATCCAGATGGCCACCTCCTGGGGTGTCATAGTCGTCCAACCGTTTCCGTTTGTTGTTCCGTTGTTCGTCTGGCCGTCGATCTGAATCGCAACGTTTCCGTTCGATTGCGCATCGGCCGGGGCCCGATCCACGTCTGTCGTCGTGATGACGGGCAGCGTTTGGCTGCTTCCACTCTTCTGCGGGAAGGACTAAATGAGGGAAACAAAAATTAAATAATCCATATAGCAACATGCTGTCTTCTTTTTAAAAAAAAGTGTGAAATACTTACATGTACGGTGAGATAGTTGTTGAAGGAATTGGCCGACACCGTGGTGGCTGAATCGGCCAGCGAGGTGCAGGAGTGTGACTTGTGCAGGCCGCTCATGTCCTTCCGTGCCGGGCGGGGTGTTAACGCCTGCTTCAGCACGTGCTTACTGTTGACCTTCTTCACCTCGACGTTGCGCTTCCGGCGCCAGATCGTGTTCACGAAAGCGAACTCGACCAGGCTACCGAAGATGAATCCGGTGCAACCGAGGAACCAAATCTCCGACGCCTTGATGTAGCTCACCTTCGGCAGTGTCTTGCCCTGGGCCGAAGCGAGCGTAATGAACGTCAGCATCGTGCTGGTACCGAGTGTGATCCGCGGGGCGGACTGATCAGCCTGTAGCCAGAACGTCACCCACGAGATGGCGACCAACATGATCGAAGGGATGAAATAGTCCATCATGTAGAAGCCCATTTCGCGTGCCAAGTGGACGGTGAAGCTGAGAGAACTATAATTACCAGCTAAAACGCGGAAAGGGGAATAGGTTAGACTAGGTGTGTATAATTTTAATGAGGCAATAAAACTCGGAACCTGAAGGACTCCATATCAAGGCAACAGTCTAGCACAATACCTACCGAATGCGCCGTGCCGCAGGTCACTAAGGTCCGCATTGATAACCGTTTCGTTGGTGAACATCTCCAGCAGCACGTACTCCGTCAAGTGTAGTTCTGGGGCAAGAGTTACGGGAGACTTGTGCTCCCAGAGAAGCACCAAATCATCCAAATTGTACATCCCTACGAATGGAAACATGCAAAACAAATGTAATGTGTTTCTTCTGGGAAAAAGAAAAAATCTATCGCTACTAACAGCTCTCCAGCACGGTCGAACAGTGCTGCTCGTCGAACGGGAATTTCTGCAGGTTCATCCAGCAGTACAGGGTGGCGCTGATACGCGTCGACACGATCACCGTGCCGTCGGGTGAGATCGACGTGAGGATGTCCTTCTCGGCCGTGCCCAGAATGTCGGAGCTGCGCTCGTTCGCGAGGAACACATGAGGTACCCAGAGCAAATCACGTAGCGACTGCTCGCCCATGATCGGCTTCGTCCGGTTCGGGGCAACCTCCCGGAATACCAAGCGCGGATCCACGTATCGGAACTGTAGCAGGGCGTGAATTTTGAATTGCTAGTTTTTGAAGCACAAAATAAAAAGAGGAAACCGTTGGTCACGAATTAGGAAATTGATGTCACCGAGGTCGGTATCGGGTTTTAACCTTCCAATGAACTTACCAAATCGTGCGCTTCCAGATTTTGCATAAAATAGATGTAAGCTCGGGCGTACACTTTGACCGGCCGGCTTTTACCGTTAAGCGATTCTGAAGGAATGGAAATAGGTTTGGTGACACAAACGAAATATAAATAGGTTTGATTGGTTGAAATGGTTCTTACCTCTTGGTCGCTCTAGTCGATCGTAGCGACAAACGTGCGTGAGTCTTGTAAGCAGCTGCGTCTGCGACATATGGTCTGCACCCTCCAGGGTGGGACAATCGGAATCTCTAGAAGTTGAGAATACGTTGATCGGATTAAAAATACTATTAATTGCTTCAAGTATGCTATACATTTTAAGTTGTTGTTTTTATGGAATTAATCGAGCTTAAGTTGTGCAAGATACGTTGAAGTAAACCATCTTATCGCAATTTTAATACCTGTTGGATTAAGATAAAGTCGAAGGAGAGAATTTTAACCAAACTGGTTCCAGGATATTTTCGTATTACACAAGAGTATAGTGATCTTCCAGCCGTATGATCCACCTCAAGATAATCTGCGTCTCGGAACCCTAGTATAAACTTGTTTCCAGTCGTACCCAAACCAGTCATCTCGGTTATTTAAGGTGCAAACAAGAGGAAAAGCTCACTGCTTACTAGTTATGCGCACAACGTTCGTGGCCTTGTTTATTTCGCTACTAATGGGCGCCAGTAACGAACGGCTTGGGTAGGTGCGGAAGGTCGACTTGAATGGAGGACAATAAATGTTGCAGAAAGGAAGCGAAACAAATAAACATCTTCAACGGGGGGAGGGACTAGAAAAAAGCAAGCACACACAAATCAAACAAATCGAGATGCCACGAACTTGAACTCGAGCCGAACTTGGGAGGGAACGGTCGGTGGCTGCCCTTCCGATGGAGAAGATGACGCCGCTTTCGATGATGATGCTGCCGATGATGCTATTGATCATTCTGTAGTTATTCTGTAGCGTGGTTACCAACTGGCAACTCATAAACGATGTTATACTCTAGTCGATCATTTGAAAGGCTGCTGTTCCAATTGAAACCGGTGACAGGCAGTTCGGTATAGTTTAGTTGCACCGGAAATGGAAAACGAAACGAACTTTTTCGGCATGGTGTTGCCCTTTTAATTTATACAATTTATGGTTGGGCGAAGGTAAATCAGCTCCGATACGAAAACCGCGCTGTAGATCACAACAGTGTTCTAAACGAAGTAGTTTTGCTAATAGAAATTGTTGTCATGAAGTTTGTCAGGTTCGTCGTTTGTCAATTTTGAATTGAAGTCTTTTGTTCCTTCCTTTCATCCCATGGAAAACGATTAGCCGCAAATCCACTATTTCCAATGTTTTTTTTAATTATTTGGTCCTTTTCATCAAAAGTTGTGGAAAAAAAACCCCATTTTCAAAAAATAAAGGAAAAAATCAAACATTTCATGAAAATAATCGATAACCGTAAATGAGCTAAAATACAACTCAATTGAAATTACCAATACTGTTTTTGACAATTAATTATATTTTGTATTTCGTAATACTACAAAACATTCACCACCAACCGTGAACTCTAGTGATTGAACACGAGATAAATTTATATCCTCCCGTTCGTGCCCGATCTGTATCTGCATGCTGCGCTACCGCTCTTACGCACCGTGTGACACACGTACGCACGGAAAACACCTCATCCGGTTGTCGCAAAGATTGACGATTAGACCTGTCCGTGGCTTAATTGCACCATACAGTTTGCTGTGTATGATTTATGGTGCGAATGGTTCGTTCGATGTCGCAGTTTATGTCACCCGATCAAAGCAAAGTCCTTCCATTGCCGCCATTGCAATGTAAAAAAAGTAAAAATATACGACACCTCGATTAAGCAATAAAGTTCACCGAACTTGCAATTACTCTAGATGAAGACATGTTACTTCAAATTAATTAAAGCCACTTCCTTATGACCACATTCGGGCACCACAAGAACAAGGACTTGCCGACCATTCCGGTGGTCTTCATTTCGCCTGTGGTGTGTTTACGGTGGGAGGTAACTGCAAATGATGCATTTAGTATGCACCGCGTCGGAGCGAGCGGTTTGAAACGTGGCAAGGACTTCGGCCGGGACGGGGCGATTAAACCCCGCATACACACCACCAGACACCATGGCCACACCACCCGGGGTGAAGCGAAACGTGCAGCAACACGTTTTCGTTCAATTTGGCCCATTTGGTATGCAACACGTAGCCCGGGCCACCCCGTCCCCTATGGGTGGGAGCGGGGGAAGCAATAGGGAAGTACTCGGAAGCTGTCGATTGGCGATTTACTGTTCTTCCTTGCCGCAGTAAACGGTTGCTTTCCTTTGCCCGCAACACCGATACCGCCGCACGTGTGTTTCCGCCCTTCCGTCCAACGTGGATAAAGTCATTGAAGTTGTGCAGTGCGTGAATAACCAGACGGTGTCGTTAATTAATGTTACGTTATACGTTCTTTCAACTCGGGTTTAACGGTTTTGCGTAAACCCTTCGATGCACGGTTCAGTACGGCAGTTTACATCCAATCATAAATAGGACAATGTTATGCCGTCAAGTGCTATGTAATTCAGTTTGCATTTATGTAATTTGTATATAGATTATGCAACCAAATTTCACACCATTTTGATTTTCTAGAAATTTTTTTAATTTTCAAATTTTTATTACGCTGGCATCTTTGTACTCAGAAGGGATCAAAGGCTACTGAGAATCACTTTCGTTCATAACCCGTCTAGTCCTTTTGATGCATGATTGGATCAAACCGGTTCATTCAACGCCGCCTTCGCCGATTCAATATGGTACCGTTTTCTCGCTAATATAAACACCACCCTTTCTTCTCCTCCCTCGCACGCTCCATGCGACCGCCATTTGCGATCCGTACTAGCTTACACTATCAATTAGCGTATGGGGAGACGGCCTCTGCGTTATTAAACTGTTTTGCCAATCAGCCCCGTTGAGGTTATTTACATTTCATAAGCGTTCGGGCTAGCCGGTCCTGCTGCCGCTGTTGGCGGCACTTGGCGCAGGTGCTTTTGCGCAAACGCAGCCGCACACGAACCGTGGCACGTGATTGGTCGCGTTTCGCTCGGTCAACATTATTATACAGCATCACTTCAGGTGAGTCAGGTTATAGGGAAGAAATCGAAATTTTTCTTTATGTTACCGGGAACTTCACCCTTTAAGAATTTAAAATTCTCACAAATCAAGGTTATTTGAAGATCTTCAATGAAATAGAAGCAACGAAAAGAACTAACGGAGACCCACCGTGTGTGAGTGAAGAGAAATATTTACCACCGCTTAAGAGCTGCCAATATCCGGTAGAACCTGTTCAGGTGCTTTTTTTTGTTTGTTGAAGAACTCTCTAAATACGTCGTTTTCTTACGGATCGCCATGGGAGAATCGGCCACCTGGCAAGCCAATAAAAGCGAATCCATCGAAAACAGTTCATGCTGTTCGAAAACCCGTATCTAAACAGGATGTGTTTCGTTTTGGTGGCATAAACAGTTTGAGTGTTGTTCGGAGATTTTGGGAATAAGTTATGTTTCCTTTGTTAGTTGTCAGTGTTTTCTACGATCTTTTAAATGGAAAACATCATTTTCTTGGAAGTATGATTTCGACACGTGCATTTCGCAACAAGTGTAATGAGTTAAAATGGAGCGGCGCGGAAACGATCTTGCCGTGATCACGTTTCATTCGCAATCCTCTACATCTGGGGACATAGAAATAAGTCACAAAGCTACATACGTGCCATTGATGTCACGATCCGCTCATTATCCCCGAAGTTTTTTACAATAATTTAGTTTCAAGCAAAATTACATCTCACGATTCTCGCACGACAAAAATGATAGATTATTTAAAGTTTCGGTGCTGTCGCCAATGACTATGATGCGATATAAGAGAGTTTCATGGGCAAAAAAAGAACTTGAAAAGTCAACAGCGAAGCAAACATCAAAATACATCAAGCTATTTGTAATGCTTCAAAACACACCCTCTTTAAATCAATCGTTTTCTTTGATGACGATGCTTCTAGTGAGAAAATGTTCCTCGCACAACGCTCCAAACAACAGCAAAACAGAGTGGAACAGGAGAAAAGAAATCGACTACAAGATAATTACAAGAGCGACATGATCGTGATCGAGATACGTTTGTGCCAGAATTTCCCGGGCTTTAATGGAGTTTCTGTGTCTTCGATTGTGTCGCGCGGGGCGAGATGAGGGTGATAAAATCGAACCAAATAATGCACACCATTTAATAAGGTGCGCTCCACCGGATGGATGGACCCATAGGTACGACAGGAGCCCAGACCTTGAAGGAAGAGAAAAATAGCTAGCGCGTTATGGGAAGAGCTGTACCATGTGGGTGACAGTGAACGAAACTGGGAAGGAAGTAGAGCAGTAGAACCGACGATCTAATGATTGGAGCGTAAGAACATCGACCGAAAGGGAAGGAACCGATCGTTGCAACCAACCTGGCCACCAGGAGTGCAAGTGCACAATGCTCGTGCAGTTCCTCGTTGTGTTCGGCAGTGCGACATTGAACTTGTCAGCGGTCCACGCGTCGCGTCATCCAACAGCCTGTTCCTGAACTGCATAGTACTGCCACCCCACCACACATACGCACGCACGTACGATCGAGCGGCGGAAGTTGGGTGCCCCAAGTTTGTTGTACAACAACGCGCGGTGGGAGGAGAAACGATACACAAAAGCTTCGTTGTCTTGCGTATCGGATATGATCCTATCTTGCCTGCCCTGCAAGTGCACTTGCAACGAACCGGTTTCACTTTCCTTCGGGTGGTTCAAGTTTAGTACGCCCCAAGCGTACATTGAAGCAGAATGCAGAGAAATGCAGCAAGCGTTCGAAACTGGCCCAACAGGAGAAATGATTAAACCAACAGCAAGAGCAAATAGTAACCTGTCCGTGGACATTCTTACGTAGTAATGATTTACGCTCGGTGAGGATGGGAAATATTTACTGCATCTTGTGCAATTAACATGCACATAAAACGTGCCCGCACTATTAAACTCGTGCACCGTATAAAATTGATTTTATATGCCCTCTCCTCTCAGTGAATGACATTTTTTAGCAGAATAGAAGAGGTAACATATACTATTTTGTTTCGTTTAAATTTCTCCTCAATTTTTGCATAATATTATACTTTTTCATAATTTTATAGTAAGATTCCTAATATTATACTTTTTCAATTACTTATTTTTCAAACGATACATTTTCAAATTTTTTATGCAACAATGTTATGTTTCAAAATGCTAAACTGACTAAAGCTATGTTAATTTTTATATTTTTTGTATATTATTTTCAATACAGTAGCTGCTTCACGACTGATATGTTAAATATATTGCACCAATTCATTCCATTAAACCTGCATTCCAACGGTTATTTTACCTTTAAAAACTTTAAAAGTAATAAACATGACCGCTTACAAAAGTGTAAAAGTGCATGAAAACATTTTGACAAATTCTCTATGCAATCTGCCACCGATAAAAGTGGAAGTAAAGGTTAAACGACCACGTTTGAGAACGCAGTTGCGGACTGGAAAGGAAGACAACTTTGCTTTGCAGTTGACCAAGTGCAGCGTACACACTCAATATGCTGCAGCGTGGCTGAACCCTGGTCAATCGTTTCAATATCGTTTGTTGACATTAGTCGTCGATTGTTGTGGTCACACGGCGTCGAGTAGCCTGAAGCACGGGAGTAGTGCAACGGTGGGCACAAAACCGACCGTCTTCCCAACAACGCTCCGGAAACGTGATCACACTGGTTTGGGGCATCTTGCCGGGCTTATCAGGTGGAAGGAAAGAAAATGGTGAATCATTCGGTCGCATTCTAGCACCCATTTTTTCGAGCTACGACACTGTCTCCGCTTGTGGTAGCTCGGTTGTTGGTATACTCGGTCGTATTTGCCAACTGCATCTGCGCCGAGATAATGTGTGGCGTCTTGGCATGAGGGGGTGGTACAGTACTGCTCCAGTAAACAAGTAGTAATTGACTCAGAGGAGGAACAAGATAGGGCAATTTTCCGAGGGGGAACGAAAGCTGCCGAAGACCGAATCACACATAAATTGCAGATATCTCCGAGGGATCCCAGAATCGGCATGACGTATATGCAGAGTGAGTACTGGCAGGTTGTGATAAACATTGCACAATACTCAATTATATTCGAGGAAAGAGGAAAACGGTTTGGATGATCCAGTTCAAGTTACAGATATTCTTCCAATAGAATACCTATATCATATAATTTTTCAATGGTACATCAACCGTATTATTAGAAGAATTTTATCGGATAACTGAAGAAGATCTGCTAGGGATTCTCTATGTGAAGTGATCTAATGATGATTCCATTACTTACTTTCCATTGGCTTTGGCATGCGGATGGTTGTCGTCGGAAATGTTGACGTGCAGGATGTCCGCTTCAACCGTGGCTGGCGGAAGGAGCAACTTCTGGATCTCCTCCTGTGACATGGTTTTGTTCTCCACCGGCGTCCCCACGGACGTTGTCGTGATAGTGGTTGTGCTGGTGCTGCTGCTACTGCTACTGCTAACACTGGTTGTCGTACTATCTGTCATTGATACAGAACTGTCGCTGGATCCCGTAGGAACCGAGGACACCGCTTCGGTGGTGCCCCCGGGCCCAGTCTGGTTGAGATCTACCAGCTCGGTTTCGTTGAGCAACAGGAATGGCTCCGGTGGCGTCATGCTCACCGTGCTCGACGGCACACCATCGTCATCCGGTATTGCCGCTTGCGCCGTCACGGCCGTCGCAAACGCGTGCAAAATCACTAGGAACACGTACGCGCACAATCTGCTGGCTCCTGCCTGAGAATTCATCTTTATTTTTGTCCCACCGAGAGGGGTGCGTTGTCTCCACTGGGCCTTAAAGTGTACGTGTTTGAACGACAAACACTTAACGCCGTACTGGACTCGGTTCGGGTTTGTACTAGCGCTTAGAAGCGCTCCTACGCTTCTGTCGTGGGGAACAAATTTTGCACCGGCTTAAGCTGGTTCTGAATGTTGTGAAGGATACCCGAAGGACCACTTCTCTTTAAATACGAAACAAATCACATAATGTCCAAAAAATGTGTTTCAGTGTGCTCCACTTTCTTGGGGTGTTATTTATCTGATTCTACTCAGTCGATCATCGCTCTTCTATTTGATCCTCGATCCTTCGAGAACCGTCTGCGTTCAAGGATGACTGTTGTTCGCTCGTCAACACCACGAGGTCTCCGCTCGAGCTAATAATGCGGAAAATAACGGCAAAAACTAAAGACACTAGCCAATACCACCGACGGAGATGGATGTTTTCCTGTTCAGGAACTGTACCGAAACGATCGACACACGCACGATAATGATCACAGCAGACGGACACGTTGGGGAATTTCAATGCACTTCTTCGTGTGGGAAGATAAAACACCAACCATAGGAGTAAAGACAGGAGCACGTTGCGCTTTGCTACTAGCAGAAAATTAGACACTCTTTTACACAGGAGATTTTCTGCACGTTATCAAACGATTGGTTTCCTCACTTTTCAACCTCTGCACAGTTTCACTTCCGCGACATAAAAATGTTCTAGTCCGGTAAGAGAAAAAGGATTCTTTTTGACGGCACAACAGTTATCTACACGTGATCTGTCGACTCGAACGGCTTGTTCCTCACTAACCGTTCGGCGCACCGGAGCTAACTGATTTTATACCACTCTCGCGGATCGTGTCCGTGCCATCGCGTTCGCGCCGCGTTCCGTTCGCTCCCGTCGTGCTCATTCAGTATTTCGCGCCCTGTTTTGTGAGGCTGTGTCAGGCTTTAGGCGCGTTTTTGGCAGGGGAGCACAGGTGGAGCAGGACTTTATCAGATGACGTACGAAATGTCTCTCGACTCCCTTCTCTCTAGGGCGGATCGTGTGTTGGTGATACAAGTGTGCCCGCTTTAAACCCACGCGCGATGGTCAGGTTTGCTCTCGTGAGTAGATCGGCCGAATAAACGTTCTCGGATGTAGTCACTGTTCACAACTTAGACTACGGAAGCTTCGATCGGAACGATTGATGATTTCTCGTTCGTACTTCTTGAGGATGCATGCTTTTGGCGATCCAATTGATTATGATTGATTTTCAGGCAGACGATAATCATTGTAATTAGTTTTCTACTTAGCAAACAATCGTTAATTCAATTGAAAATTAAACGAACCATTAAAACTATTAATTGGTGAACTATACAGTGTGTGAGTGTGATCCATATTTGTATAGATCACATAATAACCACAAATCAGGTTGTGTTCTTCTAAACACTTAATTTTTCAATTCACTTAAATTGCTTTAAATTGAAACTAAAATTACGATACTTAAACAAACTTAAATTACTTTAAATTCTTTTGAGAAACTGAATTCTATTCGCCTAAAATTCAAGTGGTTAAATGCTATAAGAAACAACCTGTCAAGGGTTTTTTTATCCATATATATCGTAACAAAACAAGGACTATAACAGATTTTAAATCGCTTGCCAGAGTTATAGGATGGCTACCTGCCACCGTCGCCATCGATCACCAACTGCACATCATAGCTCCACATGCATGGGTTTATGACGGGATAAACCCATCCTGCCTAAAAGACTACTGGTACCATACATCCAGCAGCAAGGGAACAAAACCATTCTGCAACGTCCCGCCTACAAGACTACCTGGGATGCACCCGGTACCGGGATTGTCAGGCGTCACTGGTACCCCGAAGTCCACGACCGTTAAAAACCGATAACCGTGTACCCGATCCTTCCTCTACCCTCGGTACCCGCTGTAATATATAAATATTCTTCTTCTTGGCGTAACGACCTCTTGGTCATGCCTGCCCCATGAAGGGCTTACTAGACTTTTTCCCTTGTGTACGTGGATAGCCAGTCCTCTCGTGCAGGGATGGGTCCGGTCTCGGTTGGGATTCGAACCCACGCTGTAGAGGTCATGGGCCGATTTTCTAACCGGCGCTACTGCTCGGCTGTCGCGGACCCCCAATATATAAATAAGACCCACAAGCTTACCCTCGGTAACGCAGTCAAGAATAAAACGTCGTAAGACACTGAACCCGAACTCCTGGTTGTGATATTCCTAACCCACGAATCCCAGGATCGTTAACTCCAGCTCTGTTATTTGTCAATAAAGAGAAAAGTAGTGATATAGCTGATAATTTTGATTCGCTAAAAAAACCGGTGGAATCAAAACGCGTTCGTTTTGATGGTAATTTTTTATCCAAAACATTGAAATGCTCAAAATCATATCCTACATCATTACTAATGCCGCAGTCATAGCCGTACCGGGTCGGCATTACAATAAACGCTTTCCTTCGGTTTGTGGTGGGTCAAAAATCTCTTCATCACGAACCGCCCAACATTAGGCAGAAGGACGCCAATTCCATATTCCACCCTCAAACATTCAATAACCCCATTAGACCGAACTTGAAGACTGACAACCAGCGACCTTGATTGGACCTGTTGCCAACAGAACGGTGGGAAAACAGGAGCATTAGCACGTAAGGACACTCGAGCAAATAGCAAACTAGTGCAAATTGGGGACATGTTTGTCCTCGGACGCCCACAAAATTACCTCGATTGACGAACTAACTTTGTCGCCGGGCTCAGACTTCCGTTTCGGTCACGATTTTGGCGGGTTATGTTTGTCCTGCTGGAGATTGTCGTGTCGTACGGTTTTGGAGAGTCAAATTGAAAAACAACCATGTCAAGCCTCGATCCCGAAGGATGGGGTTGCAACCTGAAACATTGACCAACAAGACCGCAGTGCCGGAATGCAAAGTTAAACATTATAATATATTCATGAGCAGATAATTCACACCAGCCGCACCCGGTGAGGTGATCATGTTTACATTAAACCGTGACTGCGCCACCCAGTTACTGTTGGTGGGTTGTAAAATAATGAAGACTTACTAAACATACAATCATAAGGATGAGGCATAAAACCCCGGTTTCCCTAGTGTAATAAATATCTAGAATTTTGACTCATACCATAATCATCATTTTTGAATTTAAAGCTTGAAGTGAATGCAAACATAATTAATCTGCGATGAAAAAATGGGCACCTTACCCAATTAAAGAGCGCATATCTTCAACGTTAGAAGAGAGTGTAATAAACGATCATAGTGAATCATTCTCGAAACGAAGACGCCATACACGCACACAAAAGTAAATACACCGGAAGGAAAACAAACGACAAGAAAAGAGGCTCCGAGCCGGCGCTCACACATCTGTCGAGTAAACATTGTGGTCGGCGTTAGCAACCGGCAGCGATGACGGAGATCTTCACCGGAAACAAGGCAAACAAACGTGTCGATAAATCGAGCATAGTAGATTGGGTGGAAAAGTATCTCCAATGGTATGCAAAATCGTTCAATCTGAATTAAATCCATTGCATTCTAAACTTATTACATTGATGAGGAATAAAATTGTTTCATTGTGTATCCTTTTATTTATTATATCTAAAATTTGTAGATAGTATTTCAAGATAAAAAGTATAACCGTTGCCCTTCCAGGCTCGTTTCAATCTAGACACAACGGCCTTTTTATCTCAAACAATTACGAGCAGTGATAGCAAAAACACAAACCAACAACCCGATCGGACGCAATTGCACTGGGGTTTGCGGATTTTCTTGGGAGGGTAGAATCACTTTTCGTTTCGATTCCCTATACTGCAACGGTGAAGAGGTTTAAAGTTTCTTTTTTGAATGCTTCCCTCATGTTTGTCTCGAGCGGCGTCAATCACCGGACAGAGAAAATCGATTAATAATCAAAGGTGATGACTTTGTTAAACAATCTATGAGCACACTATTTGACGACTAATGACGCCAGCTGGCGGGTCGAGACGAAGAGGACTTGTACAAGATGTACTACACGGTGTGAAAAAAATAGATCCATTATGAACGATTGCAAGCATCGATGCCAGCCACGTGTCGGGCAGGCTGTCGGGAATTTTTTAGCATGAAGTGCATTGTTTATGAGTTTTTTTTTGCGCAAATATTAGGTAGTATTTATAATATTATTATGGCAAATATTTAGAGCAAATGAAAATTTAATTGTTTTACGGATAAATTGACGATGCCTGTACGTTTTTTGTTGATAAATATGGTGCAAAAATGAAGATCAGCTTATTTCCAAACATCGTCAGATGAATGTAAATCAAGTTGTAGTTCTAATCTTTATGATCCTTAACACAGTTAATTTTATCATTTATAATTTTTTATATAATATATTAGTGCAATACTATATGAGTTTCGTGGCTGTTATACAAAAATATACACCAATCATTTGTGGCGGGGTGAATCACGAAATTATATTTACGAAGCAATTCTTGGCTTAACCATACTTATATAGACGGTACATTATCAACCGGAAACACCTCAAATTCCATGTGATCCAAAGGTGTACGTAGCGGCACGTTAGTAATTAACTACTACAACTTAGTAATTAACAACTTAGTCTATATTTGTTGAACGTGTTAAAACGAAACATTTGTTAAAATCTAACATAAAAATTAAAATGTTTATCAAATTGGGAATCGACATAATAAGTTTAAACTGGTTAGGACCTAGTGAGTCATCCTAAAATGGGATTTTTCGTTTTCCGTTGGTTTGCCTTCAACGGCACTATCCCAAATTCACACGGATTCAAAATGCCGCAACATTCAGTGAAAGTCCCATAGTCGATGTTATGTCACCGCCACAACATGTCCGTGGGCTCGAATCGTCAACCAGAAGACATCTCTCGACTCTCCAGTCCCCACCAGGGGGGATTGATTATCAAATTCAATTATCGACTTTTTCGGGCTCAACACCTCGTCCAGTGTGCAAAACGTGCGAAAATTGATGATCGAACGCCGATCTTAGGTAGAGCAGATGGCTTTATCATTTACCATCACCCGGTGAAGGAGAAGTCGCTTATCGAACACCGATCCGCGGACCACGTTGACGGAACTGACCTTTATTACGCACATTGCATGGAATTATGCCAAGGTGAGAGAGGTGGCTAGTATGAACATTTGAAGGAAAAAGTAACATCATTTAATTGATTTCTGTTGTAATATGTGGCATTAATCTCAATATGCTGCGTACAAAACATTAGAAAGAAAATTAGGTTCTTTTTGATCTTGCTGGAGGCGCCCAGTCGCTCGTAAAAAATCTGTCACTTTAATAATTTTGTCAATTGTAACTAACTGGTGAAATGTGAAAAACATATCACATCATGTCGAATATTACAAGAATATAATGCTTTATTGTCGTATTGGTTCTCTTTAGTAAAGGTATAAAGATCTGCTTAAACAAACCGACATCGACTGAACAGATCGATGTTCCTCCTCAATGATTTTTTCAATGCCATTTCTTCAACGTACGGGTAAGAGAAAAACAATGTACCGCAATAAAAGTAAAAGTGCAATCGTGTGTCAGCCCGCACTCAACAAGATTAAATTTAAGTATCGCGTCCCCGTGGATCGTGAATTGATCGAAATCGTTTCCGTGCTGATACATAATGTTGCCCAAAAAGGCATTGGTACGATTAGATCACCACATCAAGCAAAGATACACATCTGTTTACTGAATATTCTACTACCTAGGGCGGAAAAAGGGGAACAACATACATTCGCTTATCGGTTCTCGTGTCCTTCAACATATTTTCCTTGCGTTCTGCTAACTGCTTCCATCTGGATTTGAGTCAGCACTGCTTAGGAACTCTGTTGCAGGCTTCCATTTTGTTTTTGTTTGCAATGTATCAGAACTTGTTTGCCGAAAAAGTGACGCATTTTTTACGACCTGTTTTTCACATCGGAGTTATCAGTGGTGTTTTGGTCTGTCTGCGTCGCCTCCGGCAAACAAGAAGCTGGTAACCGTGACGGGGTTGTTAAAATCTCAATAAACTATGGTTTAATAACGAGAACTCTTTTCTGTGAAATTAAATAATTTACAAATATTATAATTTTTGAATAATTAGGTCTTTTTTAATACATGTAAAGAAAATTTGTACAATCCAAATGAATTATTCTACATGCAAAGATAATATTAATTATTTTTTTATTTTCGTTGTACATAATTTTCTGTGAATTATTTTACATTTGTTACTGTATTAATGAACCATGTAATATTTTCTTTTTTACTTTGCCTCGCTTCGATCCCCATAGTGCACGTGTTGCTCGGCAATTATCGCTAGGCAAATAATCAAATGGTTCTAAATCTCACCAGTTTGTAAGTCCACCTGCACCTACCACAATAGACTTTTTTTTCAAATTCAAATTTGGCCGGGAGGCACAGGGCATTTCTAACACGAGATAAAAGAGATGTCCGCATACAATGCAAACACGGTCAAATACCGCCAAAGTAAATGTTTGGCTATGGCGTTAATTAGTGTACCGTAGTGCTGAAGTATCCCTTCCACTGGTCGACTGCGATCACACTAAAAAAAAGAAAGAAAAACAAGGGGGAAGATCGCGTAGAGAGCCGAATTGCGTCAGTTGTTATTTGGAACAAATATTGGATCACTGCAAATGAGCGAACAAACAGCACACGAGCCACAGTGGACCACCATATGTTTGTGGCTGGAAAAGGGCGGACAATTTTCCACAGAAAACCCCGACCTTTTTCCCTCGCTTTCATCTTAATCTTGGCTTAATGACCGCGATGGTCGCTTACGTGTGTGTGTGGGTAATAAAAAAATGAGGTTACGGTCTGGGTTACCAGGGCAGGAATGGGTAGGTGTTTGACTTACTCCCTCCCCCCCAGGACGGACGGGGACGGAACTTAATTAAACCGCAGCCGAGGATGCCTCGCATGCGAATCAGCACACGCGTGCGCTTGAGGAAGTGGCAAGGAGTGAATACTAATTACGGGCGCCTTTGAAGTGCTGCTGGTGATAAAGGTGGAGCAGTATTGGACAAAAAAAAAAGAAAAACAAACAAACACAGTTGCAGAATGCCTTAAGATAGCAGGCAGGGGCATCCCTCCGAAACTCGTGCGATAATTATTGACAAACGGTGAAAGGGCAACGCATTTTCTCTGGGTTACTCGATGGGAATCGATGAACGATTTCGAGGTTCGACCGTCTGGGCTGTTTGTGGGGATGCAGTTTGCTCTTGCAGCGTGACTGTGAGATCATCGGTCCAAAGGATCATTTTTCCTATGCGTTTTGTTTGTTGCAAATTTTCAAATTCAAAATTTTGTTATGTTTTTCGAAAAAGACAAATAAAGACTTCGAATCCACATCACCTTAATTGTTAATACACTTTATAAGTTGAACCTTATCTTTGCAAGTAATCTCTTGGCTATTTTTCTATTCATTCTTCCCAATATATAACTTTAACGGGTTGAAAATATCTCTCATTCATACGAACTAGTTGCAAATTCTCATTTATTTCTTTTCGAGGATATTTATTGAAGATGTGTGATTGTACACAAAATTTGCTTTTTCGCAATTTTTGTCCCACCGTGCATTTTGTATAGGAAAGGCTACAAAATATTGCTATTTTACTGCAGATGTCTCACGAATTCGAATTTGTTTGATAATCGGAAAAGATACTTTGGATCCGATTGTTTTAAATTGCATTTAATAGTAAAACGTTCGAATGACAAGAAAAATTCATTTAATCAGAAAATTATTGATCATTTTGAACAAATTTGGCACGCAATATTCACACAGGAATATCTCAAGAAAAAGTGACTCAATCTCAAGAAAAAGGATGACTCAAGTGTGATACAAAGACACAACGTGTACATTAGCTTCGCTAAGGCACAACGTGTACATTAGTTACGCTAAAACAGATATACCTACGATTAACTACTTTTGAAATATTCTAGAGATGCCTTTAATCCCCCTATTTCCAAAATACAAACATCGCGTTGCTCTTATTCGGTGGTATCAAATAGTGGATCGAAATGGAAAAGTTTTATTTGGTTTTGAGGCAAAATGTGCGGATGACAATGGAGATAAAATTTAACTATTTTTTTTTTTAATATATTGAATGGAATACACAGAGAAATGTGGTATTTTAAATTGAACGCCAAAAGAAAGCTACATATGATCGTGTCATTTTACCAGGAGTTTTGTTTTATTGTTCTTGTTTACTTACACGTTTTTTATTTCAACTATTCCATCTTACACGCATGCGGTTGCATACAGCGCAACGAAAACTCAACAAACTTAAGATCCGTCATGTACCCGGTGAGCCGTTTAAAGTGTCGCTCCGTGTACGGCAGTGACGCTTCGAGATGTTTGTTTAGCTCGCTCACTTCAAACCGGCCGGCGAGAATTTCCTGCATCAAAATGTGTAGCGCCAGCTGGGCCGGACGGCAATTGCGGCTGTTGGTGTTCCACTCGACCGCGTGTACGAGCAGCGTTTCCTTGTGATCGTTGGACAGCTTTCGCACCGTGTCAACCAGCCCAGCCTGTTCCTGTGATTTAATCACCTCGTTGATAATCTTCAGTGTGCTCAGCGGGCGGTTAAGGTTCAACGAAAGACGGAGTGCTTTGAGAAGCTTTTTCTCGCTCAACAGATTGTTCAACTCTTGCTCCTCCAGTAGCATCTGCTTGCGTTGGTCGGACTCCTCCTTACGCTTGCTTTCCGTCACGTCGTGCCACTTGATCATCTTCGAATCCGAACCGCCACTGTAGAAAGCGGACTCATCTCGTGTCAAACACAAGGCCCAGATGCGGCTATCGTGTTTGTCCATCGTTTGCACGCACTCGGAGGTTTTGATCGACCAGAGCTTCAGCAGACCGTCGGCGCCGGCCGAAAGCAGTTGCATGCCGTTGGAAAGGAACTCTACACGGAGCACCGAACTGTCGTGTCCTTCCAGTGACTTCAGGCAGGTCATGTCGGTCAACGACCACAGCTTAATGCAACAGTCGGCCGCATTCGTGAGCAAAATTTGATCGACCGGTGAAAACCTTACCGCCCAGATACCACGCCGATGTCCCCGGAACACGCCAACGACGGCTAGGTTGCTGACGTCCCACAGTTTTGCCGTTTTGTCCTGCGAGCCGGTCGCTACGAGCCGATCGTTCGGCGAGATACACACGCAGTTGATATCCTTGTCGTGCGCCAATTCAGTGAGCGAGCACTGTAGACGTGGCAGTTCTTCCCCATCTGGCGCTGGGAATGTTTTGGGAATTTTCCACGTTTTCAAACATTTGTCCTGGCTCACGCTGACACAAAAATTGCCCGATATTTTGCTCATTGCCACACAGCCAACAGCATTTGTGTGTTTCAAGCCCACGGCGACGCAAGTGATCTTGAACTGTTCCTCATCGAACCGCCACAGACGGATCGAGTGATCTTTCGAAGAAGAAATGAGATATCGATCGTTGGTCGAAAGAGACAGTACGATATCCGTGTGACCCTGCACCAGCTGGCAGCTCATTGTGGTGGTGTCGTAGATTTTAAAATTGTTACTGTTGGTGGCCATCGCCAGGTAACGGTCCCGCTTGCCAAGCAACACGATGTCCAGAATTTCGTCGCTAAATCCGGCCAGCTGGTGGACACACTCGAAGGTCGCAATATCGTGCACCAGGATATTATGATCGGCCGATACGATCGCCATCTGGCCGAGTGACTGGTTGTAGAAGAGTTGCGATATCGCCAGGCCACCCTCTTCGGCCGCTCGCTCCACGAGGGCGTTGGTTTGTTTGTACACGATTCTGGCCTCGGTCATTTCCCACACCTTAATGACACCCTCTTCACCGGCACAGGCGGCGTACACATAGTTTTCTTCCAGCTTAACACCTCCGATCCGTGTACCGTTCGGTAGAACGATCACTGCTTCCAGCGCTTCGTAGACGGGAATCGTTTTAACGGCCTCCTGCGTGTCGAAGTTCCAAAGGATCAGGATTTTGTCCCTACCCGACGAGACCATATACTGGTGATCCTCGGAAAACGAAACACCGGTCACGCGGGAAAAATGTCCCGCGAACGTTTTGATGACCCTCCGCTCCAAGTAGTCAAAAGCAAGAATTTTATCATCATCCCCAGCAGCAATAATTATTTTGGTGGCCATATCCGGATGGAAAACTATCAAATTGACCACACCGGTACAGCCACGCAGTGTACCAAGGCAAACCTGCTTGGACGGGTCCCAGATACGGATGGTGGAATCGGAACCGCCGCTAGCGACGAGTTCGTCGTCTGGGCTGAATATTAGCTTTGTGGTTGGCCCTTGGTGCGAAGATTTCCACATTTTCAGCACCGTACGCGTTTCTTGATCCCACAGCTTGTACAGGCTTGACCGGTGCGCCGAAACGATTCTAGTACCGGCGCCGTTGATGGCGAATGTAAAGATGATATCTTCCTGGATTTCATCCTCCGTCTGTTGCTCACCGAGTGTGATCGGTTCGTTTTGATTTTCAACCGACACTATCCAGATTGCCCCGTTGTTCTGGCAAAGGAACTGCTGGCCATCGTTCGTCCAGCAAACTGTGCCGCCGGTGTAAAAAGCTTTGTACTCCGATTGTACTTCGTACCTGCAAAGGATAATAAGCCAGCATTGTAATTTCTACCTTCAGTTGATGAATGGAATATCCTACTCACACTTCCTTTAGCTTTACTTTCGAATTCATCTTCGACAAATTTTAAGCAATCTAAAACTGGGGCGCACTCGCGTATTTACCGAGCGCACGTGTTTGGGAAGGTTCTTGTTTTGACATTTAAACTTTGACGTCGATTTGTTTACCAATAAAAGTTTTTTTTCATTCGCTGGTTTTAATCGAGAAACGTCAAACTGTTAGTCAGCTGAAAAGGATTTTTGGTTCGTACTCGCACAATACAGGATTGATTTTTTTATTGTAATCACTATTTTCATTCTATTGCAGGTGGTTTGAAAACTTAAAGAAGCCATTCTTAACACAATCAACATGTTGAGAACATTCAATCTTTTAGCGGGATGCGTAAAATCCAGCAGCAGTGTTATATCATCACATATCCACCGGCCAGTGTACTCGTTGAATCAAAACATCAACAACATTGGGGCCACCAGTCTTCTAGTGCAGCATTGCTCCAAAAAATCAGCAGTGGTCAGCTCGAAAGAAACTCCCCCACCGGAAGATGAGTCCAAGAGTACCAACTGGAATACGATTTACCACTTCCCATCTATCATGCTCACTGCCTCCGTGAAGCGACTGAAATTTTATCCCATGGTTGTTACCGGGATAAGCGTGCCGGTTTCAATGGCACTAGCGTACGCAGATATTTGGAGCATGACAACGGCAGAAGTGGTCGGAGCTATCGGTAAGACCAATTCATATCCAATACAAGTGGTTTTTGAATCAAAATTCTCCCTTTTCCATAGGTTTCA
Source organism: Anopheles sinensis (assembly GCA_000441895.2). Classification (NCBI taxonomy): domain Eukaryota; kingdom Metazoa; phylum Arthropoda; class Insecta; order Diptera; family Culicidae; genus Anopheles; species Anopheles sinensis. The sequence continues at coordinate 1,406,401 of KE524984.1, forward strand.
CTACTTCGTTGACACTGACGCTGTTCGGTCTGCTAACTGATAATCTCATTGGATTCGTGTACTGCGACGACCGCTTGAGCAAGGTGAAAATTTCTTTCCTGGACTCGAAGGGGAAGCGACAGAATCGCATCTACGCGGTAGACGATCTAGTTTCACGCTCAGAACTACCCAAATCGTTGTTGAAGATGTATTTCCCGGTTAAAAATCATGAAAATGGAGACACATACAAGCTAGTGCATCAGTACGGTGAAATCTACGATGTGCACGCGTTCAACAAAGTGTTTGGTCATGATGTAATAAGCAAATAATTTAAAATGGTGCCATCTGAACGGAATAAAATAGCTTTACCATAATAATTTCACTCCTACTCGTTTAATTTTCATTTGTTACCTGCATCAAATTCTTCATTTTTAAATTACGTTTTTCCACCAAACTTTACCTTAGATACGTTCCCGAAGGGGTGAAGGAAAATTTTGTCAGAAGTTTGACATGTTTTGGCGATGTCAACATAAACCTGGTGTGATATGTTTTGTAACTTCTAGTTTCTATTGAACTAAGCATTATTTCATAAAAATGCTTAGAAAACTAGCTTCTGGCATTGTGCAAAGGTACTAATTTTACAAGTAAAGTACATGTTATACCAATACCTTTGCTACATTTCGGCTTCCATCTCTCCGCGTTTTACAGGCATACGGCCGCCCAATGCATCGTGCCGGTCGCCCGAATGTCCCAGTATGGGCCACATTTCATCCAACCCATCATCGACAAGCAGAAAATCGATGCTCTACAGGAATCGGGTGAATTATCAAAAATATCGCACGTACCTATCAAAGCCGCCCTGAGCAACCAGACCAGCTCCGTGTTCTACGATCCACTGGTCAGCCAGTTCACAAATTATGTAATGAAGCAGGGCAACAAACAGCTAGCTCGCGAGCTGGTCGAGAAGGGGTTCGAAAACATCAAGCGTCTCCAGCTGGAGCGGTATCATTTGGCCGAAACGGAAGAGGAGAAAGCAAAAATCGAGCTAAACCCAAGGAAATTGCTTCACCAGGCCGTCGAAAACTGTCGCCCGCTGCTGCAACTGACGCCGATCAAGCGTGGCGGTGTCCGGTATCAGGTGCCGGTGCCGATCACCGAAAAACGGTCGTACTTTGTCGCGATGAAGTGGTTGCTCGAGGCGGTCCGTGAGAAGGAGCGGACCGTGCACTTCCCGGAGAAGATGGCATGGGAGATTCTGGACGCAGCGGCTAACCAGGGAAAGGTTGTAAAGCGTAAGCACGAACTACACCGACAGTGTGAAGCTAACCGGGCCTATGCTCACTATCGGTGGAGCTAAGCAGGGTTTTGGGGTAAAGGTGGTGCATTTTCGGAGAGTCAATAAAGTATAAACTAACATAAACATTGGTCTGCACAGAAGGAATTATTTGACGAAAGGAGCAACAAGCTGCCCACCTGATAGCACCGACAAAACGTTGTTAGCGGTGATGGCAAACATATCAAGAAGGCTTTGCTTGGTCGCCGTTCCGAGATGGGGCACAACAACTGTAAACATATGAACAGGAAACAACCATGTCAACCGTTGCTAATATCTCCCTTTGCATCAAAAACCTTACCACAGTTAGGAAGCTTCATCAAAGGGTCGTTTGGATCCAAGGGTTCCGGAGTCATAACATCCAGCCCAGCCGCGAAAATGGTTCCTTTTTTCAAAGCCTCCACCAGCGCCGGTTGATCGACGATGCCACCGCGTGCTACGTTTACTAGCACACTGGACGCTTTCATCATAGCAAGCGTCTCCCGGTTGATCAGCTTTGCCGTTTCTCCCGTCAAAGGGCAAGCGATAAAGACAAAATCGCTTTCCTTCAGAAGCGTCGGCAGATCCACGTAAGTGGCACCGGCCAAATCACCTTCCACTTTTCGCTTTCTACCGGTATACAAACACCGCGCTATATCGAACCCTTTCAGTCGCTTTAGAATAGTTTGACCGATACCACCGAAACCAACGATTCCTACCGTCGATCCGGGCACATCCTGTCCCAACATCCACTGGGGTCTCATTTCCCACTGACCGGCCGCAATTTTCTCTCTTCCCTCGTGGAAACGACGGGCTGCCGCTAGCATTAAGCCGACTGCGATATCCGCCACCGGATCGTTAACCACTTTCGGTGTGTGGCCAAGGGCAACACCTCGTTTGGCGAACACTTCGGCATCAACGTAATCCATGCCGGATGTCATCGTGGAAACCACTTTCAACTGGCTTCCTGCCGCATCGAGTGTCTCTGCATCGAGCCGATCGGCCGTCAACCACAGTATACCTTCCGCACCGGGAACGGCACGAAGTATTTCGACACGGTCCGTTCCATTGCATACTGTGACCTCACACCTGGAATGGTAAAAGTGATCTTTACTATCCGAGCAGTAAAAGGTCAACTTAAAGTCACTTTTTGCGGAGCAGATCGATGAAACCGGAAGGAATATCAGAGCACGTCACAAGCAGCTTCGGGCGACGCGCACCAAAATTGTAATCGACCAGTTTTGGCTCCAGCATCTTGGACAGCGAACGCGTTAATCTTAATATTCCGGTACGCATGGTAAGCGACCTGGTTTTGGCACATCAGCTGTTGTTTTCATGTTGCTTCTATCAGCAACACAGCTGAAAAGTGCATGGTACACCAACCAGCTGTTCAAGGTTGGTTTGTTTCGTGGAAAACTATTTAATACAATCCCTTTATTTTTTTTAGAAAAAAGTTAAGGTACTTTTTGTTAAACAGATGGATTTTTTTAAATAACAGCTCTTCTTGTGCTCAGCAAGTGATATAGTTTATTGGCGAACGACCACCGCATGGCAAACAGCCCAATTTTCCTATCAATTACAACGGAATCATTGCAGGTTTTTGATTAAAACATTCGACCGGCAGTCGAGAGCGTGATTTTGCTTTTGGTACTTATGGCTGTAACGTTGAGTAAGGAAACATTTTATTATTAATTCTGACTTCACTCAGTAAAGGTCGCGGAACTGTGTTCTCCAAAATGAAGCTACTGCTAATCTTGTTCATTTTTGGATGTATTTTATACCTTTTCCATTGTTAAGACCAGATCACCATGCGGAGACCGAAAGTCCTAGTGACCCACCGGCAGGTGCAGCCGGTGGCGTTGGAACGTTTGCAAAGAGAGTAAGTATAATGTAGAGCGTTTTAAATTTAATACACGTTTCCTTAATGTTCTGTTTTGGCTTTCAAGATGCGATGTGATTCTACCGGATGTGGATTTTCCTACCAGAGCCAACATACTGGATCTCTGTCCTGGAATCGATGGGTTACTGTGGACCAGCTATAAGATGAAGCTTGATCGCGACATTCTCCAAGCGACTGGACCCAATCTGAAAGCGGTTTCACTTACGATGAACGGAGTCGATTGTGTGGATTTGGACGAACTGGCCACTAGAAACATTCCTCTCGGGCATACGCCACACATACCGAATGGAGCCGTGGCCGATCTAGCAATCGGGCTCATGATCGCAGCTAGTAATGCAATATTCTCCTCACGTGAACCCGACGCACATCCGTGCATTCAAGGATCAACGGTTGGAATCGTCGGTTTCGGTGGAATTGGTGAACTCATCGCGAAAAGATTGCAAGGATTCGACGTAGAAAATTTCTTATATTGCGGGCATAGTGTGAAAGAAAACGCAAAGAAATTCAACGCCCAGTTTGTGACCAGAGAGGAACTTCTGCGGCGTTCCGATTACGTGTTCATAGCCTGTCCGCTGACACCGGACACCTTACGGATGTTTAATCGAGACACATTTTCGATTATGAAACCAACAGCCGTGCTCGTTAATGTTGCTCGTGGAGCTATCGTGGATGAGGGGGCACTTGTGAACGCGCTGAAAAGTGGGAAAATACGAGCCGCCGCACTGGACACGGTCACCACGGAACCGATCCCAGCGGATAGTGAGTTGTTTCAGCTTTCAAACTGTGGTACGCATAATGGCACCAAATGACGATCGCTCAAGTTAATCTACTAAATGTAATTCAAAGTCTGGCTTATTTTTTACAGTGATCATTCCACACTTGGGGACGGCTACGAAGAAAACGCGAGATCAGATGGCTTTACGTGCGGTAGACAATCTACTTGCAGGAATGCGCGGGGAAGCAATGCCATCGCAGTATTTCAAACGCAAAACTGCAAACTAAAATCAAAGAAAATAATAAAGGATTGTTTTTAGAAACTGTGTGGTATAGAAAATTTAAACAAAAATAGTTGAAAGAAAACATGAAAAGCCTTTATTTGAATGTTTTTTTAAACATTTTTCAACTAATCAACTAGGGTGGTTGGTTTATTGGCATAAAAATGCTGCAGATAATGTTGCCACTCTTTTTAAGTAATAAATAATAAATTAATAAGGATAAGGAGAAAACATCGGAGATCCAGCGATTCCGGCAAGCACATTCAGGGCAGCGATCTCAGCCATATTGTTTCTGGTTTGTACGGTAGCCGAGCCGAGGTGAGGGATAACAACTGAAACGTCCGACGTGAAACAAAGAAAGAAACACAAAGTGAGCATTATCGTTATCTCGACACGCACGATAGCTGGACATGGCCACGGTGAGTGATACTAACCTGCATTGGGAAGAGTCAGCAGCTCATCATCTGCCGGAAGTGGCTCCGGTGTCATCACATCCAGACCGGCTGCGAAAATAGTGCCATTCTTGAGGGCCGCAACGAGTGCCTTCTGATCGACGATGTCCCCCCGGGCGACGTTAACCAGCACCGCGGTGCGTTTCATTTTGCCGAGCGCACTCGCGTTGATCATGTGGAACGTTTCGTTCGTTAGCGGGACGGCGATGAAGATGTAGTCACTTTCCTGCAGCAGTTCATCCTGTGGAACCATCTTCGCACCGAGCGCTTCGGCTTCCGGTTTCGGCCGTCGACCCGAGTACAGCAGCTGCCCGATCTCGAACCCCTTCAGGCGGCGCGCAATCGTTTGTCCAATCCCGCCCATTCCAATGATCCCCACCGTACTGCCCTTAATGTCCTGGCCGAGCATCCACTGGGGGCCACCATTCCACTGCGACTGATCGATAGCCAGCCGACCCTCGTGGAAACGCCGACCAGCGGCAATCATAAGCCCGATGGCCGAATCGGCCACCGCATCGTTCAGCACGATCGGTGTGTACCCGAGCGGGAACTTGCGCCGCTTGAACTCCTCCGTGTCCACGTAGTCCATGCCGGCCGACATGGTGGAGATGGCTTTCAGGCGCGATCCGCCCCGATCCAGCACCTCCCCGTTCAATGGCATATGACCGACCCACATGATACCGTCAACCTGGCCGGCAAGCTCCAAGATTTCCTCCCTCGAGGCGGGATGATTCCGTGGGAAAATAACGTCACATCTGGAAGATCAAATCAATGTCATGTCATAGGGGGCTTGGGAATCTGATCGCATGGCATGTCTTACTTCATCTTCAACTTATTGATCCCCTTCGGCGGTGCTTCCTTGTTAGTAACCAGTACAACAGGTCGGGTTCCCGGATTGGCCATGGTCGATTCGCTTTGATCGCTGCAAGAAGGAAGAGTAAGATTTGTTTTCACGATTCTACTGCTCCGTGACACTAAACAAGACTGAATGGGGCGCGGAACACAACACGAGCTAGCTAATCACGTTCACGCATACAAGCAACGGCCTACTATGCGGTAGCGCGCTTGTTATCAGTGCATGGGTTGTTAAACTTGTTTGTGTTCGCTCTTCTGTAGAGTTGCATTAAACCAACAGAAAATCGCTAGCGCTTATTTAAGCATTGTTCACAGTCCCGGTGCGTTGGAACAAACGTTTACTGATAAAAAAAATGAAATATCACCCCGGTTAAGTGGCCGGAGTATGTGCCAAGTATCCGACGGATTGTTTACACTCGTTCCACTCACTATACTTCCACACATACTACTAAAGTACGCTGCCGGGTTCTAAACTGCATCGAAAACCTAAACAAACTATGCACATGACAGCGTACGACGAGCATCTAGCGAAACGACTAGCTTTCTGCAAGATCAACAGTACGTTCTGAAAAAAGGCCTTACATGTTGCAAAATTAATTTTGAATAACGGTAACTAAAAACCCTTTAAAGGCATTTTCTTGTTTTTTCGGTTTATTCAACTGTATTTAACTTTTAAATGTACCTGCCCGCTACCACATCCACTAGTAGAGCACAAAACATTAACAAGACGATACTCAATGTTTTTGTTGCCATTTTTAGCAACAAGTACTACAATTTAAGAAACCACCGTTGGCTACACGTGATCGGCAAGATCGATAAATTTATTTAAAGGGCTTCCGTTACATCGATTCGTGACGATGGCTAGGCGTACACTGAACATGTTTCATAAACGGTACATACGGCCACTGTTGTCGGGCTTAAAACCGGATTGACTGGGTCTGAACCGAAGGGAATGATTATTTGTATGCGTAGCTTTAGGTCTCCGCAGGCGTTCGCAACAAGTGTGACTCAAGCGCAAGCCTTATCGTAGGATTTGACCATAGCGCCAAGATTGATGAGCTATCTTATCTAGAACGTTTAACGTACACTGTTTTTATGCACGTATTTTAGTTAGGGCACTTTCACTTATACGTGTGGGAAAAAGAAATATAAAGTAAAGCAAAGAGGATCGTTGGAAGCTTCGAGAAATTTGAAAAAAAAACGTAGGCTTTGAAGTTTCTATGGATTCAGGACCGTTTTTCATACTGAGATATTCCTAAGATGATCGCTGGTGAATCAAACGATCATGTTTATCGTTTGCTTCCAGCCGAGGCCAGCAACAGCGTTCTCGGCTCGTTGTTTATCGTACAACTTTTTCGAATGACTTTAGTATTTGGCCATCCAAGTCCGATTCTAGAACCTCTTCGATCCTGGCAACAACAACAATATACCGCTCCCGATTGCGGCTAGCCTCGTATCGTTGGTTTGCATGCATCAAGCTGCGTCACCAAACCAGAATCTAACGACGGGCAGAAGGAATCCGGTTTGAGCAGTTTGCTGGACACCGGACCGAACACGTCCACCGAAGTAAGGTGGTGCAACAGGTCGCATGAAGAATGTGGACGGGAAATTAAAATATTTTTCGAAGGCTTAATAACGACCGGAACCGGCCAGGGTGTCTCCAGTCGAGCGTTGCTATTCGAACCGAGTGTCCAGAGACAGGCTTCCCGAACGAAAATTTTCCCGGACAGGGTTGTGCACAGTTGAAACGTTATCATCAAGTGATTCAGTGAGAGATACTGGGAACGAGAGAAAGTGAAACGGATTTAAGACAGCATCCGGTGATTTATAGCTGTGAAGCCATTATGCCAGAATACAAGGTGCGAAAATCTAAAGCGTTGTGAAGAAACCGAAACGCTACAGAGAGCTTTCCAAAGTGAATTTGCTTCCCGAACATCAAAGTTATTCCGGTTACGGATCAATAGGTTATGTAGTATAGAATGCCTACGTGCCTGATCAAGGGATTTGTTTGCGTGATCTAAGGCGAGCCTCCAAAAGATAAGAAATGCTCCGATCAACCTCGCCGTTTATTTGCGCCTCTATGAATAAATTGGATAAACCTGTTTTCGTTAAATTTAAAATCAGGCCTAAAACCGGCCTCAAATAGCAAGTCATCAAAACGGAAATAGAAACGTTCGTGTTATGTTATACTCGCCTTACAAACTCCGAAAATAGCGCATGATCTACATTTTGTTTTGTATTGTTTTTCATAAAATCGTTAATTTTCTGGATGCTTCTCGATGTTTATTTCACTGTTTTCATTTGCCCAGTATTTGTCCGGCTTTGGATCGCACTTTGAGTCGGAAGATCCACGCTTCCCGAACGCCCTGCCGGCAGGCCAGAACTCGCCCCAAAAATGTCCCTACGGGTTGTACGCCGAGCAGCTGTCCGGAAGTGCGTTCACGGTCCCCCGGACCGAAAACACCCGCTCGTGGCTCTACCGTATCCGCCCATCGGTGGTACACCAGCCGTTCAAACGGTTCGAAGGGGTGGCACCGTTTCTGCGCGGAACTGGCTGGGACGAGCAGGCCCCAAATCCGAACCAAATGCGTTGGAATCCGTTCGATCTGCCGGCCGCCGGGGCCGAGGTGGACTTTGTGGCCGGTTTGCATACGGTGTGCGGAGCCGGTGATGTCCGTGGCCGGCACGGACTGGCGATACACGTCTATTTGGCCAACAGCTCGATGAAGGATACTGCGTTCTACAACAGCGATGGGGATTTTCTGATAGGTAAGATTCAAATTCAGAACCTTACAATTCGTTTGTCGTATTCTATCATAATTTTGTTCAGTAAGGATCACGTTTTGGAATTATTAGAAAAAAGTTAGAAGTTAGTAAAATTGCCTTTGGGAAATACAACTCAATCTCAAGTAACACAATCTGATCTAATTTACAGCACATACACAAGTTTTCTCTATATTTTATATATCGCACAAAACCTTTTAAATTGTAGAATTGTGATGTTGTACGATAATTAGATGTTATTCTCGCGCTGTCTAAAATTTAGACAATTCCCGAAAATGATCAGCAATTTATTACCACTGGATCGTCTATTTTAATTAATTTTAAAAGTTTCAAACCCCTCATAGATCAACCCCCTTCCTATTCCTCTAGTTCCCCAACAGGGTCCGTTGGATATAACGACCGAGTTCGGTCGGCTCTACGTTAAGCCGAATGAAATTTGCGTCATCCCGCAGGGAGTTCGGTTCACCGTAGCTCTGGAGGGTCCGTCTCGGGGCTACATCCTCGAAGTGTACGACGGTCACTTCCGGCTGCCCGATCTCGGTCCGATTGGCGCGAATGGCCTAGCGAACCCGCGTGATTTCCTTACCCCAACGGCCCACTTTGAGGATCGCCTGGTCGAGGGTTATCGCATCGTGTCGAAGTTCCAGGGCGCCCTGTTCGTTGCCACGCAGGGACATTCGCCGTTCGATGTGGTCGCCTGGCACGGTAACTACGTCCCGTACAAGTACGATCTGGCTCGCTTCATGGTCATCAACTCGGTCAGCTTTGACCATTGCGATCCGAGCATCTTTACGGTGCTAACGTGCCCGAGCAACCGGCCCGGTACGGCCATTGCCGACTTCGTGATCTTCCCTCCGAGGTGGTCCGTGCAGGAGCACACCTTCCGTCCACCGTACTACCATCGTAAGTAGCCCCAGGTTGGGGTGGCCAGATACCGGAAAATAAATCTTTTTTCAATCTCTTTCACAAGGCAACTGCATGAGCGAGTTCATGGGTCTGATCTTCGGTCGGTACGAGGCAAAGGAGGGCGGTTTCCTACCGGGCGGTGCCTCCCTGCACTCCATGATGACTCCACACGGTCCGGATCATCGGTGCTTCGAAGGAGCCTCGAATGCCGAACTAAAGCCGGAACGGATCGCCGATGGGACGCAGGCGTTCATGTTTGAATCGTCACTCAGTATGGCCGTTACCAAGTGGGGCGAAGAGACGTGCCAAAAGTTGGACGCACGCTATTACGAATGTTGGCAGGCGTTGGAAAAACATTTCCGCCTGTAACCGAAAAGTCCAACCAGGACACAGGAACCGTACCGTAAAACACTCAGGAATTGCATCGGATTCGAACGACGCGAGGAAAACACTAAACAACAAATCATTGATATTTGCTTTTTTTGTAATTCACAATTTCTTTTTATTTTATTTTCTCCTGTATTTCCTTTCCACCTTTGCGTATCGTTTCATACGTTTCCCATGAGAATCTCTTTGTTGCATGTTTTTGTTTGACCTTCATTAGTTATGAATATATTTCTTTTAAGAAGCAAATTTTTATGAAACTATGTACCACCCGGCGTTCTTCTTTCATATTATAATATTTTTCCGCTCGTAATCGAGTACGAGCTTTCGTAACTTTTCCACATTTGCCTAAGGGGTTATTGCGCATCAAACGCATCGCATTTTTTGCTCGCTTCTCGATAGCTCGTGCTCGTGTGGTGTTGGGATAGCTATTTGTTTCAATCGCTGCAATACATTAGTTAGTTATGAGAATTATCACTGTTTTCGTGTTTTACTTCTTTTGACATTTTACAGAAATTATTCAATTATTTACTTTTTTTTACTTCGAATTGGTACAAACACAACTGCCTTTCCCCCAAATTGTGTTCCCCACTAAGCACAGACTTTTCTTGCATTTTTTAACCCGTTTTTATAGACGTTTTCGTATCTTATTTAACTGCCCCTCATTCTTCTGTCGAGTGATGTTCCACCTGTTGCATAAATTTGAATTGGTTAAAACCCCCCCGTTCAGATGTTAGTTTTGTTTTGTTTCCTTCCGTTTCATCAGTTGCAACGGTCAGTAAATGTTCAGTTTTGTTTGAGCATTTTATCCTCAACATCTGACACGGTTTCACAGGTCCAAAGCTACAAGAACTGCAGTTTTTTTGCGTGCCAGTACAATAGGCACAGACCGACCCCACTCCGTCATAGTCATACTATATTTGAGTAATTTAAAGCATCCATTTAAACAGGACTCAACATGTTGAACTGCTTGAACTGCCCTTTCACTTGGGATACATTTAAATACAACCATATCGTTTTTGAATATCGAAAAGGTAACGAGATTTGTGGAGCTGCTTTTTGGTCGCAAATTAAAGTGACAATCAAAACACGTACGTGACGCTTGAAAGAATCTGCGCGTTTCATTTATCGTTTGCCCGAAGGACTCCCCCCATCATGGGGTCATATTGTACGAACTAGTTGAAGAAAACCGTTGTTGCGAAGTGGATTCTTTGTTTTTTTTGCACGTAAATATTTGTCCTCTTTTTGGCGCAACAATCGAATAAAATTGATGTTTGCCATTCTCTCTGGATTTCCCCCCCGCCTTTCTGTGGTGCTTCACTTACGACCGGAATATTTCATAATTTCACTATATTATCCTACACTACACGTTGTCCTGTTTCTGGTAGTGTGTTGCGAGTTGATCGTTAGTGGTTCCGGCCAGCCCTCCACTACCCTACGATTATGCTACGACCTCCTTCGGTTGGGCCTATGAGAAGTTAGATATTATTATTGTTACAAAAATAAACTGCTCATTTTGGTAAGGTGTGTCCCCTTGATCGACCACTCGACCACGTGTCTCCTATCACTTTTGTCGTAACGTTAAAGGGTAATATTGTATTATCCTTTCTAGTTTGCAATTGCATGTCTTGTGCTAATTCGTAATGTTCAACCCGCGTTGATTCAGTGATAACTCCACGTTTTATCTGTGTGTTTTGTTGTTTGTTCTTTACTTCTTTTCTGCATTGTGCTGAATACGAACTTTGAACTAGCAGGTTCTACGTGACAGGAGATTCCGTGTAGTTTCATTAAAAGCCTGTAAGCGTTTTCAAGCTCAAAACATATACCGTAATTATGGATTATAGTTTTCCGTTTATTTGTGCCCTTTTGCTTTGTTACCTTAATCGTTGTTACACGCTGTCTTTCGGGCTAGTTTAGTGTAGTTGTTTGACTTGTTCGCTTCCCGGCAGTAGAAACGGATGCCTCCAATGTAAGAGATAATGTTCGTTGACATTCGGTTAAGCTGAGGTTTGGCTCGTCTGGTCAACAGGTTGTACTCGATGCCACCTTCTAGAGATCGTTGATCGTTTCACATACGAGAAATGGAGAGTGACGCCGTTCAAGTTGAGGTACTTGTAGTATGTTTCATCATATTTAAAATTTACGCCGCGCTTCCGCTTCTCCTACTGCCACTCTCGTGCCACTCTCTGGGGCATCCTTCCAAACCATCCTTCACCCGTTGGTGTTATATCTTGCGCTTGCGATAGTTACACTATCGTTCGGTTTACTTTGGATAATACGTTCTATAGCGGGCGATCGCTGCAGCGTGTGTGCTTACATGCTTTCCGTGCCATGGTCAAGGCGCAAAATCCGCACGCGTAGGAACTTAAAGCGATTAGCAGCAATAGTAAAAATGTTTAAAAAAATAATTTGCTTATCTTGAACTGTACACGTACATGGTTATTATCTTGTCGATCGTACTCCTAGCTCTCCTTGTTTCCTCCTGTCTACACGCATGGCGTTGGCTCTATATTAGATTCAATTCCTCGTTTCACCTTAAGAGATACACCAGAATACCAGAGAGCGCAAGAAAACACTCCAAAATCGCTATATCGGCAATGCGTTGCGGAAAAGGACCGGCATCGTGTGAATGTGGCGTGGCTGAGTGGTTCCGTGTTGCGACGAAAATGCAAATATGGACGGTGACAAGCTGCGACGGAGGAAAGAAGTGCAGGTGGAAATGAAAATCTAAGTAATGTGGCCATTTTTCTTTGCTGCTTTCTGTGTGTCTCTGGTTGATTTTCATGCACTCCAATGTTTTGTTAACTTTTCCCGTTCGTTATATATATGTTTTCTTGTAATGTTTTACATACACACTGAACAAACAAATACCAATAAAAGCTTCCGAAAATTATTGCTCTGTGCAGCGAATCGGCTGATTTCTAGTTTATAACGTTTTCCCGAAAACAGACCAGCATAATGCAGCATTAAAAATCCTGACGGTTTTGAATTACGGTTAAAGCATTGCAAATACCTATTTCCTATACCGCTATCAGTTATGCCGGATGTTGCCTGATCGGTAGAGAACAGATGAAATTGGATGGAATAAGAGTGTGCCCTAATGTGAACAAGTAACAAGTATTACTGCAAAGTTCTAAGACTAAGATCCTGAACGCAATAGCTAAGTAATGGAGTTTAACTATGGATTAGAGCGTTTAATTACTTTCTTGACCCCCTGGGACGAACCCCAGGGATCCGCATGGGACTGGTTGAGTTGTAGATAAAATGGAATGGGGCTAAGCATAAGGAGTTGAGAATAAAATTGCTGTAAACACAAGAAATGGGAGCCGTTAACGAATTTTGATGCGTTATGTTATTCTGTTATTCTGGTTAATTGTTAATTTCAATCGCATTTTCACTCCCCGAAACATTTTTGACACCCGCGCGGGCACTTAACACACGAAAGGGTAAGGGCTATCCTATAATCGCTCGATTATTTTACTTTGTACCGTGTTTTTTTTTTACGTAAATCCCCCGTTGGCCATTTGTAGCATCCCGATTGGCCGTCGGATGTTGGAATTAATTTTTTGTTCGTTTTCTATTTTTAGTTTTCTTTTGTTTTAACGCTCGCCCCTGCTTTATCTCTGATAGACACGTTGCGCTTAGTTATATCACAATCCTTTTAATTGAAAACTGTTAGGATCACTCTTGCAGGTTCCGCGCAAATTCTCACCAAACGAAATTGATTTACAAGTGTGTGGTGCAGCGTTCGCCATTGCGTATTGGGAGTTTTTTGCTAGGTTAAATATCATGCATTATGTGTTTTTAAGGATTTTAGTTTTATTTAGGGAGGAGGAAGGATTGTCACTTGTGTTACCGTTCGTTTTGCCAGTAATTTTCTCACCATACATTGGTAATGTTTTACGAACGCACGTTTCATTTTTTGCCATTTTATGAATAACAATTTTCGAACAAAATTACATACCACGATGACGCATTCGAGCAGAACATAGAATTGAGGACAATGGGTGTATCCCTAATTGGGAACTATTGCTTGATTTGAAATTAGCCTCTTTTTTGGATGCCAAAAGCATGGAATGAGCAACGCAGATCGTTTCTCTGAGCAAATTTTATGAATACCAACACCATCGATTTGTTTAGATTGAAATATAAACAATGCACTTTGAGCGCAAACAGTTACCACATCCTGCCTGGATACACTACATTTATAACACTTTGTAATCGTAATAAACATTCAAACATAACTTAACTTTTAGGCCCACACATCACTGATATGAAAAGTAAGAAAGTAGTGGGGTTTAATTTCGTGTCTTGCATCGTGGATACTCGTTTTCTCTGGGGCACGTTTCGTTCCCCGTATCTTTACATTAAAATTTAGGTACGCATAGGTTTCTGTTTAACATTTTTGCTTCGAACCGATTGACGGTATATTCAATTCCGTTAATCTTCTTTTTTCGCAGAGGCCAGGTAAGTGCGATGGCGAACGGTTCCAACAAACAAACAAAAAAAGGGGAAAGGAAAATATTTTTCTTCTATAAAACATTTTCGTGCAACGTTCGTGTACGTTCGGGCACACGTACACACTTGCTGTTTTTGTGCTATAAGCTCTTCACGTTTCACTTTCATGTGCTATCGGGGGTGTTTTTAAAAGATTGGCTACTGTTTGGTAAGAGCGGTTAGTCTAAGTAGTGAATTTAAATTAAATATCGAATCAATACCGAATCGCGTACTGTTGCGCTGTTGTGCTTCTCCTTCCTTGTGCTGTCCCTTGATTATGAAGGTATAGCCGGCATTATTGTATGGCGCAGTGTAAATGATTAACAAACGGTTACAAGTGTTGATCGAGGGAAGATCGATCGATTCCACCGTCCGGCACGTCAACGATCGGGTGGAATACGTAAGGATTTTAATACTTTACTAGCCTGTAGAAGGTAAACAAAGCATTCAGTAAACGATGGTTTCCTAGACGTTCAATAACGACTCTTACCTGATACTGTTCCTCCGTTTCAATCAATCCCTTTACAGCGACCACCTGGTACTGTGGCGCTCGCATTGCGGCCGAATTCTTGCGTATCAAACGTAGCGAGTCCTGGGACGAACCGAGCGCTGCTACCTGACGAGGTCCATGGCTTGGGTCGAGCACGAGGAGCGAGAGGCCGGACGTTCGCTGCTCGATTCCAATAATCGTACGAGAGTGTCCTGAGAGAAAGTATTTTAATATTAATTATTATACAAATTATTTAGTAAATATCAAGTTGGAAAAACGAACAATAAAAAAACGATCTTTTTGGAGAAGACAAACCAAACTAACTAGATTAAGTCTGTGAAGTTCGAAGTTTTTAAAATGAAAAATAAATAATGATTCGAAGTTGAATCTCGAGAAAGTTGTCGTCTTAAATTAAAAAGAAAAATCTAATAAACGAACCAGATTTTTAATATATAATAGAAGGAAACTAAAAGCATTTGAAAGTAGGAATTATGTTGGCCCAATGGGTCAATTACCGGTAAAAGAGTAAATGAGGCCCCTGCCTAGATTCTCGTCCTCCTACCGATTCAGATTTTCTACCGGTTCAAACCTGAAGCTATGCAAAATGCAAAACATGCGGTAATTTCAAATTTTTGAACACTACCGGTTCGGTTAAAAGAACATAACGGTTTAAAATAATCGTGTAGTGGAGGTTGAATGCAACTTAATATACTTTAACATATTGAGTTACCTTGAAAATTATATTACACAGGTAGAACAGCATGAACCAATAGTCGAAAAAATGTCTTTGAAACGGCGGCGCGCCCGCAGCGAGCGCAGCGAGCGGACTGCGCTAGGTCTACCGAAAAAGAGAGTTTGTTATAATTTTGTGAGATAAGGGGGGCCCGTGGGCCCCCCTTATACCGCACCCATAGGTTGATAGCGTAGCCGAATATTAACGGACCACACAATGGTTAAAACATTCGTATGTTGAAATTAACGAATACATGTTTCGCCCATTGCATACATTCCAGTATGATATCACACAAGAGGTGTAGCCAGAACCGGTAAAATGGCGGCAGGGGCCTCATTTACTCTTTTACCCAATTACCTTGATGCTGTAAGTACAGCGGAGGCGTGTGAATCCTTGGTTCTTCGAAATAACGAAGCACCCAGTTGAACAACTCCGGATGGCGTCCGTCCGGCGAGGTGGGTCGATGGAAATCAACCAGCTCACAGCGGATACGCAGCCAGGACAGGACGGTCACGATTTCGGTCGCACCAATCCACTTGCGCGTATTGTGCAGTTTGCAGCCGAGCTGTTCCGAGCCCTGAATGTCGAAGCCTTGCGCCCAGGCTGCCTCTACCATGCGCTGCAAACGTGAGATGCTGGGCATAGCCGTGCGGGCTGGACCGTGTGATCCCCAGGCGGAGTAAAGAGCCTCGTTGTAGGAAGTGTTCTGCAATGAAACATTTTTAACACGTTGGCTCTAATTCGACACTCTCGGCCGATCTTACCTGCAGGAGCGAGGAAAGCATCATTTGAAGATTTCGATAGCCACATCCCCAACCCTTATCGCCGTAGCTTGACGCGTAATGATCTACGCTCGAGCAAACATACGTCTTGATCACGGTCAGAGACGACGACGACAGGGACAGCACCCTCGGCGAAACCGACTTTGTGCAGGACGATCCATCATCGACCCCATGCGATTCGGCCGCCCGCAACCCAACCTGCCGCTCGTAGTAGTCCGCCACGCTCATCTCACCCGCGTACACCGCCCGCTGCATCGCCGCCGCCGACTGCTCCCTAAAGTTACCCTGATCGTCCATTCCGTACTGGGCCCGCAGCAATTCGAACTCACGTTGCTCCCGCAGCTTTTGCGCTTGCTTTTCCAGGTCCACGACGACCGCCGATGCTTCGTTGCCTCCGCCGCCCGCGTGGTACGGATTTTGTGGACTCTTCGAGAAGTGCTTCTCGATGTGGTACTCCATGTCCTGCGTTTTCATATTGTCGAACGAAATGCCACACACGGGGCAAAGGCTGCTGCTGCTTCCACCGTAGCTACCATTCAATGCCGAAGCACCACCGTTACAGGGTGTCCCGTTCGTCGCTCTTCCGCTATCCGCCTTGGCCGGGCTGAGAATATCCCGATGTTCGATGTTCACGTGCAGCTCCAGATCCGATCCGCTCTCGAACGTGCGATTGCAAATCGGACACTGCAGCACGCTGAGCGTATCTACTTGGTGTCCTCCGCCACCACTAGCTCCACCCCCACCACCACCACCTCCTCCGGCTCCATTCACACCGGGACTGAGGGGATCAAAATGTGACCGGTTGATGTGCTCCTCAAGCACCGAAGGGTTATCGGAAGTGTACGGACAGAGCAGACATTGCAGTGGGCTTGCCTGCTTGGTGGTGATGGTAGTGGCCGTCGTTGTGATCGTCATCGTGGTCGTAGATCCGGCGGTGTTGTTTTCAGCAGTCCCATTGAACGAGTTCGGTTTGTTCGTTTTCAGCTTCAAACCGAGTTGAGAGCGCAGCGGAGACCCTTGTCCACCTGCTCCGGCGACGGCACCGGCCGGGGTTGTACAACCAGCACCTCCCCCGTTCATTACCGCCGACTCCTTACTGCCACTGGCGATGGCACCGTTGGTGTTCGATTCTCCGACACCGTTACTGTTGCTACTGCTGCCCGTTGCTATCGTTACCTCAGGGAAGGGATAATGAAGGCTACTAGATTTTCCATTCGGGATCGAACCGTTCGAAACCGTGGCATTACTGCTGCTTGCATTTGTGCTACTGCTGCCTAAACTTGACCGGCTGCTACTCATGCTACTGCTTCCGGCCACCGTCGAACTGCTGCTGCTCGCAATCAGCTTCACCGAGGACATAGCGGCATTCGCCGGCACTCCACCGTTTGGTAAGTGCTGCGAGGTAGAACTGCCGCTCATGGTTCCCAGTTGATGATGGTTTTGATGATTGCTGCTGTTGCTTCCGCCGATACTCATCATCATCATACTGCTGTTGCTGGTACTACTGTGACCCATCTTGCCGTTACCACCGAGAGACACCGGTGTCAGCAGCTCAGAGGTGATGGAAGGTGACAAACCGCGACACTCAGAGATGGAATCGGAATCACCGTCGACACTGCAAAAGCTTTAAGCGTATTAGTATATTTTCTGAGAAAGCTAGCCACTAACATCACGTTTACTTTCACGTTTTTCACGAGCCTAATTCATACTCAGAAAACACTGAGTGTGTTGAGCTAAAAAAAGAAAATAACTATTCCCAAAGGTGGCCATTACCTTGGCGTTTGGTCGTCAATGAAGGACATCAGCTCATTCTCCGGAGTTAAGTAGTCGAGGTGAGCTTGGTTCACGTGGAGCAGCAGCTCGGCTGCTGGCACGCCTGTGAGTCCACAAAACGGACACTGGGCACTGCCTTCCACGTGGTTCTGGCGGGTATGATCGCGCATCCCATCATCGGATAGACCGGACATCCCGCAAATTTCACACGAATGTTCCTGTTGCGGCTGCTGGCCATGCTGTTGCTGTTGCTGCTGTTGCTGCACTCCACCGTTCGCAGACGGAACAGAACCATTTGCTTTCGGCATTGCCTCCTTCGATTCGCGCCCGTTCTGCGATGCCATCGTTCAATGTACTTCTGAAAATGGAGAGAAGAAAAAAACATTGTTAAGGGTTGAAGGTGAACACAGGACATACTAAAGATACCTTCTTTCGAAGGAAATCTTTTGTTCGTATTCTGTGGCTTGAGTGATCGTCAGCCAATCAAAAGGGCAGATGGTTAAGTATCCCATGCCGAAAGGATAAGAATCGAGGGGCCATCAAGTCCTTTTCCCCTTTTACAGGTACTACTTGTGATGCCCAACAGGCATTTTGATGATGATGAGAACGACGATGTTGATGAGATGATATCAATATTACTGACTCAGTTTTCGTGATTACATAAACCACTTCAAGTTCAACTTTATGCGTAAGATTGAGGTTGACTAATTCAACTTTAAACCTTGTCTGCTAGCAAATTCGCTTATGCTGATGGACTGATAACCTTCCAGATGACAACATACCGATTAAAGAGGTGGGCAGACGGAAAAAAACATATTTCTATCGTCCTACCGTTTGCCATCGGCGAGAGAACACCGCGTGCTGCACCAAACAGTGAAAAGAACAACAGTCGCAACGTGCAATTATGGGCCACATAAACATGAGTGGAACACAAAAAAGGAAAAAAATAACGCGAGGGGCTCGAAGCAACAACAAAAAAAACTTCACACAGCGACGAAACGAACACGATACGGCGCCGAACAGATATTGATTTATATAAGGAAAAGAATGGGCTCCATGTGCCAAGGGAAGTGTAGAGTTTACCACTGATGGAGCATTGCTTTGGATGAGACAGAAAAACTCGTGACGTTCTGTAGGCCACATTTTTCTTCCGCGAGGCCCAGCAAAATGAGAAGTTATGCGCTAAATTAATTTAAATATAACGTTAAGAATGGGATCCACTCGCTTTACATTCTATTAAATGTAATTGGGGCAGTGTCTCCCCTGTACATCCTGGGGAGTTCATTCGTTCACGTCGCATGTCCTTTTGACAGCCTATTGCAACACACCACAGCTAACGCAGTCAATGGCCTCTGTACGAAACGAAAAAGGGGTCCTTGGAATATGCTTTTCGGACTGTGGGGAGTATATTGTTGACTTGAGGAAGGGAATGATAAAAAATGAAACTTTTAACTTCACCACAATCAGAAGGATATTAGTTGAAAATGGAAAATGATAAAATATCTGAAGCGCCAACCATCAACGAGCTCTGCTACACGTTCCAAAAAGAAAAACCATGAACTTACAATCTTTGCGTAGCGTACAACTTTTGCCTGCATCCAATCGAATTCTATCCGAGCTGGTTTGACCATTCACGTAGTGTGGGCACTTCACTTTCAAGTACGACTTATTGCTAGCACTTGGCAATCGACCCGACATCGTCCGGTACACCAGAGTATCCTTGCGTTTCTCGATTCTTTTCGCTGTAGTATAGCGGCCGCACTGCAAACACTGCACCGTTTTCTTCTGCCAGGATTCGATCGGTTTATCGGCCGCACCGCGGTCCCTCCGTAGTATCTGTATGCCTGATACGCGTGCACGTGTGTTCAGTTTCGGGTGCTTGTTCTAATTTCGTTCCACACTCCGCGAACGTCGATATCGGCTGCGGTCGAACGGAGACGGGCACACGCACGCACGTACACGGCAGAGGAGATTAACGGTTATGGGCAATAGTTTTTCATGTGGAGAAGCCCTTAGTGGAGCCAGGACACCTTTCCCGACATCCTCACAAACCGTAGTAGACACTCGCAGTGTGCTCCGCTAGTTGTAGCACTAAGAATACTGCTGCAGAATTTTGCTCCCCGTTGTTCGTTTACGAATGTCCTTTTGTTTTATTTCTCTTGCTCCGTCGTCGCGTTCCGACTGCAGTGTAGGCCGTACGGGAGCGAAGGCTGTCCCGCTTTGGTGCCTTTCCGGCCTACCACCAGTAGCGGAGCCTATCGGCATTAAAAGGGCACACGCGGGCTCCACGGGCCTTGAAGCGAGAGTACATGGCACTTTGGCGCTACCAACAGCAGCAGGAGCAGGAAATCTTTCGTCCTCTCTTTCGCAGGAGCACGAAGGAGCAATCGCAGCAATCCTTGTGCCGATCCGGTATAATATCTCTTCAACGAGTAGCCGTACGAACGCGAAACTCTGTGTACCGTGCTCAAAAGAAAAATACTTCGCACATAGAGCACCGGGAGCGAGTGTATTGTCCTGGTGGGTAATCCTTCCCTTTCGTTCATGAATGGAGCGTTTCTCGCGACCCCATTGCGCGCTCAGCTGCTCCAGCTACACAACACACGTCTGATGTCAACAAATTACGTAAGAAACTGACAGGACACTTTCGCTGCGAAATGTCAGATCCTTCTTAGCAACGTTTGTTTGTGATGGTAAAGGCAAGTACACGCACACACTTGCATGAACTGTGTTTTGAACATACGATATCCTGCCGTGATAAAATCGGTATCGTCTGTATGGATGCATGAACAATGCTCAATATCCGTAGACTCTTTTTATCAATGGATATTCTAGTAAGAACAAAAGCTAAAGGTTTAAATGAAAGTGTTCAATTTTATGATGGCTTAAACATGTTAACCATAATTCCACGAGAAATTGTTTTCGGTAGATTTTAATGATTGTATGGTCCACGTTTTTGGTACGATTTTTTCGCGAAATGTCAAAAGAAACTGCGCGCTTCCAAAGTAAACAAACCCCAGCTGTCAAACACAAGTTGGCTTCACTTTGGGGAAAGCAGCGAGCTTTTTGTGAAAAGCAAATTGTATTCATTCGTAATTTTTCGTGCTATCTGCGGAAAAACGTACAACGCGGTTGAAGAAACAAGATGCAGTTCAACTCCCTTTTAAGACTGGTTTACAGTCCTCGTTTATTAGTGGCATCCAGGTAAGATTGCATCTGCCTGAAGCCTAAAGGATCAAGGTTATGTGCACGGTTTTGTTTGGAGGCTTTTACATTTTATTTTTTCCCGGAACGCAGACAAACGGCTCCAGCAACAACTACGCACTGTTCCGGGTTTCATGCAACTGCCGCAGTGTACGACGATGGGGGTGTGTTGAAATCGTCTGTTCCAGAGAAACCAAAACGTCCCATCAACGCTTACATAAGGTTCGTGCAGAGCATCCGTTCATCCTTGGCCAGCGCCAACCCATCCGCTTCCCCGACGGACATTTCGAAGCTAGCGGCGGTCAAATGGCAAGCGCTCGATCAGGCGTCGAAGGCGAAGCTGGAGGAGGAGTATAAGCGCGACCAGACCGTATGGCTGGCGAAGAACGCCAAATACCTCAGCCAGCTGACCGATGCCCAGAAGCAGGAGTTGAAGCTGGAGCGGCAGCAAAAGCAGGAGGACAAGGTCAAGCGTGAGCACAAGCGTCTAATGAAGGATCTCGGTCGTCCGAAGCGCCCTATGAACGGATACCTGCTTTTCGTTGCCAATAATAAACCAAAATCCGGCCTGTCGCAGGAGCAAAACAAGCTACAGATGAAAAGCCTAGGCAACCAGTGGAAACGACTACCGGATGCCGAGAAGGAACGATACACCCGCGAGGCGGAAGAAGAGAAAAAGCGTTACCAGGAGGAAATGAAGGCGTGGGAAGATAAAATGTTGGCCTCGGATAAGGTGGAGGCGGTCCGAAAGAAGAATGTCCTTTTGCCACCGTCGCCGGTTGCTTCATCGAAAGGGGCGCTTAGTTCAACGGGAGCCAAAACTAAAAAGTCTCCCACCACTCGCCCATAGGAACTCGGGTGTCCCTATCCGGCCGAGGAACGTAGTACAGCTCCAACAGTAATCCAACCCAGAACCGTCGTGGAAGAAGCTGAACCAAAGCACAAATTGATGCAACAGGATAGGGACACGAGTGAGCAAATAGGGACTAGAGAGGATATCCATCACCGAACAGTGCCATCGGCAGGGACAGAATCAACTTCTTCGAAAATACCACCAACACCGGCAGAGGGGACAATGCAGAGCAAGAAGGGTATAGTGAACAAGTTAAAATCGATCTTTAAATTCTGACACAGGCTTAATTGCATGGAAGACCAGATTTTGCTGCTGTCCATGTCGCTCTGGTTTTACATTTATCCGTGCTAAAAATCCAATTTAAGGAATCGATCATGCTCGACTAACCGGTTTGTGTGTGTATGAATTTTGAGTTTTTTTTTCACTCGTTCAATAACGTTGCATTTTGTACCGCTATTTACTGAACTATTAATCGTACTTGAACGTATCATACGACATTTGTAGAATTCATAAAGCTTATTAATAGTATACGTAAAAGATGTTCTGTGTATTAGGTTTCATCCGAAAGACCTTTTTGCTACATCTTTCAAACTAAACTAATGTTTGTATGGAAACATTTCTCTTAACAAAAATCAACCATTCAGCATTGTTAAGCAGATTTTATTTAGTAGTCCCACATTTTTTCTTTATATTCCACCAACAGTTTTCGTCCTTTTTGTGAACGGTTTAGTGCAACCGGACTGGGAACAGTTTTTCGACGAGATAAAATGGTAATAAAATAGATTTAGTGACACGTGATTAGGAAAAAGAAGTTTCATGATTATAAGCAATTTTGCCGAAAGAGAAGAAGTGTAGAAAAAATAGGTTTTTTACCTCCTTACACCCAACCACTTCCGAACATCTTTATGACGGTAAAACAACGACAAGTCGAAAAAAGAAAACGAAAACGATTAACACTACGACGAGGAAACAAAATCATCCACTTCGGCGGATACGCCATCGCCTGCCTCGAGCTGGTCATACCCGAGCACATACCGTAGCTCGATGCCGAGCCATAACCGACTCCAGAGCAGGTGGGTGAGGACGAAGAAGAACATGAAAAAGGCCACATCCTTCAGCACCTTGTTGACCGTGTTCAGCAGCTTCATTACGGTTTGGGACGTTTTCATTGGAATGCCCCCGAGCAAGAACACGATCCCGAGTAGCTGCTGACCGCCGGCAGCACCCGTTTCCGACGCACCGAACGTTACTATCTCCAGCAGCTCCCAGGCAAGCAGCGGTAGAAACACGTTGCCACCGATGTACGACTCGTTACCGGTGGCGAACAGCAGATAGACGGCAATCGAGGCTACGATAAGATGAATTTTGGTGCGCAAAACTCTTGCGAAGCGCGAATCGCTTCGAGGCGCAGGCCGTGTGCCGGCCGTTCCTGGTGGACCCATGCCTGGCCCCGACATGCCAGCTCCCGCTTGTGCTTGAGTGAGGGTGTTGAGTAGCTGCAAGATATCACCATTCTGCCCGGCACCGGTTAGGCCATTCGGGCCACCAAAATCTAAACCACCCGACGACAAGAGGGAACCCAATTGTGGGTTAACAAACTCCATCCGTTCATCCTCCGGATCAGGGTAGATGATTGGCGGTGGCTCGCTCGCGGGTTCTGGTAATACAAGATCATGCAGGAGCATTGTAAAAAACATCGAATTTCATAACAATCGGAAAGTGTGTTACAACATTACCAACTCCTGCATTTGGCGACTCATAGTTGGAAGCTCGAGCGATAACGTCGGCCAGCAGAGCCTCCCTTCTTGCGGGGTCTTCATTTGTCTTATCCCACCCGCTGCCAGAATCAGCGGCAGGTGCAGCCGGCAATTCATGGCCCACAATTTTCGACAGCCTGTTGTTAGAATTTTCTAAGATTTTCCTTCGCCTCGCTTCTCGACGTGCCGCCAGCGCGTCCGCTGATAACTTTGGTTGACTTGCGGTCGTGTCGGCCGAGCTCGTTTCTTCCATTCTGAGCCGAGCTGTTTTCCGTCGCCTCCTTATTTACTTGCGTCACGTTTTAATTTCTCAAATTTATCACCATTTCTCTGTTGGCAAACTAGGATGTTTTGCAGTACAGGACTGAACAAGTGAATACGGGTGGAAAAGGGAGGAAGATTATTTTGTTTCTTCTTTTCGATTCTTTGACTTTCTTCTTTCTTTAGTTTTGACAGTGACAGACAGTCGCGAATGTCGGTCAATGAGAAGCCGTTTCTGAAGGGTCTCACGAAACGAAAAACACATGATTTGGTGTTGATTTAAATCTCTTTTATTTACAAAATAATGTTTCTTCATGGACAACTACCATGCGGTGCTAAGCGAATGCTTGCAGTCCAGTAATTGCACGTCCGAGAATTAGAGCATGAATATCGTGCGTTCCTGAAATGGAAAACATTAATCATGGTTAATCGCTTGCCAACAGGTTTTGACCGATGTCCTTACCCTCGTAAGTGTTGACCGCTTCTAGGTTCATCACGTGGCGGATGATGTGGTACTCGTCGGCAATTCCATTCCCGCCCAGCATATCACGGGCTACACGAGCAATTTCCAACGCTTTTCCCGCGTTATTACGCTTGAGCATTGAAATCATTTCGGGCGTATGTCTGAAAATAAGATGAGCCATCGTTAAAAATAATGAGAACAGGATTTAAAAAATGTCCATCCTCTAGTCACCGTTTCTGATCCTTCAGGCGTCCCACGTGCAGACAAGCGGTTAATCCTAGACTTATTTCCGTCAGCATGTCGGCCATTTTTTTCTGCATCAACTGATTTGCAGCAAGTGGTTTTTTGAACTGCTTCCTATCCAACGTGTAGCCTCGTGCTACTGTAAGGCATGATTCTGCTGCACCCAGCGCTCCCCAGGCAATGCCATACCGGGCATTATTCAGACACCCGAACGGACCCCTCATACCGACCACATTCGGTAACAGGTTGTCCTCCGGGATGCGCACTTCATCCATCAGAATCATGCCGGTTGCCGAGGCGCGAAGCGAGAACTTTCCCTCGATTCGTGGTGTCGCCAGCCCGTCGGCACTCTCCGATCGATCGACGATGAAACCCCGCACCTTTCCATCTTCCGTTTTGCCCCAGATGATGCACACGTCCGCAATCGGTGAGTTGGTGATCCACGTTTTGCTACCGCTCAACACGTACGTTTTCGTCTTCGGATCGTGGATCGCTTTTGTCTCCATCGAAGACGGATCGCTGCCGTGGTTCGGTTCCGTCAGCCCGAAACAACCGACCAGTTCGCCACGTGCCAACCGGGGTAGGTATTTTTCCTTCTGCGCATCACTTCCATAATCATAGATCGCGCCCATACACAACGAGCTCTGCACACTGAACGCCGATCGGTAGCCAGAATCGATTCGCTCCACCTCACGCGTTAGAAGTCCATACGCAACGTTGCTTACACCGGCACAACCGTATCCCTTGATCGTGCAACCCAGGACACCAAACGAGCCCAGCTCGTTCATTATTTCGCGATGAAAAACCTCATTCCGGTTGGCCTCGATCACGCGCGATAGCAGTTTATCTTCGCAGTACGCCCGAAACGAGTCGCGGATCGCAATTTCATCTTCCTTCAGCTGCGACTCGAGATCCAGCGGATCTTCCCAGTTGAAGGTGGGACCTAGGGCGGTTAGAGATTACGGGAGAGGAAACATTTAATTGTCCATTAAACATAGCAACACACCTCCAGCGGCGAGACAACGATGTCAGTTATCTTATCGCCCCAATCCTTGGCCAGTTTTGCTACTCCGTTTCAAGTGCGCATGACGACACGATCAACGACGAGGCAGGCAATCGTGAATGGTGATGTCGATCGGGCTTACCTTTATCAGTTGACGCCGCTGTAAAGAGATAGTAGGATGAGACAGTTAGCGGTATGATTCTAAATACGCAAAAAACTATCCGCAACTATAAGGGGACACTCGATAACGAACTAAAACGGCTAGCAAATACCTACCACGAGAAGAACGCGCAAAAATCGCATGTCCGCTAGCGATGGGTTTAAGTTGCGAAATTCTACTCGCAAACAATGTACGTAGGGCCATTACTCTTGGTGCAAAATGTTCCAAGGACGATATCAAGAGGCTAATTCTCGCTGCTGATATTATTATATCACAAAGTAGTTTCTCGATGCTGCTGCGTAAAACAATATGCTCATTTACGTACGTCCGGCGCACTGACCACAACGCACCGCTGGTGATCGGTAGGTTGGCAAACACTGAGCCGAAGGAGGAGGAGGAATCTACTTTCCTTTTCGTTTAGGGCAGTGGCTCGTGAAAGACTGCTATTGCCGCGAGTCTGTCGCGACAAGTTGAACGATAATCATGCCTCTAGCAGCACTTGTTTCCTTCGCCAGGAGATGCTGGACGTGCAAACATACTAACACTACAGTGGCAGCGTATTGCTGTAGCACAATCCGTAACAACTAC
>KE524984.1:1432794-1478563 GCA_000441895.2 Anopheles sinensis
CAATTTTAAATGCACCGTCAGCGTCATGATGTTTGACTTCCTATATTTTTTAATAGAAGTAAATAACAATCAAAACATAGTCCTTGGGGGCAATACATATCAGCGTTGTTTCTGTTTTATTTTTGCAATTTCTAAAGTCGTCCATTTTTATTGCAAACCTAAAAACTATTGCTGCAAATTTATGAAAATATGAACCAGAGTTGATGAAAAATTATTAAACTGGCCCGTAATACCCTCAAAACCCCTACCTGGACGCTATGCAATTGTTTGCCCCGCTTTTCCGCTTCTCCACATCCGACCGCTGGTGGCAATAAACAACGGCACTTCCAATCCGATTGTCGCTTACAGTGGATCGGAATTAAATTCAGTTTGATAAGATAAGTGTGAAGCGCAGCATCTCCCTGAGTCGAGTACACCACTTCGTGCGGATTACTATGGAGTGTTCTTTGAAGGGCAAAACGATCGTCGTAACCGGTGCCGGTCAAGGTAGGCTGTGCAAAGGACGAAAGGATACCAATGCTAAGCAGCCTACTAGTGAGGATTATTATACTCCGTTAATTTTTCCGATGCAGGCATTGGGAATGAACTGTGTCGTACGCTGGATCAACTTGGTGCCAAGGTGATAGCCGTGTCACGCTCGCCGGGTCCACTGGAGGCGTTGAAAAAGGACTGCCAAAAGATCGAAATCGTACAGGTCGATCTGAGTGATTGGAGTGCAACGCGATCGACGCTTGGGGCGCTCGGAAAGGTGGACGGATTGGTCAACAATGCCGCAATAGCGATCATTAAACCGTTCCCGGAGCTTACCGAAGCTGACTTCGATAGGTGCGTTGAAATGTCCACAGTGAACCGTAAAGCTCATTAAACCGTTTCCCTCTTTTTCAGTACCTTCAACGTAAACGTTAAAGCGGCCTTCAATGTGGCGCAGGTTCTCGTTCCAAAGATGGAAGCTGGAGCGAGCATCGTAAACGTTTCATCACTTGCCGGACTAAAAGCCATCAACGGGCACTGCGTATACTCTATGTCGAAGGCTGCCATTGATGGGCTTACGCAAAATCTTGCCCTCGAGCTGGGTCCTAAAAAAATCCGTGTGAACAGCGTAAATCCGACGGTGATCCTGACACGCATGGGTCGTGATAATTGGTCCGATCCGGCCAAGGCGGATCCATTGAAGGCAAAGATCCCACTCGGGCGGTTCGGGGAAGTGCACGAAGTGGTTGAACCGATCATCTATCTGCTGAGCGATCGTTCGAGCTTCATTAACGGCCATTCGCTGCCTGTTGAGGGTGGTTTTCTAGCTGGAAACTGAACCACATCGTTCGGAAAAAAGTAAAAGGTTTGCCATTCAATTCAATGGTTTATTTTATTCGCATCAGAAGTGAAACGGAACGTGTTGAAATAAAAGCAAAATTATTTTTCACAGCGGAAATAGAAACTTAAAATAGTAAATGAGTCTGATCGCCGTTCTTCCAGGACTATACTTTTTTTGGGCTTATTGTTGATTGTTTCATTGGTACGCGTTGTCCTTCAGTCACGTGTGTCCCCCCGACAGAGATTTGTTCTTGCGTTGGATACAACCGAACCGATCGATACACTGCACACGCCTACAAGTCTCCTACAAATGTTTTGTGCGCTTCAGCATCAATCTACACAGGGGTGCCTAATTTACCGTCTAGTGTGTTTTTGTTTGCTTTTTTAAATACGCTTTATATTAAGTACACAGTTGTTACACACAGTTCAAAGCTAACACTTCTTAAACTCTACGACAGTTAATGGATCGCGCAAACAGATGGAAAGGGAGTTTGATGCCCCCCGGAAAGCTTAAGTGATCGAGGTTTTCCACATAAATCAACACATAAATAATCCTTACTGATCACAAGTAAACAACGCATTCAATGTGTGTTCTCTTCCGACGCGGATAGTACGGGTGATGAATCGTTTAGTACAGTATGAGATTCGAGGAGGCTTTCAATATGACTGGGGAGGAATTTCTTTCCCGCTAACGTTTGCTAACCGGATGAACGTTCATGTTACGGTGACTTGTCTTTTCACCTAGCGAGCTGATTTTCCGCGTTCCGCTCCTCTATTAGAAAACAAACACGAGGTGTACCTTTTTTCATTCGAATGATTAGAATGTCCCACCGGTTGGCCGATGGGTTGATTTCCGGAGCATGAATAAATCCTATTGATGGTAAGGCTGCCATATTTCAATCTATTTCTTTAGGCAGTTCCTACGCCCAATGCAACACCGGCGGCAAAGGCACACAGGAAAATGTGAAGATCGTTCACTTTGCAGCCGGATTCATCACCGATCAAGTTCGTGTACCACTTTTTGGCCTTCTTCGTGCGCTTCGTTAGTGCGTCCTCGGCCTGGTTCAGCTTACGGTCGAGAAAACGCTCCGCCTGTTGGAAAGCAGAAAATAATAGATAAAAATCAATGTTTGAATTGGATATTTTCCCTATTAGCATGATAAAGATGTTGAAGTGGACATTTTGCATGACAAAGATGAGACATAATAGTACATTAAAACCGCTAGCAGAATGAGAACTCCTTCAGGAAATGTTTCGACATACAAAAAGAAAAGAAACAGAAAGTAAAAGAAAAAATCTTTTCGTTCGTCCTATCGCAACTAAAAGCTGATAGGAATGTGATTTATTGTTATGTGCTAAAATGTGTTCGCTTAAGGCACAAAACCAAGACAAACTAACGGATAATCACAAAAGAAGAAAATAAATTATGCCTACGGACGATTCCACAACTGATCTCCAGAAGATATCCAAAACTGCAAATGCTTCATTCAGGTTGATCGGATTTTGGGAACTACTTCTGCTATCAGATGTTTGATTTTTGTTTTCTAGTGTTATAATCCTTGTACATCCTCGTGTTCATATTTCCTCGCAGCACAACACTGCTTTTATCTTCTTGTTTCGCTTGCTTTTCCTCTACGAAGCAAGTCCAATCAGAAAACCACCGATAAATCCGGTGGCCATGTAGGAGTTTTCTTTGGCGTACTTAAACACCTGCAAGCAGATGAATCAAATCAAAATGTGAAGCCAGTGATGATGTAAAAAAATAGTGTAATGATACGAAATGAAAACATTAAGTGAAGAAGCAGATGAATTTTGTATGATTGTGTCTCATCTCTCCGAGAGAAGGAAGGCGTTCAAAAGGGGAACGCATGCCGATTGGAAACCTACCTTATCCGTAAAGCTTGGTCCCTGGCCCGTGACGGCTTCCTCCACCTTATCCGTAACTTTATCCACCTTCTTCTGCACCTTATTCCAGTCGATTGCGATGATTCCTTGCTGGTTGGCAATCTGCAGCAGAATAATTCCACCTCCCACAGCAATTGCTGCCATTTTGCCAACCTTCATCGTGATGAATCCGGTGGCCCTAAAACGCGGTTTAGAAAGTATAGAATAATTAGATCGAATTTTGTTTTAAAAGAAAAAGCTCATGTCACACAAAGGCATACCATCCGCTTCCGGCACCGATGAGAATCTGTTTCGTAGCCGACTTTTTGCTCACATCCCCGATGAACCGGTCCAGAACTCCTGCAGCGTCACTCATGTTGATGATTTCCTTGTTTGTTGCGTCTTTTTTAACTTTTCCGTCACTCATTCCTGTGAAAGTAAAAAAGGGTGAAAAAAGGATAAGAATTGAAAAGAATGTGAAAATTTAATTCTTGAAAATGATACAAGTTTTGCTCGTTTCATTTGGCTGATGCAACAGATAACATCTCATTCTTATCAAGCCTGCACAAAACCACAAACCACATCCTTGTTATCTTGTTTGCATTCCAGTTGAAATATATGACAACAATATAACCAAAGAAAATGGCAACTTTCCAGTTTTTGGGGGCATCAGCTGATCCAAGTGTGAGCGATGTGCCTTTTTCTAAATCACTTTTTTATGATCCATGACGCTATCGAGGGAGCGGTAGTCCTTGAAAAAGTTATGTATTGAATCACTTTCCATTCGCGGTCAATGTTTTCTATTTTTAAGGTACTGCACCACTGCAAGCGAAAGTCGAATGACCTGCAGCAGACATCCTTGCCTTGATCGAGAAAAATCTCGTTCATGGATTCACCGCATGCTTAGGTATTACATAATGGCAGGCGGAATTTTCATGGGCAATTTAGTTATTTCCTGTCCCGAAAAGTCAACCATTTCTGTTCGGTGCAAATTGCAACGCAGTAAGAACCATCTCGACGGCGCGACGCCATCATGACCTCATCAGAGGCCATCATCGAAGGGATGCCGAATAGAACTTGGCCGGGAACGAGAATCGTTTCGCACTGTTAGTTTTGGAATACCTTTGCCAATCGCTTTGAGAAACCATAGCAGTGAAAAATTTCCACAAGATACACGGATATCTTCGTAGACTGCTTGCTTACCTGAGTACAGCTTCCGAAGTTTGGATTTTGTCCGTGTGAGGAAACTCACGGAACCTGTCGGCTTGCGCTTAATTTTGCACTTTGAAATCGAAAGCAGAACGCGACGTAGAATTTGGTACTGCCACCGACAGAACTATTCGCACTGAATGGATTTTCTGAAGAATACCAGCTAATTTTCTTCCGTCGCACCTACACCTAGCTTGCTAGTGGATATTGTTTTCTTTGCGTCTTTCTCTTGGATCGTAGGGTATTTACCAAGATTCATATTAATATAGAGGTGGGATTAACGCGTTTCGTTCGCAGCAATATTCACATTCATTAGCGAGCTTTCGTAGATGTTTTCGGAGAAAGGTCTTTTTCAGGCAAAGTTATGTGTCTTGAAAAGACCTTTCATTTGAGGGTTCACATGTAGAAATCGGTTGAGCCATCGTAAAGTTATTAACAAATTTGCTATTTTAGCTTTAAATATCAACCAAGGTTTCTGTATCTATTTCTCATCCACATGTTTATTTCAAAACCTAAAAATTACAGAAGAATCTTAGTTTAATCAAGTTGTTTTTCTTCAAAAGACCTTTCATTTGAGGGGTCTATTGCAAAAATTGGCTAAAAGTTATCAACAAACTGGCTATTTCAACCAATATTTGAAGCTGTGACCAAGGTTCTTAAAGTTTGTTTATGTCAAACTGAGCTGTTAGCTTCTTTCTAGTGATGGGGATATCGAATCTCTACTTGGCATTCGAATCACAAAATGTGAATCCCAACCGTCAAACAGTCGTGGAGATCAACAAATCAACGGCCGTCTGGAAATCGGTTATCCTAATCTAAATCTAAAAGAAGAAGAATCTTTCTTTCAAACATGTAAGCCACGTCTTGGTCTGAATGATTGTCACTCCGTGAGATAAAAATAATGGCAGAACTCCTAAGTTAATCGATGTTCGACTGTAATTCTTTGTTAAAAATAGGTTCATGACTTTATCTCGAACCTAAGTAATTAATCACTAAGACCCATTGTCTCTGCATCGACTCTCTTCGTGACTTATTCGACTCACCTCGTGTACGGGTCGATTCACATCAACTTCAAATAGATTCAGATCAAGTCTGAATTAAATCAAACCGAGTCCCTAACAAATCAAATCTGATTCGAATCCCAAGAAATAAAATTTGATAGGAATCCCAAACGAATCAAATCTGAATCGAATCCCAATCAAATCAAATCTTTAGAATCCGTCAAATGGGATTCGAATCTTTTGAATCCCTCTAGGGATCGAATCTTCGAATCTTTCGAATCCCGATTCTGCCAACACTAGTTGGTTTAGTTTTGATGGCAGCTCCCAGAAGTTCGGCGTTATCACAATTGTTGGTGCGTACGATCGCATAAATATCGGAGTTTACGCATCGGTCGGTCGGATACCGTTTGGTTCGGATAAGGCCACACTCGGGTCAAGCCGTGGCCAGATGATGTGATATGTCCGTTCATTAGATCCGTTGGTTGTGTGTTTTGTTTTTGTGTTTTAAAGTGCCTCCCGCTGACCGCCCGTTGATCCGCCCGTCCACCCATCGCGTTTTGGCATCATCAATTCGGTAAACAGGATGATCCTCGAAAGCGGCGAATTTAGCGTATCCACGCAGGAGCTGCAGGCACTGGCCTCGCTCGATAGGTTCGTAGCCGATCCAGGCGAGGATCTTCAAGAGATCGTGCTAAATCGTAGCATAATCAAACTTTCCTTCCAGCCGTCAGTATGGATTCCTGAAGCTGTCCGCGCCCGAAAACCTGAAGAAGAAGGCGCTGGTGCTGAAGGTGGGTGTTTTTCGTGGCCTCGTGTTTAACCTTGAAATGGTTTTGTTTTGATCATGTCGAAACAAATACCAATTACTGATGGGTGTTTGTGTTTTGTTTTTCTTTCCATTTTTCACGACCCGTGACTGGACGATAGGCGGTGAAGTACCTGGAACGTATGCTGATACAAGCGTATAACCAGAAAAAGGCTCACGAAGAGGAGCAGGAGGGCAAGGATACATCATCGAATGCGGCCAGCGGGAATGACCGGGATGGGATGGGAGGGGTTAAAATCAAGCAGGAAGTCAATCCGTTGTGCGAGACGGAGGTGAAAATCGATGAAAATCTTCCGGCAGAAATTATGTCTGTGGAAACGGGGCCGACGTCGGCGGTCCCGGAAAAATCGTCCTCCGTGGACGAAACAAACGCGACCGGTGATGGTAGTGCGTCCGCGAAAGAAGTGTCGGTGTTAAAGGAAAAGCAAACGAGTGACAGTGAAACGGACAGCATCAATATTGATCCGAAAACGTACTGTAAGCTGGGTCACTTCCATCTGCTGCTGGAGGACTACGAGAAAGGTAACACCACGATTCGGTGGAAAGAAATCAGGAAAAAAAAACTTCAATTGTCTTATCGGAGTTTTCGTTTTTGTTCGTTGTAGCTTTATCAGCGTACCAGAAATACTATGCCTTGAAAGCGGATCACTGGAGGGATGCTCCGTTTTTGTACGGCTTGGGTTTGGTGTACTACCACTACAACGCGTTTAGATGGTAAGTAAAGGGAATTGTTAATTACATGACTTGACAAGAAAATGTTCCGCACAGTTTTCATTCTAGTTCTACTGTTATAAGAGGTTCAATAAGCCTCCAAGACCAGCAGTACAGAGCGGAACAATTTAAAAATATCTCCACTTGATTTTTGTTGAACAAATTGTAAACCAACCATTGTTGAACGATTAAAATTATTGTAGATCGACACAAAACACTAACTGGCCACCTGATCCTCTTATTTTAGTACTTGTTGAATCGGCTGGTCATAGAGAACCAACTTCTACTAACTTTTGGTGTGGCTACGAAACGCAATCGATCCACTTTACTGTTTCGATGTCATGCTAGATAAGACTCGTATGATTATTATGTTCGTATTTATGTTAATTAATTTAGTGTACATGATTGAGAAATGCAAATCCTAAGAGGAAATGAAGAGTTTCTAGATATTACTTTAAACATTGAATTTATGTATCATACATACAAAAGCACTAATGATAGAGATATTCATGTTAGTGCTATCTAACATAGCAAATTACGATGATGATGATGAGTCCCACCTCTTACCCCAAAACAGGTTTGAGAATGGCGGAGTTATCATGAGATATTTGAAAACAATCAGAAAGCAAATCACGAAGTGGTGGTATCATAGCGACTCTTCACGAAACAGACCAGTCAGCTCTCTTTTCCTTGCGTACAGTGTGGTTAGCACAATTATCAACAGGAAGAAATCGTGGAACCACTCTCCGGAGTGCACGGTCAAAAAATGCTGTATCCTATTCGTATAGCCGGTATCTCCCTTGTCCAACACATGGAGGGGAGTTACCACTTTCCAGGATCGGCAAATTAAGCAAACCTTATCCGTGAAACAGATGGTCGCGTCGAAAAAATCAATGATCTATTCCTTCGAATTCAGAAACAAAGTTTCCCATAGACCCATATCTATAAATTGGAGTTTGTTATTATGTTTTTTACCATACTAGATAGATCATAAGATTCATCTTCTTCTTGGATTAACGACCATTTTCGTTCATGCCTGTCCCATGAAGGGCTTACAAGACTTTTTCCCTTTGCGTACGTAGTCAGCCTTCTTGTACAGGGGATTGTCCGGTCTTGGTTGAGATTCTAACCCACGCCATCGAGGTGGTGAGTCCCAACGCATAGAGCTAGAGCTCCTTAAAATAGTATGATTTGTGGTACAGTTCAGATAATTTTCCCTACCAATTTCCACGCCCTGGCATCCTCAATGTTGATGAAAAGGGTGCACTTCCTGCACATTGGTTAAGACTATTTTGTTAACCTACTTTTCTACCTGACTGCTATTGTAGAATGTACGAGCCATGGAGATCGGCATCATGCAGATCGGTATACCTCGGCATGGCGCAAATCCTTTTTTTTCTGTATGGAGTTATAGCTAGCTAGCGTCGACGGGGGTCTGGATTGCTGTACTGCGCTAATTAGAAACATGGGGACAAACGCGAGGCTACCAAAGCAGGCTTTTGAAGCCGCAGTACGTTGCTCCAAGACGAGCTACATATACAGAGAATCAAAACGAATTAGAATAAACGGATAGAAGGAAAGAAGACCCATACCGAGCCACCACAAGTGGTTTCTTCGTTCGTCTTACTCTGGTATTAATTGAATAGCATAAAAAAGTCTTCTAATAAAAAATGTGTCGTGTTTGAACGAAATCTCTTTTTAAAAGATTATCTTCTTCATGCCTGCCCGTTACTAGACTTTTTCCTTTAGCGTTCGAGGTTGGACGTTCTTTTCGTACAGAAAGGGGCCCTGCCTGTGTCACTTTAAAAAAGTGTAGATATAACTCTATTCTATGAAATGTGTACTTTACAAAGTTACTAATAGGGCCAGAACGTTATAACCTGTTGAATATAGGAGAGTAGAACTAGAGATAGTACTACAAATGGACGTTTTGAGAGTTTATACCAGGGATCGGCACACGTTTCTAGAATGGGACCAAATGATGGAAAAGAACTTAAAACCTCAGGCCAGCTACCTTAAACGATGTTTTAATGTTTTGAATATGATTTTAAACCCTTTTTGAATGGAGTATCAATTTTCTTCTCCAGCAAGATACATAAACATAACATAAAATATTTATTTTTCGTTGAATTTAGTACTTTTTCAACATTAGTTTTTTTTTCATTTTAAATAAATTACTTTTATTATATTTCAAATTTATCATTTACTTAAATTATGTTGCCGTGTCAATGTTTATCTGGCTTGTTCTCAGTTATTAAAATTAGTCAGCTTTAAGAAGTTTTGTTTCAGAATGGTACGAAATGCTATCCTTAAAGTAGTTAGGAACATAGTAAATATGTTATTTTGTCGCTGGATTCTCGACGAAGTACGGCGAGACTGGGTAGTTTTAGAACGACTTAAAGTAAAATGTGATCGAAAAATCTAATAAAAGTATACGGGTTAGTCGACATTACATCAAACAGTTTCAAGATGAGGTGATCAACTGCAGCTAATTGAACTGGAAACATTTAATTTATCAACAATCATGTAGGGGACATGGTTTACTTGGTCAACCTAAAGAAAAAAGAGACTAACAATTCTTTAACATTGAAGTGTCTTATATTGGGAAAAATGTTAAGATGTTTTTGCAGAAAAAGAGTACGAAACATATTTATTTTAACTTTATAATCTGCTCCATTCAAGAAAAGTGGCTTCATTCCGGAAAGCCAATTTATGTGCCCGTTGGCCACCGATTCGATCGTTTGATCCCATTTTTCCATCTTCTCATAATGCGTTGCGATCGTTCTTTACGATGTGCTTTTGTGCGATGTGACGATATCAAACGCTTAAAACGCACGAGAAGAAGGGCTGATAGTAGCTTACTTTTGAACAAAAAGGAAACTCACACGGCAAGTGTGCCGTTCTGGTTGCGTGCGTTGAAAACCAGTTTCCCTAGAGCTGGCCGCGATGACTAGAACGGAACGAGCGACAAGCGGTTGATTGTCTTCGAAGATATCTATGCTGTGGCCCCCATGCTGTTTCTATGTACACCTATGTTGCCTGACTGTGTGCCACGAAACCTGCTCCACGGTGTGCCAGGGGTCGGGGAAGGGTGGATGATATATCAGCATCTTTCTTTCTTGCTCTCTTCTGTTTC
This sequence comes from Anopheles sinensis, assembly GCA_000441895.2. Taxonomy (NCBI): domain Eukaryota; kingdom Metazoa; phylum Arthropoda; class Insecta; order Diptera; family Culicidae; genus Anopheles; species Anopheles sinensis. The sequence continues at coordinate 1,442,873 of KE524984.1, forward strand.
CTTTTTACGTCCCCCGCCCTTTTGCTTATTTAGAAACACTGGAATGCTCCTCACGTGAGCCTATTTCCTGTTCTCAAACACCATTTCTTGTACGTCGTCATCATCATCTTGGTTGGAAGGTGTTTAGGCCTCCCCGCGGGCCCTCGTGCAATTCCACAATCCGGTCTCCCCCTCGAATTCGTCGGTACGTCGGTGGTACGTGAGAATCGGCACGATCTCTTCAATTCACCGCACCGTGGATGTAGAGTGGCCGAATACTCACACACACACACGGCCCCGAGGATGAACTTGTTCCATAATGAGTTCAATGACTTGTTGAATGTGCCGGTAGAAAATCGGCCAGCTTGGGGCGTTGGTGTGGAGTACGGTGCGCTCCGGGGAAGGAGGGAGTGCTCGATTATGCTTCTGCTTCCTTTGCGCCCCCGCGAGAAACACGACGCATCGTGCGTACACGTTTATGCTGGTACGGAGTGAGAACCGAACGCCCGAAGCAGGAAGACACACTTGGCATCATGCCCTCGGTTGGCTCCGTATATGCTCCGTTTTCATCGCCAAATACCCTGCCCTTTCTACACTCGCTAAGATCTTTTTTCCTGGCAGCATAACGATCATGTTTTGCAGTTTGATGCAGGAAATATCTTCGACCGCTGTTTGTACACTCCTACCGGAAAGGGGGATCATCATCAGGACAATCTGTAGGGTTGGTCAGCTTGAGTTGGGGTAATGGGGTGATTGCATCCGAGTTGTATTTTTAGGACACTTGATTTCCGGTTAGGATCGTGTCCAACTTCAAATGTACCGTGGATGGACAAACACGAAGGTTTAAGATAATTATTATAAAAATGTGCGTTATTTCGATGCTAACATGCGGAAGTTTAAGTCAACACGTCTAGTAAAACAACACAGTTAGTTTATAAAAAAAGGAACAACATTGGTTTAAGAGGATTATGAATTATCGTTCCATGCGGCCATCGTGACACTTATTTTCGAACCCGAATCTAAGGCCCAGCATCCAACAAAGGAAAGTTCGGTGCTTCTCTACATGAATAACATTGTTCCAAAGTCTACAGTTTTACAAAATATCTGCCAACCTTTCTTTGCCGTCCTTTGCCGGTCCTCCAGAAAAGTATCATCCAAAATTTAACCCAAACGTCAATGAACTTACCATTCGTCCATTTTTATGTCTGGCCAAGCCAGACAAAACATTTCCGTCCGCACCCAGGTTGTAACAGAAACAGAGCAACAAAACACCTTCCATTTACACAACCAGTCTCGTTTCGGGGGTTTTTTTTGGTAGGGAATATGCTATGTCCGCTCCACACAACTGAATTCCGTGACGCAAGTGGTTCACGAGCACACCGTGGCGTCACTGCTGGGAGTGGAGAAGCATCGGTGGATGCCAACGGGGTGTGTCTGCCATGCCTTGTAACCACGTTCCGACCCATCCAGTCTTTCCAACCTGCGATGCGGGTTGGTACATTCATGCGTTCGTTCATTTCGCTTCGAGCACGGACTCCAGCGTTCATCCATTCGCGTGCTGATGCTTTGGTTTTCGTCTGCCGGTATGCCGTCTGCTGCATGGCCCGGCGAGAACACGAGGCATCTGCACGCGCACACGTTCCGGCGCACTCCTCGACGGCCTGTTGGTGGCGTTTTGGATCCCTTTCATATGGCGGTCATGAAGAGGGAGGGGGGTTCGATTGGGAAGAAAAGTTCGTCAAACCCTTCGTCACGTCACGGGTCACCGGAAGGCCGATCCCGTGCAGTACGGCTGGTTTTCGATCGAACTGTTGTTTATCGTGAATCGTTTCCTTTGCTACGTATAAAAGTAATTAAATTTGAACGTAACTCATTTAAATCCGGTACAAAGTTTATAAGTTTTTTTAAGTAAAAAAAAGTTAGTCACAATTCTGATTCACTTTTCTAACTGAAAATTTTCGGTTTCATTAACAAATTCCAAATACCGCAAATAAGTTGCTACCAATCAGATACAATACGTCTCGTGGTGTATGTATCCAATTTGCATTCACCGTTCGGTTTCACTGCATTTTCCATCCAACAGAAAGTACAATTTTTCCTCCCCAACATTTTTGCATAAGCGCATCCAATTGCATGCGGGAGTGTGAGTGAACGTATGGAGGGGCTTCTCTTTTTGCGAAATAGAATTATGGAAATGACTTTTACTTCACCACGCTGGATGTTGGATGCCATCCCGCGCTGTCCGATGCGATTAGGAAAACTCTAAAAACTTTTCCAACCTCCCCAATAAAAGGGTTCGTAAAAATTCGTTTCACTGAAAGTGTGTGAAGGACTGTAATGGGGTACTTTTTATTTCACCATGTAACCGGGCGCAGATTTTATCATCCATTTTTATTGCCTGTGATTTTGTGCCAGTGTTTAACGTAATGCCTCTGTTCGTGTGCATATTCTTTTTTTCTGGTCGTTTCGTTTTGCAATCGCATCCCCGGTGAGCATTAATTTATTGCTAAAGTTCATGCAAAATAAACAAACAGGGATGGAGGTAGTGCATGCAAAATGCCGTTCTTGATGCCACAACATATCTTATCGGCGAGACACGAAACTGGCGTCGTTTTGTTTCCAAAAATCACGCACCATTTGGCACGCGAAAAGTTTTTGAGGGTGTTGAGAAAAGTTTAAACCATGGGTGTATGGTTTGTAGGATTGTTTTCATCCCTTTTGGGAAATTTTTATCATGATCTTTATAGGAGTAGTGTTTTTACGCGGAAAGGTGCATACAATGCAGCTTGGGGCTTTGAATGAAATTTACTTCACACTGTAACAGTGCGTTTAAAATTTAGTTTTATCCATTTCTATATTTTTTACAATTTTAACAGTCGTGTGCTTGAAAAAGTTTATTGCTTCTCACACGTACATTGATTTTGAAATCACTCTTATTCCATCCTGGCCACCGTTCAATTGAACACCCCTAAATGAACGTGACTGGTCGGTGGAAATTCGTTCGGCACAGCTTGCAGCACATCGTTAATCTCCATTCTGACGCGCGCCCAACGCTCCACTTCGGCATGGGAAAACTTTCATTTTCAAAACCGTTTATCACTGCAACCGCAATATCACCGCACCGTCAAGTGGTGGGGAACTCGTGAGGATGAATTGGTTTTCCCACCCCTCTTCGGCTGCACGCCGTACGCCAATATGCTACTGCATCGTTCGCTGCTTTGTTCTGGAAAGGCAGAACATGTATCAATGGACAATGATACACGAGGGTGGTTTGATGGAAGGGCATATTATGACGGCTTTTCCATCCCGTAAAGCACCGTTCAGCAGGTGTGTCGACGACAGGAATCGTTTTGATGTAACGAGTGGCGCCATTTATGCTGAGTATTTCCTTTTTGTCATCGTCAATTGATAAAGCACTTTCGATTGTTGCCCTTCCATTGGTAATTAGTTTTCATCTCGGAATGTGATGAATGTACGTCGTGCGTTGCGATTATTTGACGCCAATGAATTGTACTGAAAATAAATTTAAAAGAAGTTAAGCATTGTTTTTAAAGTTGTACTAAACGACTTTGTCATTGAGCAGGAAATTGCTCGGAACCGGAAACATTTGGCATTTGCTACGTTCATTGACCACTTGGCTTAGAGGTGAATAATTTATGAGAACGGCATTTCGATCTTCGGTTGCTTCCGTTCGGGGCATCGATTTTCACTTTCCTTGCAACGAACTCTTGTTCCTTTTCCATGAATGCACCGGAAGCATGCTGCAACTTGCGAAAAGTATTCTGCCCCATGCTGTCCCTCCTGAACGGTGGGACTCTGTAAATAATCTGTTGGAGGGTCCTACCAACTATACCACAAATCATTGGGAATTAGCGTAACGTAGTGGCTGGCATCGAGTGGTGCGCACTTTGGGCCCCCCAGTTTTACTCCATGGAATTTGATCTCGAGGTTTGGGGTTAAAATTGAACTAGACAACCACATTCCATTTCGTGTGTGTGTGTGCTGTCGCTAGCCTCAAGGATGCCAGAGGATGCTCCCTTTCTGTTATTTCAACTTCCATCCGGTGATGTGACGATGGCAGACAGAAAGGAAACGTCGGAATGAGGGTCGCACGGTTTCTACGTCTGGAGCTGGTGTTGGATGACATGATTTATGCTCCCGGTTTCGGGAGTATGTTCTTCGGTCTGCCGGATCTTCCGGGCGGATGATGCCGGTGCCAGTACATTGCGTTCGTGGTGGTAAAACGGGTACGACATTCGAACTCACTGGTGTGTGGAACAATTAGCAAAAGTCCCCAACTTCTCGTGTCCTTTTGACGCCATTCGGTGGGAATGTCTTCAAACGTTTCTTGTGAGGGTTTCCGGGACTCCGGGTTTTCGATTGAAGAATTGAAATAGTTTACAAGACTATTTGTGAACTGTCGGCCAAATTTAACTCGCCGTTTGAGAGATGCCCTTAATTATTAGAGGTTACTTTTCTTATGTGGTTCTATGTTATTAAATTACATTAAATTTATTTTTCCAAGAAACATACTTCACATTCATCACGTATTCATGTTTTCCTATTTTTTTGTCCCAACTATTATACTTTTAAACCTCTTTACCATGTTTCCCTCCACTCATGGTCATGGAGCAACGCAACAGACGGTATAACATCGTTTGCAAATTCAATGCGAACGTACGCGTCCGGGTTTCCCTCGATATCCACTTCCGGTTTCCGGTACAAAGGATGTCCGTCGAATGTTTCCTCCCGAATTTCCCAGCTTCCCATCGGTGAAGGCAAAAAACAACCGGTCCATCGCGAATGATTGAAACCGTCAGAACCATGAGTGACGAGTGTGGTCCAGCTTCGTTTCGATGGTGTTGTATTTTCCTCTTCTTTCCCCACTGTCTGGACACACCGTATCCCGAAATGCCGGATTGACCGGCTCTGGCGGTCGTTCGTTGGGGCGTAAAATTAACGAACACAAGCTTCACTGTAGCCCTTTTAGTCCGTTTGTCATCGAGCGTCGTGCCGTCTTTGTGCCGTGTGCCGAAAGCCGATTCGGTGACCATTAAATGTTTAAATCCATTTTCTAATTAAATCGGACTGTAAAGGCAAGTCGGAGAGGTTCTCCAAATTCGTCGCTCTTGTTACACGTCCGTCCGTGTTTGATATTTTGATTGTAGGTGGTGGATGGTGGAGTGCTTTTAGTACGTCTGGACCTTAATTGCACGATCTCTGGCATAGAAGCACCCTTTTTTTAAGCTGAACCTATTTTACGTATCACAATTAATGATTTATTTATGACAAAAAGATAAAAAAGAAAGCCAATCGTAAACAAAGAGTAAACGACTGCAATAAATTCTTTTTGATAGCGTTAGGAAATTTGATGTAATGTGATTGCATTGAAATTAATGTAGTTTGCACTTTGTCGGTTCAAATTCGACGCCCCCTTTCGAGCGACAAAATGCAATTTGTTCAGCAATTATCACCGCAGTAAATCAACGGCGCGATCTAAATTAGTACCACCACCATTAGCTTGGTGTTGTCGGGAAGGTCAAGCACCTTTTCTCTTGTATATGCAAAATAGGAAAAACACACACCCGCATGATGAGAAAATCGCGCTGGCGGGGGAAAAATCAAACGTGCTAGCAGCATGCACATTTGCTTTGCAAGCAGGAGCGCCACATTAGGAGTTTTCCATATTCCCTCTGCCACCTAGCGATAATAATAATCGCTATTGAGCACGAAACTGGTGGATGGTTTTGTTTGGGTAAGGGTTGAAAAGTTGAGCGAATTTTATTCATACGAAAGCTAGAAATTTACCATTTTCAAATAAATTATTCAACTTATCCGCGTATCCGCAAGGTGAAAAAGTAAATATTTATTTAGAAAACCCACATTTGTCGCTTCCAAAACTGCTTTTCATTTGCCAAAATTCTATGCGAACATAAACCTTTCACTTCATGTTCTGAATGCCCTCCTATAAACCATTTCTAACGCCCAATTGTAACCCAGCTCAGCAAGGTTCAACAATCGGATCGATTCGATAATTCCATTTCGGTTGTTGAAACATACATATTCCACCCCTTGCTGAAGCTCCATTTCACAGCCCAAATCCGGCTGTACGCCGGTGTGATTCTGATTTCGTTCTCAAAACTGCTACCCTGCCGACGGACGAAAAACTGCCGTCCCCAAACCCGCTGGCGCTGGTTGGTGGCGGTTTTTGTGGGCAAAGATTTACACCACACGCTCAACAATCGTCGGCAGGACAGCAGTGAGTAAGGCTGGTCCTATTTCACCAGCAGTAGAAGCTGTAGTGGTAGTTTTCGACAATCGATGTGATTTCGCTTTCGACGAGGAGCAACAGAATTTTCGCCCAGGTCAATGACCGACCGGGAGGCTCAAACTCTAATCCAAAGCTCTGAGGGTGGTTCCATAGATTTTCTCATTCAGGCTGGCTGGCATAGGATTGGTCGCCAACAAATGCTTCGTGGACGAGTGCATGGAATCGGAAATGAACCGTAAAACTAATGCCACCGATGCACAGCGGCTCAGACTCCGGTCATTTGGTTTGACATTTTATTACAACAAATTTAGAAATCTCTTTTTCATATGAGAGAACGATAATTGGAAAAAAATATCCAGAATTTTACACATTTTAAAGCACGAATATCTCGAAAAATAGTGAGATTTTTGGTTCGTTTTTGATAATGTTTTGCGACTTTTCTAAAATATTTTTTCCTTACATCGCCAGAAAGATTATTTTATTGGCTTTAGTAAAAACTTAATCACAGAAAAAAAAGCTTGGGAAAATAGTTAATGCTAAAGCGAATAGAATACATTTTTCGTGTCATTTCATATAAATTATGTAATAAAATACTCCAAATTAAACAGTTAAACCAAAATGTGAACCTTTTGACTTCATCTTATAATTAATTAATTTTGTTATTTATTATGTAATGAGGTAGAAACTACTCATTTGAAAAAAAATATCTAAAACTGTGAATACAATTTGGTTGCCATAAAATTGCCGCATATAAAGAGATGTTTAAATTTAATTTAGTATGCTTGTTTTGCTGTTTATTTTAGCTTTTTATTCAAATAATGTTAAATCTGATGTATTTTCAGAGTATTTTATTATTTTGTTTATTTTCTAAGCAAAATTGTGAAAATCACTAAATTTTCAATTATTTCTCAAATTTCCAAACACCGTCACTCTTCTTGTTCAGATCACTTCACTACCTTTGCTAGGTTTGTACTCTTTCGTTGGGCACTCTGGCAACTTTATTGCACCGCCTGCAGTCAGCCCTGACGGATGATGAGAGGATAATCCAATAATGTCGCCCGTGATTCACTCTTCTGCACCTTTCCGGACGAGGATGCAGCAGTTTGCGGCAGCTCGGGCCGCCCGGGAGTGCAGGTGGCTGTAATTACATTTTAACCGTCCAGCATCGACTTAGCGGTACACTATCAGCACTCGTCCGCCCATCTTGTTGTTGGTTCCGGTTTGCTGACAAACCCCTGTGAAGTGCCGTCACACGTTGCTGCAACGAGGTTGTCACTGTGAGTGTCGCTAAATTGCTGGCGTTGAAATTTTGTTCCGCGCCCAAACCCATCCTTCGGTTCCAGTGGTGAATAAATGGATAACAGTTGGAAATAGTTTTGGAAGAACGCTTGGGAATGTCTGTAGTAATTTTCTTTTATCCAACCAGTTTTATGTTTATTTTACGTTGTGACGGTCTCTAAAATCATTAGATACGAATCAAAAGTTGCTGCAGTTTGGAAAAACGGATATTCTTACTTAAATTTCCTTCTATATTGCAAAAAAATTTTGTCGGAAACGAATGAAAATATTTATTTATCTGCACTATGTAAATCAAAAAGAAAGAAATGTATTTAAAACAACGTGGCAATAAAGCTTATGCTTGCTTCTGAAATGCTGGAAGTCAAAGCGTAAGGCAGTCAACTGCCATATCGCCTCCATTCTCAATTTGCAACTCCTTTGCCTTCCTTCGCTAGCTTCTGATATTCCATTTCGTTTCTATCGCCGGGCGAAAAGCGATGGAAATTACATTTCACGTCTCGACACCCGAACACCCGGCTGAGACGTGCAAGGAACTCATAAACCGTGCTCTCCTTGCGTACCATTGACTGTGGCTTTCATCCACCACTGCGCCAGGAGGGTTTTCCACCTCGCGGAGTTCAACTGCGGCCATTTTTCCGACGCACCACGTGGCGCTCGGGTGCATCCGTTTGTCGCTGCGTGTCCTTGCGCTCCCGCTGCGACGTGTGTCTTTCCTGTCTGGCAGGATCCAAGATGGGTGCCGCCCGCCAATGTCAACAACCTTCGCTCACGAGCAACAACGACCCGGACGGGGCGGTTACTTTGTGGTGCAGCTGGAAAACCCTTGCCTGGCGTCTCCGTCGACTGTTCGGTGGATTTTCGGGGATTGCCATTTTCCTCGCCCGGTACTCGAATCACTTCCGTCGCCCGTTCACGTTCCGTTTGCCGGCCGGCATTTTCGGTCGTTCGATCGTCGTTTTCGTTTATTGTTGTCTGGGTTTTCGTTCGGTGAGCAACCTTTTTCAGGAGGGAAAACTTTACCGAGTGCCGGCACCGGTTGTCGGGATAGGATTTTTTTTCTTGTTCGTTGGTTTAGTCCTTTCCTACCGGCCACCGGAAAAGCTTATCTCGTTTATGCTGTCAGACAGACCCCTTTAAGCGTGATCCACTTGAACCCGACGCCCTGTAAGGATGACAATCATGAATAGAAATGTTATTTACACATTACATTTGTATATTGATTTTCTTTTTATTTATTTAAAGGTAATTTAATGAATTCGTTTTATCAAACTGTTGCATTTATTATTAAATATTGAAAAAGTCATCGTAGGGTTGCTTATATTCAAAGTATGATTTTACTTGTTCTTTATTACATTAGCTTATTGTTATTGTATTATATTTTTATGCATATTTATTATTTAATTTCCATCGTTTGCGTATAATTTTTTGATCTCAAGTTCTTTATTTTTTATTTATGATGTTTTAATTAAGCTTTCTTTCAACATTGTGGGTTTTTGTAATTTATCCAAATTCATCACAATTGGAACGATGTTCAAACTGTACTTAACTTCAACCCACTGTTTTGTTGTTTATCGTCTATTCTGGTGCGGTAGTAGGGAAAGAAATCTGATAAGAATGTAAATGCGGTCGGTCCAAAAAACCAGTCTGGCAAACAGTAACGACACCATCACTCCCCTTTGGTAAGATCAAACGTTGGCCCCGAGATTGGATCAGCTTAACGTCTTACATTGGGCGTTAAAAGTCCCCTCTCGTGAGGTTTGGTGGAAGAAATTAATCGTAAACGGCATGGAATGGCATGACGCTGTTGTAGACAATATAAATAAATACGGCAAATACCTATGTATTCTTTGCCGTTCTAACTTTCTGTTCGCAGTGAACGTGTACCACGAGGACGCACCGAGAAAATCCCGATGTACGTTTTCCATTCCTTTGCGCGGGGGGATCCGGCGTTCTAGCGTAGTGGAGTATTTACGACTTTGGCGTTCTGTTCCTCACGCCCGTTTGCGGTATTCGTATTTCGTTTGGTTGTTGCTTCGTTTCTTCCCTCTTCCGGCGTTTCCCTCTGGCTTAGGGAAAAACTTTCCCCGGAACACTGGAAGACGACACGATGATCATAGACGAAAAAGCAAAAACACGATTCTCTCACGGGTGGCTTTTCCTCGCAGCAGCAACAACAACAGAACAACACAAACATCAACTATTCTGGTGGAGTTTTATTTTCTCTTGTGGGGTGGTGGTAGGAAAAACTGTTTCATTCCTGGCTGCCGCAAACGCCGATCGAGCGTACGTTCGAGTAAGTCTAAGGAAGTTTCCCAGCGCAAAGTTGCCATTTTCCCTTGCGCCAGTTGAACGGTCTTCGGCAAGGACCGAACTTTCTCCTATGTATCGGTTTTTTCGTGTGCATTCCCACGCTTTTTTAGCCCATCCTCCCGGCGTTTATTATGTGGTCGTTGCACGTCTTTCGTTTTGGTGAAAATATTGTGATGCGACCGTGCGCGCTTTTCGCAGCTTTTTCCTGTTCATTTTTTCCCCCTATTTTCCGACGAATCCGCTCTGCAGAGAAAGTTCTTATATACTTTTGTTTCGGTCCGCTTTTGACTGGCTGGTGTTTGACTGTGAGGAAATGGGGATCCCGGAAGCATTTCTTTTTCTGTTTTGCTATTCAAGGATATGTAAAGGTATAGCTACCCGGCGATACGGGAACAACATTTTGAGAAGGGCCGTACATAGCGCAGGAAAGCTTCCATTCAAACCGTTTTCCCGGGAACGCTTCTGCGTCCTTGATCCACCGGGACGTTGGGCATCCATTTCTCAACCATTTTCGCTTCTTACATCCCGGGTGACACTACCCGGGAATCGTGGCGCTATACGGTGGCAAAAGTAGTCGCTACTTATTCGATCGTCCCCAAGACATACGCGTGCAATTTACTGTTTTTCGCTATCCTTTTTGGGTGAACGAGATTTTGGTTTTTGTTAGCTTTGCACTTTACTCTCGTCTTCAAGAAATACGCCTGTAGAAAGATGTTGCCTTGCTGGCGAAATGTTGCCACCTTTTTTCATCCTCTTAGGACGAGGAAATGAAAATTTATAGCATTCCGCCACTGCTTTTCCAACTCTTTGCAGTTCCTATAGCTTCTCCTCCACGGTGGAAGATAATTTACCCGGCGAGTGGTGTGCAGGTGTTTACGTACGGGAATGGAGCAAGATAAATATTATGAAATATAAATTATCCCCTGGCCATCGCTCGGGTTCTTTCTCTATCACTTCCACATCTCAAAGACCGATCAGTTTTTTCCCCTCACTGTTACCTCGGTGTCTGATGAAGACATTTTTGCCTTACGTAGGGAAGGGTAATGGGAGTTTAGTATTTACTGTTGTTATTTAAAAGCGTGTTAATATATTACAGTTCACTTTATTTGTGACTCGTTTGGATGTTTAGAAAAAACGGTTCAAATGTGATTGGTTAATGGTTATTTATTATTTATGTTCGCTTCTATTTTACTTGGCAAAGTTGGAAACAACGTGCAATCTCTAGACCCAACGTTTTCGATACTTATAATTCAGCAGACACCCACCATCATGAGCTAGTTCCCTCCCGGTATCGAAAATGCAATGTTTTCCACGTGCTCATCGATGTGAGGTGTTTTAGGTGTTTTGTCAACCACAAACATTTCTGCCTCCCGACCGAGATCCGCCGCAAGCAGCTGGTATAGTTCTAAAGAGGCCTTGGTGTAGGGTTTTCCAAAGGCCCGCGTAAGGGCATCGTAAGCCGCTTGGTAGTACACGTGTTGAACCGGCATGGCAGACTCGAAGTTATCGAAGGTTTCCCACCGTAGCTCCAGATATTCATAAAACTTTGAGGCCATCCGATCATACATGGTTCTGTTTGCCGAGGCCTTCGGTGCGGGTGCTACAGCTAGAGTTGTTCTTTTCCGTTGAAATGGACATTGAGCTGGCGGTTTTCGGCAGCTTGGCAGTTTTGGCCTGTAAAAAAATGATTCTCATCAAATTGTTGTTGTTTCTTAGGTTGTTTGTTCTAGAGTTATGGAACTTACCGATTTCTTAGATCTTTAAGATGCTCACTGACGTGCTTTACTTTCGCATCACTGGGGTTTAGATAATGCAACGATTTTAACGTGGTCTGCAAGACTTCCGGTTTGGGTTGAGACAGCTCGGTCAAGTGACACAGCGAAGACGTCGACGGTCCGGAAGAGGATAGCGAGGTCTTAGAGCTGGATGTAGATTTTTGCCTCTTAGGATCAAAACCTGTGAAGGATGAATCTGATAGTGAAGGTTTTGGGGCTTTCTTAGTCAAAGCATTCTGTCTTTGCGAAGTAATCGGCCCAGTATGTTGATCATTCTGGGACATCGCGGTTCCAGGAGATTCTTTATGGAGCGTGGTATTTGGTTCCGGAGAGCATTGATTTTCAATTTGCGTCACTAGTGGTAAAGGGATTGACTTTTCTTCCGCGATTTCAGATTCCTTCATTTCAGTCGTGATTTGAGATGGAACGTCTTGTTTTGTTTTCGGAAGGTTTTGTAAAGGTTTATCAGGAGAAGAGTTCACCTCGTTTACCAATATCGACTGTGCCGTAGACGCAAGTTCAAATTCATTTACACTTGAAGGCGTCACTGCAGATTTAGTATCTAACGTAGACGAAGGGTTCATTTGTTGGGAATAAATCACCCCAACATCATTGACCGTCGTTCCTGGAGATTCCTCATGGTGCTCTAGTTCGTGTTCAATGGGGTTTACAATTTGCCCTAGTGTTGATGAGCGGTCTGACTTTCCTTCTGTGATTGCAGGATCAATAGTTTTCGTAGTAATTTGTGCTGCATCGTCGTGATTTGATGGGATCATTTGCAAAGGTTCTTTAGCTGAAGAAGAATTATCCTCGCTTGTCACTAACGACTGTGCCGTGGACATGGGTTCTGAATCTTTTAATGCACAGACATTGGGATTCTCCGCCTCATCTTTATCAAGAAGGAAATCTTCGGCATCTATTTTTAATAGAATTTTTTTAAAGGTTTATGGCGTTCAAAGTTTTACATTTAGTTCCGATCGCAGGAACACTGTCTTACCTTTCACAATTTTCTTCGATTTTTTCGATTTTTTCCCAAACTTTTCCGTTTTTCCAGCGTGTTCCGGTTGTTTTTCAAATAACGATTTCATCCAATTTACTTTCAATTTTGCTGAAGAATAATTGAAATGAAAAATAATGGATAATTGATTTACTTTTCCTTAAACAGAAATAGTTCACAAGAAATTACTCACCTCCGCTATCTGCTTCATTACCGTTTCTTGCAAATGCATTGCTATTTTCTGTAATATTTCGAGACTTTTCTTGTTCAGAAGATTGATCCATTATAGATAATTTATGAAACTGTCAATTTGGTGGTAAAGATGCCAAAAAGTACGAACTGATCCTAGTGAAAGCAGCCGGAACAATGGCGGCCTTCGTCTTCGCAAACCAGTAAAGAATAAAGCGATGGTTACTTTGTTGTTCAGATGTTTCTTGCTTAAGTGAAGCTTTAGGTTTTGTGTGGAATTATTTTCTTTCGGTTTTCTTTGTGAACCAACTTGTGTCCATACTGCTTTAGAGTGAAAATTTAATTTCTTTTTCTCTCTTTGCAGGTAAGTTGGATGGAATTGTGTGTCCTGTTGGTAGTAAAACGGTTTATCAAGATGTACTTTAAGTAAGTTTTCTTCTAAATGAGTTTATTTGGTTGCTGTCAGAATGTGAATTCATGTTTAATTTTTTTCGAAAACAGTTGACGTAAAAAAGCTTTATAATTTAAACAATAGCACCGATATGCACCCGCGACGATTATTTCTATTGACTACGGTTGGGTTCCAGGGTCGGGAGCAAAGGCTGCAGCAAAATAACAGCAGCCACAAGACATAAACACATAAGGGGCCAGCATAAGATTAAGAAGGAAACCGAAGTAGACAAATATTTTTGGCCCGTTTCGTTCCCTCGCTCTCTCCTGTTTTCTTCGCCCTGTCGCTCGTTTTAGCGTACGGGTTTTTGGCCTTGTTCGATTACATTAACCTTGTCCTGTCGCGGTCGTTTCGATGCACTTTTTGCTGCTTTGGGCCTTTGCTTTGGGACGCTTTGAGGAGCGATAAATCTTTTCATCGTTCGTTGTTTTATTCTCCTCCCCCTTTCCTGTGTGTATGTGTGTGTGTGTGTATGGCTGCGCGTGTCTGCATTTCGTTGCATTCTTCCTCCTGCTGCGGTTCGATGTTTCTTGTTGCTGCCGCTATTTTCTACTTCATTCTCATGTTTGCACAAAACTGTAGTCATCCGCCACCAGCTCCACATAATGTTGCGCTTTGCAAAGCTTTCCCGCCGCCGCCGCCGCTGCTGGTTGGAGCACAGGCCTTTGCTTAGGTAGTGTTTGTCCTGAAGCGCATTTATTTACCCTGCCCGGAAAGACTGGAGCCATCGGAAGGTGGTGCATCTGGATGTTCTTCCACCGCCAGCACCGCAAGGGCCATTCTAAGGAGGATAATCTTCTTCAGCTCGAATCGTCCGAAGTTTGGCTCAATAATTACAGGGCTTTGGGTGGGCAAATTAGATCGGGGAAAATGTGCATCGTTATTTTCCTGTGCATTTCGAAATCGAGCATCAAAAAACTTTTGATCATTTTGTTGTTGTATACCGAACAGCGAGAGAGGCATTCTGTTATTAGTGATTTTGTTTAGGGTTCTTTGTTCGTATGTCCTGTATTCGATTGAAATTTCTGCAGGAACATATTCAATACTGAAGTCTAATTATACTCCTAATCATGTGGGACTGGAGAATTATTTCAGCAATGGTAGTCGTTAGTCATTTGTGTGGTCCAGAAGTGGTTTGGTGTAACAAAAGACCGCGAACTTCAGTATTTTTATGCTCTTTTGTATGCTAACATAATAGCAGCTGTTTCGTACCATATGTTCCTAAAAAGCTGAAGTAAAGGGGAGGAGGTTTTATTTTACTTTTTTATTTGACATACCTCTTTTGTACTTTCTTCTCTGCTAGTCTTGTTGGCTACCTTGAAAAGGTATTAAATTAGTTGAACAATAGGGCTATGCTTTGCATGCTAGTTAATCCTAGTCTAAAACTGTTTTAATGCACATACTTTCACTATATTTTACAAGCATCGGTTATGTAACATCGATCTCCCGGAGGAGTAGGAGAGGTTATTGATTTCTGTTATCAAACATTCTTTTACCATGTGGCCCATCGTTAAATGGAGCATAAAAAGGAGGGAACACTTCTCACATGGTTGGGCTGCGTAGAGTTTGTAAAACTTTTGGCTTAGAGCACGCGAGAAACATATTTTGGTTTTTACGTAGTTTGTAAGTCACAACAGCATAAGCCCCATGGAGTTCGGTTGCCTATAATCAACATAATCTCATCCGGGATGAGCAGAGAGGCACGACGTCTATCGCTTTGGTCAATTCCTTCCTTTCCTACCATGGGTCATGAAATGCTTAACCTAAGCTCCATTAGGGTTGACCTAGCAGTTCACTTACGTAGTCCCCCTTTTGGATTCGAGATAATGATTGCCACAACTGGTGTGGTGTGCCCTTTCGAGGTGGCCAGGGCGTGTGTACTGTCGGCGTTGTCATCATAATGGTAATCAGCAACACGGTCGTCCGCTCGGCTGATAAGAAGTCAGCTGGAAGGAGATGGCTACACGAGTGCATTCTAAGAACTGTAATCATTTATCGCGGGTCGATATCGAATCTTGCTAAAATATCTTTCTCTGTTAAAGTTATTATTTAACGTTGTTTTTAGAGACTATTTGTTTAATGACATTGTGATGAAGAAGTTCCCTTTCACTTGTTTCAAAGAAATTTCAAACAGGCAAACAACCTTCAATTCCATTCCATTTGTTCCTTTCATTCGAGCCGATAGATCTTTATACTCCCTTTTGGTGACCGGAAATGATTGCCGGAACCGGCTTTGCTGTTGCTTTCCGTTCTGTAGTTAAACCCGAATCGATTTCCTACTGTTCCTTCCGTTCGTTTTCGCTATCTACGGTCCATTCGCTCAACATAAATTCCCATCGTTTCGGTCCATCCCTTCTTCAGGGGAGAAAGTTACTTACCCAACATTCCAGAAGCATTGCCTTCCCGCTTTTCCGGTAACTTTATCCGCGTATAATTCACGTATCTAAGAATAATTCTGCTGCCTCGTTACCTCGCGTAGTAACTTTTCCAGATTTTATCGATTTTGGAGAGAAAATTGGCCCTTCTCCCCCGGCGTCGGCGCCGGCGAAGGCGCACGGATTCGGGAATCCTCAACGATCCCGGTTGTTGATGTTGTGTATTCCGAATGTTTTCACTCGGACTTCCTCACATCCAACCAATTCCAGCACCCTTATAGCAGCGTGCCTCCACGCACAATTCGTCCACCTAAGGGAAATGCCGCATATTCAATGTTAGGTTCATTCTTCGGATTTCCCTAGCCCATTCGCGGGTATTTATGTGTTCATTGTCATGTTCACACTGCTCCCGTTGAGGTTGCGTTTTCCCTGGCCGGTTCGATAATTTAAGTTTTCAAGTTTTTCCACATTCTCTGGCGATCATAGAATGTTTTCCTCATACAGGACCTTTGAGCTCCGAGGGACTTTCTTCTAGTCAATGGTTCTGTAGGAGGGTTATTTTGTTTATAGGAAGTACCTAATTTTAAGCCACACGTTGTAACGATGGATGAAAATCAATACAATCTAAAAATGCAGCAATTATGGGAATGGCAATTTCCCCCACGTAATGATAAATTAGTTTTAAGGATAGTTTTGAATTTTCTTTGGTTGTACATAATCCATTTGTGTAATCAAATTTATCTTTAATATTTGCGGCTCTGAAATATGCTACATCGTCGCGAGCACGAAAAATATAATTTCTCTACTATTACTCATATTGTTAACGTAGAAAATTACGGTAATATTTGATTGCGATAAGGGAGGGATCCCTCATTCATAATACCCGCATATTGCGGGCTTTAATTTCATTCAAAAAAACCTCGCTTTTCCATTTCTCCGAAGTGGGTTCTGGGTGCATTGTTCCGGTATTAGGAACGAGTTCGGATCAGACTCTCCGTTCCACCTCTAGCGCGTAGATCGCACACGGCTCGAAAAGCATTTTGGTGAGTCGGTAAACTGCTCGCTGAGAGCGACGCAAAACAGAGTTTCGAGTGACCGTCTGCTGTTGCAGGTCTGGTCCGATCTCTCGAATCTTGCAAGTTTCAGTTCACAACGGAAGGCTGACGTGCACGGACGTCACGCTGTTCGGGCGTTATAGCAGAAGTGTGAGGTAGAGTTAGACAAAGAGAGAAAGGGCGAGTGAGAAGGAGATAGCGTGATTTCTATTATCGATTCTCGCAATTGTTTCCGCCGATTTACTACTACACTACACACTGGTAGTGAAAAACACACCTGGGCCAGTAAAGAGCAAAAAAATAGTGATAACCCGGCTCCATGCTGGCATGGGTTGTGTTCTCATTTTGTGAATGCATACGCGAATTTAATGAGTGAATGTGGAGTTGAGGCAAATCGAAGCAAAAAGCAGCAGTAGTTCAGGAGTAAAAAATAGTGATTAAAGAGCAGAAGCTGAAGGAGCGTGGAAAGAGGAAGGAGGGAGGGATGGCATCAAGGGTGGAGAAGACAGAGAGGAGAATACACACAGTCTTCGGTTGCATTTCATCCTCACGCGTCCTTTATCTTCCAACGTTCACAGTACGTCATCGTTCAATCGCTAGGGGTGTATGTTTGTAGGTAGTAGTGGATGAAGGGTGGAAGGGCTGCTTCTCGCTTCATGCACGTACCCCTCTCCGTTCGGCTCCATCGACCAGTCCTGTTGCCTGTGTGTGTTCTCTGTGCTCCAATTCACGCGACCAACTTGTGTAGTATTTCATTTCCTGAAGAAAAGCAGCTAATATTAGGGTGGTGCGATTTCGAAGGGAGAGAGAAAATTTTCGGAAGCGCGAGAAGACGAGCGAGTGGAAAATTCTTGCATACGTGATTTTCGTTACACCGCTTTTCCGTGTGCTACTACGATGAAATGCATCCTGTGAGGTGGTCATTTCCTTAAAGTTCTCTATGTTAGCTACGATTGTGAACATGAATGGATAACGATATAGCAAGTTTATCGCTGCTTGTTGAAGTAAACTGGTCGTGGCGCTTCCCTGTTTTCTAACGGGAGTTTTAATCAAAATGCGAACGCGCGGATTGGTTGTGTGCGTACCATGCCAATGTGTGCGGACTGTGTGCTCGATTGCGCGACTGGTAATCGAACGCTGCTACTCCACGAAAGGCGCTTTCTGTTTTTTTGCCGACCGAGCTGTGGTGTTAGGTAATCGGAATGGCTACAGTGAGGGACAATTTAAGGGACTACTTTAAACCTGGCCATTGCAGCGATATTTTTACCGTTGATTTTCGCATGAGTGTGAGGATTTAATCGCTTTCTTTAAGCACCGACTCCTCTTAAATTGTGTTCACATTTTAAAGTCTTCTTGTGAGTGTTTTTTTTTTGCACACCTACCTTACCAACGTTTGTAAAATCAAATCGGATAGAGATTTCGATCAGTTGAATTACAAAGTACATGTACATTTTAAAGTGAAAGAAAATGCACTTGTAGTTCGAGGCGGGTTTGCAGTGCACTGTTTTTAATGAAAGCAAGCATCGTGTTCTTGCTCAGGAGTGTTTGTTTTTAAGAACAGCAGACCAGGTATATCCAGTGTTGCACCGATTCTGTTGTTTTGCATAAGAGAAGCCGTACAAACTGTGTCCATTGATAGGACGCTAAACGTCGGCAGACACCGATGACTCGACGCTGTCGCCTTGATATTTTACAAGTCCTTTGGACGTACAGTGTATTTATAAACCGAAATAAATACAAAATAAAAAATGCAATTCGTGCTTCACCCATACTACCACAATAAACTTCGTTCGTAAACATAAACACACCCCCTTGCGTGGCACCAAGCGACGATTATGAAATCGTCTTCCGCTCGTCGCAATCGTCGCTTCCAGTTCTTTATTTTCAGGGGGAAAATCTTCCTATCCCTCTGTGTATGCCCGAGGTGTTGATCACGCCAGAGAGTTGTCAACGAATTTCAGCGTGACTTTCCCTCACAGCGCTTTGGGTTTTCCCCCTCTCTGCTTGCTGCACTCGTTTCTAGGACTGGCAGTTAGTCTTTTCGATTGGGAATTCTTTCTACATTCTGTTGTGTGAGAGGGTTGAGAACAGCAAAAACAGAATCATAGGAATACTTTCGTCCTAGTCCTGTGTGTATGCAAAAAAAAACAAGAAATTAAAGAGCCGTCTTTTCAGAAAAAATGCAGATAAAAATTTTAACCCTTACATTTTATTTGAAAAAATCATTCTATAGGATACTTGTGTAAAACAGTGTCAATGGGAAGTGTGATACGTTTTCGTCAACCCGCCACCGAAGTGAATTATCTAATCCCCCATACAGCAAACGCCTGTTCGCTCTGCCACAGTGTGTGCGTTTTCAGTGCGTGTGCCTCGAAAAAAGTAGCGAAAGTGTGAGATGGTTTAAAAATCTCGGAAAAATTCTCAGTCCAATGAAAACAAAGCTGCCCACGACGTAGAAGTAGAAATATTTGGTACGCGAGCGATGAATTTTAAGTTCCAAAAGTAACGCCAATCTAGTGTTCTGTGGTTTAAGCCAACTGCCACACAATTGTCGTCACTGCCATCACTGCAAAACAAGTGTTCATTAGTTAAAGAGAAGGAGTCTTTCGGAAGCTGAAAAGCAAACGTTTTCTTCATCCCCATCGAACGGCACAGCCTTTTCGGAAGGAACGCCAACGGAGAGGAAGTTCGTTTGAACCAAACAAGGCTGATTTAGTTTGCATCTGAAAAAGTCAATCAGAGAATAAAAACATAAGCAGAGGTAAGTTTACGATGCAATTTGATGTTATTTTAATTTCAACCCCTTCCGTCGACGCAGTTCTTACCCTCAATACTGTTTCTTCGAGAACGACCCTGACCAACACCATTAGCCCGCTTTTTGTTGTCCGTCTTTTGCGTTCTCACTGATGTTGGAGACCACCTGATTGCGGTTGCTGAGGTTGAGGCTGGTTGCGATGGCGACGTTTAATTTCTTTTCGCTCTAACCATTGGGTTCTTGCGTGTGCTAAAACTGCAACTGCATAAAACGATGTACGCTGGGCTTTGATCTCTTTCTACTGTTCTGTTTCGTTCTGTAGTTTTCATGTTTCGTTGCCACCTTGTGCGCTGAAATCCACCTCAAAGTGGTTTAAAAACTAACGAACACCCCTCGGAAAGTACAGCATCCGTAGAAAACCGGCCGTACAAGTGTCCGTGACTAACATCGCTTTGTTTCTGGGCCAACCACCCTTTGCCTTTGTGGTGTTGGTGTGCACGGTGCAGTTTGTCCCGCGTTAGTGTAGCCAAAAACTGCATCCAACCATCGGGTTCGTGTGCAGTTCTTGGCCAGAATGAACACATGGCGGACAAAATTTGTCAAAATAAATATACAGATTTTCTTGACATTCTCGCTGTGCATTGAAGGACATTGAAGGTTTTGCGGAAGCGGAGTCGCTTGCGCATCGTTTATTTAATTTAACCATTTCGACACGGCACATCCGACAAGGTTGGTATGATGTTTCCTATATCCCTTTGCCTTTCCTATGCGCTTTGATGGTTGAAGATTGATTAGATCCCTTCACCTCTCTCCGGTTTCAGTGATTTGAAGTTTTCCCTTCATGTTCACGCATAATTTTTGTAGGGAAATGTGAAATACATTCCGTAAACCAAGGGGTGGCTATCCATTCTCCCGTTTCAACTGTTGCTCAATTAAAATGAATTGATTTTACCGATGGTGCCAGGGACGAGTTTAAAGGGATTTATTTTTTTTCAATTTCATTTTTACGTTGGTGTATTGTTTGATCACTTTAATTTTTATTGAAAATGATTTTTTTTTTCAAAGAATTTTATTTTTTCCACTTTCAAAAAGTAATCGTCGTTTACCAACGCTAGTTGTTTCGTGCTATTTTGATGAATAAAATATTCTCCAGCAAATTGTTTTTGATCACGAAGAAAAACCGAGGGGCGAAACAAAGAGCTTCCCCTGAGTCTGCCCGAAGGAGGAAAGCACGGTAATAAACGTATCCGGCTTTCCGTTTGCTACCGGATGCACAATCGACGCTGCATCACTTGCCTTGACTGCTAAGACTGCATTATTTCTTTCTTCAAACGCCAGCGTACCGACGCGGCGGAAAGTGAAGTGAAGTAAGTGAGCGAAAGCCATCAAATTGACTAAATTTATTCCATTAAATGAAAGAGAAAGAGAGACAGAGTGGCGTGCTGTGGAGAGAAATGTTTCCTTTCGGGAAGCATTGCCGGTGCTTCTGTTTGCAAGCGACGCCGACGAAAATGTAGGTCAAATTTTTATTACTCACCCGTGTGCATTTGCTTTTTTTTTACTATTCTCACAACCACATGTTCCGCTATCTTCCGTTCTGCGACAAAGTGGAAGTCTTACATTGTATTTGTTTGTATTTAATTTAAGTTTGCATTGTATTTAAGTTTATAAATGCGTTTCAATTAAATTCAATGAAAGAGTGTCGCTTGATTTGAATATCAATCTGACCTATTGCTCAATGTTAGGTCCTCGTTATCAAATATGAACGTCGATTACTTTTGAAAAAAACTTGGTTCATTTTATTCTTTAAAAAGAATATAAAATGAAACTGATTAATGTTTTAGGAATAATTAGCAAGCAGCTGCTGTTTGACACGCGATCTCTTGTGCCAAATACTTTTCAATCCGTTCAACGCATTGTGCAGCAAACAGCGTTTACCATGCAAGTTCTCCCCCAATTCTCCTCTCTTCACCACTCTCCATCGCGACTGTTTGATTGCACATTCCGTTGTAGCTTTTGCCACCCCCTTTCCACCCCTTCGGTGTGTGTTTACTTTATTTTGCTTTGTGCCACAATTGCAGTCTCCATGTGTGTTGGTTGCTGGCGGTTGTATGTTTGTTGTACCGCCGTCCTCCTTTTTTTGTATCTTTGCTCTCGATGTGTGCTGTGCTTGAATGCTTGAAGGTTTTTTCCTACACAGCCGTCTCCCCCCTGCCATGGTTTACGCTAAAATGCATTCCGCTTGCAATGGGATATGGAAGTCGACGTGCATTTTACCTGGCGTGGGGTTGGGTTGGGTTTTCTTTCTGGTCGACCAAAGGGAGAAAGGAAGGGGGTGAGGGGAAAGCTTAAAACGGTGGCACATTATTTCTAGGCTAATGCAATGTAATAAATGCAGATACATTAAAATCTCTTTGTACCTACTTCCATCTGACGAACACTTATATGTGTGTGTATGTTTGAGCACTTTAAACGTTTTTCTCTTAAAAGCTTTGTATATTTCTTTAATACGGATAAAAAACATAAAGTAGCACAGTTTAAAATGCTTTTTGTTTGTTTACACATTCGCACGAATGGTGGGCTAAAAGCTGTACGAGTATTTTCGTTTTCGGTTCACTCATTTCACACGTCGTAAAATATATTCCTTAAAATGCAAATAATTCCAACGATGTTGACGAGCGCTGATGATGCTGCTGACGGTAATGGTGCCGTTTATTTGCGAATGGATATCGAATGCAACTGCACCCGGCACAATTGAGGTTGCATTGACGACGGACTCTTTGTACCGCTCGAATCTAGGTCGAGGATGATCACGTTCGCAGCGCAAACTTCCCTCCGTCCGTGTGTTTGTGTGAAAAGGAAGGAAATCGTACTGATGTCAGAGGATGACATAGAAATTCTTCATCAACACCACAGTGTGCGTACGGCTCGGTTGCAAAAATGCATTTCCAAACAATAATAATTATAATTGCACGCTCAAAGTTTACTTGTTGCTAGAGTTTTATTTTGCTCTGAAAAGCAAGATAACGTTGGTAGCAGAGTTTTTCCACGAAATAAGGCAAAAACTTCACCATATAAATAAACTTCATTCTATAGCAACATCAAGTTTACTCTATCTAATATCTAACCTCCTTGGCCTGCTTGGCGTGACTCGAAACCTTCCCATTTGGATGTCAGCGATGGTTGTTGTGCCTTGGGAAAGGTTATGGTGGGTTTATTAGTATTTGTTGGTTGCAGGCCGTCATCGTTGTTTGCTTCTCCACTCTGAAGCTCAAGAACTTCCTCCTTATCGTGTGTGTCTCGTGCACGAATCTAGGTTCATGTTTTTGTTGTGATGGTACGTACTGTCGGCTGGAAGGTTTGTCATTTGAAGGTGATGTCATATCTTTCGAAATGACGTTCTAAACGGTAGATGTTGTAGAAGGTTTGATAATGATTTCATTATATCATTATTTGGATATAAAAAAGAAATGCATACAAAATCAAGCGTATAAGAAAAAAATAGGTGTGAATTTATCATCAAAAGTTGTCACAAACTTGATGTTTATTGATAATTTTTTGAATCCAATAATTATCCCAAATCTGTTATTTCGTTTTGGCTTTTAATGTGGACGTATAAATCATTTATAGAGTAGTAAAATTATCTGTGACGGGTCCAGTATTATAGACATTGATTTAGATGGGATCTTCTGCTGGGATTGGGATCTCCAGTGCACACCTTAGGATCAATCGAAGTAGCCCAGGGGATCTACTGGGTTTTTCTGGAACCAAGTGTTAAAGACATCCCCAGGCTTCGCGCAGCGATCTTCATTTCTTGGCCGTAAAATTTTTACGATGCTTGTAGTCTATAGTAAACGTTAAAAAGAAACGAAGCTCTCCAGAGCAAACTTTCCTCTCTGTAGACACGTCGAGGTTTCTGTATATTTTTCATCGTATCTTCGTGGTGTTGGTAGCCTGATTCGTAGTGGTCGATTTACCTTTCAGCTGCCTCTGGGCTAAGACGGTTCGAAGGTAGTCGGACCCAAAAGAACGGCCACTCCTCGAGGAGTTGGAGTTTTTTTTACCAATTTTGTTTGGTTCTTCGTCCATTTTCTTTTGCTCCACCTTTCTCGTCTCGGGGGTGATGTCGGGGGCCATTAGCAGCTTTTACGGAGTTCAACCTGCCGCAGCAGGCATTTCGGTCGGACAAAGAACGATCAACATCGCTCGATCGCGCGGATCAGGGATGGAGTTTCATGTCTACCTTAAGTCGGAGCGGAGAAGCACTGACCCGCGAGGAAGAAACAAAATTGATCTCGGCCGTTTTTTTTTCTCGAGGCAACTAACATCCATTTGGTGAAGGAAGATGGTGTGGTGTATTGTGTACATCGAACGTTTGGAAAAGAATAGGATCGGGATTCATTTTTTCCTTCTCGCTTGTGTACTATATTCAAAACCGGACGGTTCGTTGCGCGATATCCAGGGATAGCGGTTCGGTTGTGAGAGACAAAGAGTTACGAACGATTCCCAATTTTCAGTTTGTTTATTTATCCGATGTCGAGTCGGAAAAACTGGGGCCATAGAAATCTGAAATCGTTTATTCAAAAGTGTATGCTCAAAATCAGACGCCCTACCCTTACTGTTGACGAAATGCACAAACAAGCAAACATAGTTTGAATTACTAAACAACAACGCCTGGTTTCATTGGAGCACAATATGTTGCATAGAAATAGGGTAGTAATGCATGGTATAACCAAAATGAATCGCTTGCGACTTCGATGAAATACAGAGCTAACACATTTAGGAGTTTTTAGTTACACAGCAGTTTATTGTGGCGTTTATGCGCCCTGCTTTACTTGGGACTTTGTGGGGCTATTTTTTTTTCTTTTCTTTGGTTGGTTTTGTCGTACAAATATCGTAAAAATGCGCTTGGAGGTGCAACATTGGTGCGGCTTAGCTTCAGAGATATATTTTTTTACACCGTAAGCCCGAGGGTGTTACCGTTCCTGCTTTTATTTATACAACATATGCAACCACAACTGCAACGTTGTAGAGGTGGTGTGTTTTCGAGCAGAGAAGGAGAAACAGACATAAAAAAAACACAAAATTAAATCACAGAACGATGATGCAAGATATGTTGTGTGAAACGAATGCAACAAAAACAACCAACCAAAGAAGAAATGTCATGAAAAAGCGTTGTATGCGTCATTCATTCAACTGGCTACAAATAAAAGTTCGGAATTAAACGTATCCAGTTATACAAAGGGAAACAGAGCTGTACTAACAATGAAAATGCATCTGAAATAAGTCGACTCTATACGACTAAGAGTCTTGCATATGAAGAGTCACTTGCTTTTGAAGATTCTCTAGTTCAAACAGAAAGGATCTTCGTACAAAACGGTGGTACTTGTACTAAGAATGTGTTTGTTACGGTTTCTGAGTAAAGTATTTTTAAATGAGGTGGAAAAATATGGAAAATTAAAGTAAAGATACAAGAAAAAGGTGTGTAAACAACTGTACTTCGTTCAGGTATATTCTAGTGGTTGCATTCATCGGCAATGAGGCTTTTAATTCACTTTTTGTTTTTCTCGTCCTGAAGCACATCGTATACCAGTACAGAAGCCAAGCGGCATGAGTAAATGGCAGAGTTCTCTTCCTTTGCAAAACGAATAAACACTACTTCGAATAAACGTTGCGGAGAAGTTGTGCAGGAAAATGCATCATCATGCAATATGCTGCATCCTTCCGCGTACAGCCGTGGGGAGGTATCAGTGGGTGGCATCGGGGGGAAATTCAATTGCAAAGCACCGTTAGTTTCGTGCTTAGAGAAGTCGGCGAGACAAAGAACGTAAGAGCCAACTAACGGGGTATTTCGCTTCGACGTGTTAAGAGTCGCGGAAACGGTGAGTCCAGATCCAAAACGAAGCGGAGCGGTGAACGTGGTTAAGCTTTGTCGAGTTATTTGAAGATAAATCATTCGGGTTGATTTTTATGTGTTAGCTTAAGAGTTTCTTATGCAATTTTACTTTTTATTGTTTCATTCCTTTTATTGTTGCATAAATTTACAGCTTTGAGCCTTAATTTTATTTAACTATTTTTTTATTTTTTTCGAAATATTTTGCTGACCTCAATGTCTTCCCCCGTTGTTATGTTGCGTAAAGTGCTTGCCGAGCGTTTTTTTTCCTACACACGCATTGGCACGATAAAAAAAGTCGGCAAACAAAACACCGCTACGCGACAGAAATAGTTTCACATCCGCGCCAACAGCAAGAAAATGCCGTGGCCAGGAAACGAGCGCAAACCCTAGAGAGGGCTGGCGGGGATTAAAATAATGATGAAAAAAGACTCACGTACACGACGGTCGTACAAACTGTTGTAGCGAAAAAGGAGTGTATCGTGCAGTTGCAGTTACGTACACCGCGAAGATACGGTGCACCGCTGTTCGGCATGGCAATTGCATCGCGATAGCAAGGCGTTGCTGCAGAGGTCCGGGTTGTCATAAAGTCGGCACGGTCGGCACTCTTCTGGCATGTGCTGCAATCGTTGTGTTTTTTGTTTTACTCATTCCTATCTCCTTATTAGGGTTCGCATTTTGTCGTGCATTTTGAGAGGAGACTTTAGATAGGTCTCAGGTTTGTTTTTCGTGTCGTTGCTACCAACGCTACTTTGGCTCCGTCAGTTTGTCGTGACTTGGGGTTTGTCATTTATGCTGTGCATCTAATGCACTACCGTGCACTGGTGCATGTTGTGGATCACAGGGACGCCTGAAACGGGGATCTAAGATCATAGAAATTGTCCGGGAACGTAGGTTGTGCTAGTCGTGGGTTTTCCTTCGTGGCTCTGGAAGAAGCTTCGACTTAGTGAGGGGGTTTGCTTCAAGCGAATTTCCATCCGATTTCACAACTTCCTGTGACATGAGAGTTTATATACGAAAACGTATCTTTACTTAACCCATTTGTGAGAAATTCAAGTCGAATGCAACTTAGGATAATTTTTCCTACGGCTCCTCCAATCCTCGAAATAAACTTGTGGAAGTACTCGACGAACCAGTAGTAGCATACGAGCAAGATTAATTGCTTTCTACGATGGCCATGTGGTGTGGCATTAATCAAATTCAATCATCGTTATTGACCGAGGTCAGGAGAACCATAATCGAACGACTTTTTGTGTTAGTTTCACGGTGACTGCAGACGGTTGGATTTTTTTTAAATTCCTGCATGTTGTTCAATGAATTTGTTTTGCCTGTTGCTTACAGCTACAATTACTTTCGATTGTACACAACGACTAAACATATCAAACATTTAAAACAGGATGCAATCAAGCAAGGTTTTGGTAGACTTATGCTTTGAAATTTATTTGCAAAACATTCGTTGGATAGTAACTTTTGCAGTAATCGCGTGCGTAATCTGAACAACATAATCAATGCAACAATAGACAAAGCAAAATAAGTAAGAAGAATTATTAAGTTTTGAAAGTCATGAAACAAAAAAAAAAATCAGTAGGAGGATGCAAGGAAGCTTTTCGCTGGTGTTTAAAGTTAGGGATTCTTTTTTCCTGAGACGATTAAATTGGTAAATTTATGTATTCTTCAGACATAACACAACCCACTTCCCTATAGGGTTGAAATACTTACTGGTATAAAATCGATGAATATTAAAAAATCCAACGTTAATGTTGAAGTGTACAGTCTTTTTGTAGAAAGGAACCTTTCTGCTAGGCATATGAAGCCTGATTTATGGGCGTTTCTTATTTGCAAGAAATTGTCTTCGTCGTTAATGGTTCAGCGAAATATCTACTGAATGTTGAATCAGACGTAGACAGAGTTTATAAGAATAAGTAAATGTTGGGACTATTTCTGCAAATGCGATTTTTTGCAAAAGCCATTCGTTGCATGCTTGCTCTTGTTCGTCTAATTAATTCTAAATCATCTACTGGTGTATGTGCGTTTTTAATTGCTTGTACTTTCTTTTCATCGTGACATACTTTTTTGTATGCTGACTACGGGTAGAACACACATGTCGCTTTAACGAGTACGCCTACGTTAACACATTTGCGCCACATCAAAGACTTTCTTTCTGCTCTGTTCTGCATTCATGAGCTCGTTAATGCCCTTTCTTATGAGTAACCGTAAAAGAAAAATGTGTTTGGGTGTTGCTGTGTGTCAAGAGCGAATCTTGAAATACTTAAATTTTGTAGCATTTGCGGATTTATGTGGGGGTCGTTCGGTTAACATTTGTCATTCTGAATGAATATCTGTTACTATTATTAGTTACGGGTTTAAGTATAATTATTTTAAAGATTTTTCCTATTTTCGTCGGTCGTTAGACTTTCCTTGTTCCCTCCGGAAACGATCTTGTCACGCGTCGTGCAGCAAGTATCCACGTGCCACCATTTGCAGCTACCGTAACCAACGGCAGGAAAATTTAACTGCATTTTCTCGAAGATACCTAAAGTGCCCTGTTGCTTCCGCGTACATTCAAGTGCTCTTCCTACCGTCTTTCTGTAAGGGCCCTCGCTCTCAAAAATGCTACCATTCGTCGCCTTATGGAAATGGTGGCGTAATTTGAGAAGCGTCGTTAACGAAAACTGTAACCATAATCTTCATGTGTGACGAGGCAGAACCGCTTTTCGTCCGAACGGATATGCGCATGGGTCGAGTATTTTTCTAATGTGCTCTTTTCCTTTTGCATCCTATCGCTTGTACGATTCGTTTTCTACCATTTCCCAGCATCCAACCGGCGCTTCTCGTTTCGTCGTTCTGTTTTGACGGATATCGGGCGATAAATTACCGCCTCGCAGCTGTATTCGGCTGTTCGCAGCGGTTAAGGTTTTCAAGTGGTACAGCATGGGCTCGGTTCCCGAGCAGTGTACTAGTAGTTAAGCACAATGGCACAGTATAGTTACACAAAGTGTATGTGGAGAGAAACACGTGCTAGCAACATATCACGACCCGCTGTGGCAGCCCATCTGGCGTCCTCGTGATTCATTTGATTTCGCTGGAAATAACGTAACCTTTGGGAACAAATATTCAAACGATATCGTTGACGTGATGGAAAACTTTCCCGTTTGACATAAAATAATCGTACATCCTGCATGGATTAAATTCGCGGACGAAGGAAATACGTCATTGTCGAGCCAAGTCATCCCTGTCAGGGTGTTTCCCAGTCAAAGCCACCGATCCAGTCATATCTAGTTCCTCGGAAACCGTGACTTTTACGCTACTACCAACGAGTGATGACGTTTATTTGCTATTCGGTTTTTTTTATCCTAAACACACACCGGAAGATCGCGTTCGACCCTACACTTAGTGGTGTTCGTTAGATCACGCGGCCTTGGCGCGTGTTACGTTTCGATGGAGATGAACTTCGTTCAGCGGTTGGGAACTTCGGAACTAGCGATGGTCCGTTCGATTGCTCACTCCATGATAACAGCAATTTAGTATTTAATTCTTATGTGTGACGTGCATTGCTGTGGTCACCTTGCTATCTACACGGGTAAATAAGGTTTTTTTATCTTTCCTTTTTGCATCTAAGTTGAGGTAGGTTCGGATGAACATATGCACGGATAATTACCATGTCACGTTCGATACAGCTTTGTCTTCGTGCTATCTACTTAGCATTTTACGTAATTCACCCTGGTTTATAATGGTGCAGTGCTTCTAAATGATGAACAAATGGTTTTAAAGCATCAAATCGATCGCAAACCGTAAACTAAACAAACTCTGCATTGAAATGTGTCGAATTGAAAATACTTAACAAGCACATGTTGCGCTATCGAATTCGGCCAAACAAGCCGTTATACAAAACCATGCTAACACATCATAATTATCGTTTCCATGTGTTTTGCAGGGGCACTTGGCTTTCTTCAACTGTGCCTTCTTATTTCGATCTCATGTGCTCCGTTGCTACTACCCATTTGAATGCACAACTTAAAATAGAATTTTATTTTACGACCAGCGATCGACTGGGTGCATCATAGCAATAAACTCAAATATGTTTCTCCCAACAGCTAACTGCGTTTATGTGCTTGTTGGTACAACAATGTATTTAACGATGACGATTAGATCATAGACGAAGTTTGAGAGGTGTGGTATAATTTGAGTAAAAAAACGGAATGCGAAGCAACAGTTACTACACATGTATTTTAAGCTAATATTTATTTTGCTTTGGCAAAAAATCCTGACCTAGTACAATCTAACCTTGTATTGCTGTGCTCCGGTCGTAACTTTTTTTTGGTAAATTGTTGACCATCACTCACAATTTGCGGTCGGTGCCGGAAAGACTAGATCTGTTTATTTCCCTCGCCAGCATCGAGACGTGTCTAAATTGTGCGCGTCACATTTACTTTCACACGCTACACGTGCAACGGTGGCCGGCGTTTGCTGTCCAGGTGAGTGTATCTCTTTGGGCGTTTGGAAATTTGAATAAAATGCCGGACGATATCTATCGCGCCACTGGTCGTCACGTCCAACGGAACGGAACACAATGGCAGTGCAGTGGAGGGGCAAGAGTTCAATGAACCACTCGTCGATCTCGATCGTTCGATGGAATTCACATGGCGCGCACCATGATGGTGGATCGCGAAAACACTGTGTGAGGTGCACCTAAACGTATCTGAAATCGAAATTGCAATGAAAACTCGAGCAATCGTTTTGTAATGGCTGTCCGGATGATACGAACACACTTGGCAAGGGTTCCCATAGTAGCGCACCACACGTCTTTTTATTTTCGACCGACAACGACGGGCCGACGCCTGGTAGAAGACAATCAACGAAAAGAGACAGCCAGTGGTGGTGTTGGGTTTTTTCTTCTCCCGGCCATTGTAGCTCTTTAATTTGTGTGCCACTTGTCGCGGTCAACGCGCTCGATGGCGAATAGAGTGGATGGTTCCACTACTACACATCCAAGCAGAGCTCCACGTGACGTCACGGACCGCCAAACTTGCCAAACGTGCAAACTCTTCTTCTCCACTCGTCGACTTCGAAATTGTTTTCGATTTTGCGCTTCGAGCTTTCTATTGGTAGCAAAGAAACTGTTAGGTTGTTCAGCTACACGACACTCGATAGATGATGGTGTGTGAAAGAAAAGTGTTCTTTACGACCATCACACTAGAAACATATTCTTTTGTTTGCATCGAATCAACCGGAAAAAGACGTTTTGTACTTACTACCGGTTCGCTGGTACCATACACGATTTGGAATGCCTTTCGAATTTGGGAAGATTAAAGAACACACTGCAAACACAACGCGCTAACAACGATGACATCTGCAAAACCGTTACCGAAATTTGATCGCATGCGTCACCAAACGCCAGGTAAAGGGAACCGGTTTTGTGCCGTTTTGGAATTTTTGAACAAGCTGTTTTTTATTTCTTCTCCGATCAGTTCGTAAACGAAACTAGGAATGTGGTTTTGTTGGCTCACGTGTGGTGCAAATTGGCAAATTACGGCTAGAAAGGAGAATAAAAGTAGATCAGAGATTTATACAACGACAGTTGGGCATCTGGTCATTAAAATGTAGCAATGCTCGCTATACGGAATCAAACAAAAAAGAACAGAGATTCACGGTCGCAACAAATTAACCAAAATATTTGAAGTTGCCACACTTACGTTAAAAATTTGCTTGTAACAGTACAGTCGAGGTTAAAATACATTTTCAAACCTCTCATGGTCAATTCAATTGGATTACATTTCAAAAAATATATTCTTAAAGCTAATACCATCAGAAATCTTGTATAATATTGACACTGGAGGAGCACCCATTTTCATAATGGGGGTCGTATGGAAATAGAGCCAAAACCTGTTTCGCATAACCGTATGCCAACCAATGATCTGGCTCTTTTTCCTCCCTTTTCAACTACCCAGGTTTTGCAGCTATGACTAAGAGATATCGACTTTGGTTTTATTGTATTTTCACAATCCGGAACTGGCAGTAGGCAGGTTTACTGAGACTTGAAATGTTATGTGAAACTAGACAAGGTCATACATGCAATACTAATACTTACTTCATCTGATTCAACATTGAATGATAAAAATGGTTGAAGAATAGGTTTTAATTCGATTTAATGGATCATCGTTTTCACAAATAAAGAAAATAAGTAAGAAACGTACCTAATCGACTGGCCAATTTGATTTCCCACATACGACTGACGAATTATGACGTTACGTAGCGTTCGCTCGACAGCAATAAATTGTCTCCTGTTTAGCGATAATTTATGTCGGAAAGCTCCTATGTTTATTTGCGTTTAACAACGGTAGAAAAATCAATCCAAAACATAAAACATCCAGTTTTTTGTGGAACGATACTAACCCGGTTTTATTGCTTTAGCCAGTTTAAAGCATTGTTCGTTTCTTTAAATGGTAGCTTCTGCCGTTGTTGGGACATAAAAGCGAGGAGAGAAATAGTTGTAAAGTGAAGCCAAAACGTGTTTTCCCCCGGGAGGATTGCTTCCCCAGGGTGGAGCTGCTCCTGCAATAAATCCTCATCCTTTTGTGTTACTGACAGCGTTCGGGGAAACCGTCAGAAAGGCAAAAAACCGCCTTAGGGAGAAACGATTTTTAGATGCACATTTTAGGATTTTATGTTACCGCTAGAAGGGGCCCATCCAGCATCATCTCGGCACGGGGATCCCTCTGGGCCTAATCGTCGGTATGGGAAGAGTATTCTCAATGATGTGTGTGCTCCCCGTCGAAATGAGTCCATAAAACGAACGCTCAAAAATATTCGATAATAGGCTCAACGGTAGGCCTTTTTTCTCTTCATTATCCTACGGGTTCCTTTTTTCCTTCCTACTTTCGTCTTTTTGCGGTAGAAATTTGTGATTTCGTTCGTTTCTTTTTATTTCGATGTCTTCGGGTTGGCCAAGGAAATGGCCACCGATCACGGAGACGAAGCAAAAGCTAATGAACAACTTTGTTTGAAAAGAGACGGCCGGTGATGGAGATGTGATCTTGGTGGTTTTCTCTGTTTTGCACGTTCGTCCTGCCGAAGGAATGAATCGCGACGAGTGAACCTCTTTCACCCGTTTGGTGGGGTTGGGGTGATGGGCTGGTGGGTGTGTGGTGTTGTTAGGGGGTTATCGTTGGGGTTTGTTGGGGGTGCTCTTAAAACGCGGAGCGAAAAGTTTATTGAACCTTTCGCGCATTGCACGATCGCGGTCGGTTGGAGTTTCTTCCTGTCTCTCTCTGCGTGGTCATCATCATCATCTTCGTCCCTTCTCGCGCACAACATCGTTCGCGGATCATTGGGGGACGGTTCCCTACGCCAGGGTCGGTTCTTTCTTCCTTCTTTCTTTTCCCTACTCATCGTTTCAGCGTCTGGCGAAAATGCACGTTCACAACACGACGACACAGACACAAAAAAAACAGGCTGGGAAGTGGACGTGCAGCAAAAATTGCGCAGCGTCAATCCCAAACCGGTGGACGATGGGGCTTGTGTTAGGGATGTTTTGGTCACGGAAGGGGTGGAAAAAAGGAACGATTTCGACCTCCTTCCGTACACCCGCTGCTTCGTATGGCATCATCTCCCTGCGGGAAGAACCCAGGCAGGCAGGCGGTCTCCGGGAGAGTAAAGTGCATTCAACTAACAACTGGCGAGACGAACGCGTGCTTGGCAGGATAGGGGGATGTGTGCCTGTTTTCTCTTCTAACCATGTGTGTGTGTTCGCTGTTTTAGCGTCTTTTGCGCAGATTCTTCTTTTTTCTTTTGGCACAGATTGTGCCAATTTCATTTTTATATCAATTTTTATCGTTTTATGACATGCGCTGAACTTTGCGAAAGTGGGCCATTCCAGGGGCAGCATTTGGTAGTTTTTGTGCGTTTAATTGTTTTATTAGAGGTCATTTAACCATTGTGGGAAACTGCACGATTGCAGCTTTTTGCAGGTCCAATTAACATAATTATGCAATTTTGTTGCAAGTGTTTCAAGTGTAATTTGGGAAAATAATTTGAAAATGCAGCTATATTTAAAGTATGTTAACTTGGCAAACCAAAAACCGTCAAGTAAAGGTATCACACCCGGATGTGACCCGATAGGAAGTGGTAAGCAAAAACTGTGTCATCACCCAACGAGGACACTGCGTTCGGTTATTTCTTGGTGGACCAGAGGTTGCGGAAACCGAAAGGATGGCAATGAATGTGTAAATGGTTTTACGCGAATGTGTCCCGTTTTGCAAGTGCACTTCAGTTTTTGGCTGTAGTATTTTTAATATTTTTTATTTTGACTCTCCGCCGGTAACGGCTGGCATTGGTCAATAATTATGGTCGATCGACTTGCAGACGGACCGGTTTTCAGCAATGTGACTTTTTTTACGCACGCGCCTGTGGTTGTTCGAAAGGTTTTTTTATTCATCATTTTCGTCAAGGGTTCAGAGATGGCAAGGAGAAGGGAAGGGTGTAGGTAGTGGTGCAACTGCAGCTGGAGTGCAGTACATGCATATGGGGTAATTTGTGTGTTTCGAGAAAGTCAGCTGTTTCTACCGTGCAACTGTTCATAACATTACTAAAGGTCTTGTATAAGCTAAAAAATGCTTGTCTGCTTCGTTCTGTTGATTGTTTGTGTTGTTTTTATATTTCCTTCATCTAACTATTTTACAATTCAACTATAGTTATTTACTTTTCAACTTTTAGTTTAAGACTACAGCTAACCAGTCAATAAGTCTAGCGATGCCGATTCATTTTCATATAACAAACATATCTGTCGGACTATAGTTCTCTTGCTTCGCACACGTAAACTTACACACACGTAAAGTTTTTGTAGTTTAATATCAAAGACTTGTCGCATTTCTTGAATTATACAAAACATTTAACCTAATGATTAAAATTTCTTGAAGTTGGGTTTTTTAATTGATAAATCTACTCATTGAGTTTACTTGCGTGGCCAACGTTTATCAAAATATTTTTATCTTCATTTCACACGACCCGCACGTGCAGTACGAGGGAGCGCCATAAATGCACTTGCCACCCAATGCGAAAGTGGAGTTGCGAACACTTTCTTCGCCAGTGGCAAAAACATATCGTAACGGGTGGCGGCAAAAAAGCATAAGCAGCAGCAAATCAGAACACAGAGATCATCGTACTTGCTTCGGTAGCGAATGCGTTTTTTTTTTTCGTTTCGTCGATCTCCTGACCGGCCCCATATTGCTGCCCGTTTATCCCCCAATTTCCCAGAATAAAACTGGCTCTTGCTGCTTGGAGGAGCAGGAAAAAATAACGATTGCCTCCGATACGACTTTGTTGGTTCTTGGTTTTTCTCTTCTCGGGATACTTTTTGTTTGCTGCTGTTGTTGTTGCTTTGGCTATGGTTCGCGTTTCTGCCGAAGAAGCAACAGCAGACGGAAATAGAAGACGCCGCCACCGCCACCACACCATTCCGTGCGATCGTGCGGCTGCAGTTTTGTGCAGTTTGCAATTTAGCAGAACGGCGGTTCAAACGCACACGGACGCGAACACCAGGCCGGACGACGTGCGCCGTGTCAGTGTTCGGAGGACATTAGGTACATCGTACGGACCGGGGGAGTGTAGGGAAGTTAGCAAAAAGGTATGCACCGCGCCTGCTTGACCCTCGCGGTGCACACGACGACTCCGCCTCGCGATTTGCAGCGATGCACATAAATCTTCAACCTTTCGGGTGCGTTCGGCTTCGTTAGAGGTGGTGGCGATGGCCGGGACTCCGTAGTACTTCTCCTCCGCCGGCTTTCTCTCGTCTCCTTCTTCCCTTTAACGCCGAAAAAGGGTGATGAATGCGAAACCATCGCAAAGTGTACGTTGCCCGTTCGGGCTCAATTGGAAGCAGCATTTTCGATCGAGACTTAGATGTTTATGCGAACTATCCTGGTGGAAGAAGTAAGGGAACTTCTCAAAATAGCTGGAATCTTTTTGATACTTTTTGGCGTGCCTGCATTTTTAATTTAAAGAATTAAAAATAAATTGTTGGTTTATTTTGAAGTGCTTGTGAAATGATGTGCCAAAGTGTAGACTGTTAAGATACATAACGAAAAGAATGTTTCGTATCTACAAACAGTTTACAGAAAAGAAGATAACATGGTCAATATACAGTCGACTCTCGATAATTCGAAGTTGGAGGGACCCAAAAAAAAGTTCGATTTATCGAGAGTTCGAAATATCAAGAGTGGTAGGACATAAAATTGACGTCTTATGCACATAGTTCTATATTTTAGACAAATATGGACACAAATAAATTGTTATTTATATTAAAAGTGACAAAAAATTCGATTATACTTTTTTTAAACAAAATAAT